>CM071871.1:22219038-22258079 GCA_036759665.1 Gynandropsis gynandra
TCGTATAGAGAGTCATCCAGTGCATTCAGAATATAGTTTTTACAACTAAATTCGTTTTCTGCCCAAGCCTTTACAGCCTTTTCTCTTTCGACCTTTTCTTCAGCATTAAGGTTCTCTCCTTCGCCTTCGGTTAGGGCCTCAGGAGGATCCAGATTCAAGACATATGCAACTTGAAGTGTTGAAAGATAGAACAACATCTTCTGTTGCCAACGCTTAAAGTCTTTGCCCTTGAATTTCTCAGGCTTTTCAACATGGTTATTTTTCACACCCGACATTGTTTGGTTCTATCTTAGATTGTTAGAACCAAATCAATTCGGATATAATAAAATACACAGATTATAAATAATATTGAACGCTATTGAATTGAAAAACAACAATTTAAAATACCCGAAAGTAGAGATGATCGAGGCCTGCGGTTGCAGTGTCCTAAGACAGAAATTTGCTCTCTATTCCGTCTTGAGGATTCAACGATCGCAAGAGAATTATCTCTTGTTGAATGTACTCTGTTTTTTCTCAAAAATATTTACGGAATTAGGATGAATTTTTCGATGCTTCATCCGAATGATCATATGGTCATGTATATAGATTTCTTGGGGTGCAAGCAACAAACGCGACCCTACGAACGCACCCTTACGGATGTGTCCGGAGCGTGTGGAGCGTGCTTCGAATGGGTGCAATGGTTCGGCGAACGGACGCAAGTGTTCGGCGAACGGTCGCAATGGTTCGACGAACGGTTTGACCGAAAACCCAAAGTCGAAAGAAAGAAAAAAATTTCGGCCCGTTGGGCCGAGGCCCGGCCCGCTCCAACCAAGAGCCCAAGAGACCCAAGGCCCAAGGCCCATCTTTGACATTTATATGTGTATATATATGTGCATATACACACATGTCCATTATCCATCATATGATCATTTGAAAGCATTAATTGCATGAACACTTATATAGTGTTCATTTAATGCTTCAAGTTCCAATGTGGGACTTTTTAATAAAACATGTGCAAAGCACATGAGCCCCACACACATGTGCAATGCACATGTGCTACAACAATATCTCACACTCACTAGACCAGACCTCAGCTATGCCATTAACCACCTCTGCCAGAAAATGCATTCTCTTTCGGTTGGTGACATCAAATCCTTAAAGCACATTCTACGTTATGTTAAAGGTTCTGTGTACTTAGTATTACATATACACTCTCATAGCACACTAGTCATGCATTCTTTTAGCGATAGTGACTGTGGAGGATGCAAAGACACTCGTAGATCCACTACAGGTTTTTGTGTATTCCTAGGTAGTAATTTAGTCTCTTGGTCTGCAAAACGTCAACCTACGGTCTCTAGATCTTCTACCGAAGCTGAATATAGGGTGATGGCCTCACTTGGCGCTGAAATAACTTGGTTGTCATTTCTATTAAGGGACCTTGGCATCTCCCATAATCAACCCGTTACATTGCATTGTGATAATCTTAGTGTTATCTATTTGTCTACAAATCCTGCATTTCATAAATGTTCAAAACACATTGAATTAGACTATCATTTTATTCGTGAAAAAGTTGCACTTGGTTCTATTATTACTAAACATATTTCTTCTTATTTACAAATTGCAGATATATTTACAAAGTCTCTTTCTAAAGAACACTTCTATACACTGCGTTACAAACTTGGCATTGGTTTCAAACTCGTCACAAGTTTTGGGGTGATAGTAGCCAGGCCTTGGGCAATAACCAAGGCCCAGAAGGCCCAACAGATTCTAAAGAAAACCTAACAGCTCTTCTTTCTTCTTCTTCTTCTTCTTCAGGGCATCATACCACGACAAAAAGAAAAAAGAATCAGCTCTACACTCCCTGCAATCAGCCATCGATTCTGCAATATTCCGGGCACTCATCCTTCTCTCATGACGGTTCAGCCACCGACCCTTCGTCTCCTAACAAACTGTGAGTCCTCTGCACAAATTCTCCTCATATAAGAAGATGGATACCACGTCACCACTAAATCCAAAGAAAAACGGTCACTGCAATTCCTTTAGCTGCTTAGGTTGTTAGATTATTGGAATATAACCGTTGTAGAAAAAAGGAATATTCTGTCTTCAAATTTCAGTATTATAATCTAGAATATTAGTATAAAAAAGGGATGAAAAATCCCTCGATTGTAAGGTTGATCTGCGATTGATAATAAAGAGTAACAATTCTGTCTTGAATCTCTGTTCCTTCTCCTCTCCTTCTTCTATCTGTCTTTACTTTGTCTCTGTTTCTCTTTCTTGTGGATGTAGGACCAGGTGAAACCTGTTCTGAAACACTGGGAAGAATGAAGCATCACAAGAACGCAGAGGCAAACCGTACATGCCCATAATATTGAAAATGGGGTCTCGACCTGTGAGAAGATTGTTGGCCACTATAAATCTTTCGGAGCCGTCCAAACGAGGTTAGCCGCCAGGGAAGCCTACCAGTGATTTTGTTATCATTACGCAGAGGCAACTCAGATAGAGATGCTCTGAATTTCACCTGAGAAACTGCTGTTCTAGATGTCTAAAGTTGGAGAAATATCAGGCGGTCGGATGCCAGGGGCGCATGTTTCTATTGCGATAAAAAGTCCAAATCTTGCGAAATCCTTAAACTCACGGGAAAACTCACCATCAGAGCCATCCAAATCACGAGTATACCCCATGTGGTGCTGTTGTCAAATCGACAGCGATCCATTTAGATCCCTGAACGGAAGTCCTCAGGCAATTTATATTGTCTTTGCGAGCACCACTTAAATTAGAAACCACTGATAACCAGAGAGACAAATTAAGATGAATGCTGTAAGAACTTGGCCCATGGCCATTGTAGCTACTACTGAGGTTTCTGCAAAAGCAACCAGAAGGGAACTGATTATATGAAGACAAGAGGGTTCAACAGACTAACAAATGGACATGAAGAGAGAATTTAGCAGCGAGATATCAAGGACACCCGCATACTCAATATATTGCTTTTGCTGAAGGGAGGATTTTGACAAGAAAATTTATTTTCGATAAATGTTCGATTAGTATCTGGTCTACCTTGATTTAAGTTGTAAGATTTACGAACTATGGCTTCTGAAACAAAACACGGAAATACTCCATGATCTTCTTCACAGCAAACAACACAGGAAAGTAGCTCGTTGATGGTGATTTTCACGGTACTAATACATCATCTGGAATGTAAACAAGAACTGGCAATTCACCAGGGATGAACTCCACAGATGAGGACTAAAAGCTTTATCATCTGTCTATCACATGAAACCAGTGAACCAGGTGATCGAATTTTCTTTTGCTTCTCCTTGTACCTTCAATAACCGGTGGTTGTTTCTTGGCATTGCTGGGTACAACATGTGCAATTCAATCCTTTGGATAAACAACTTCTTGCCTGCCACAATATAATATTTACGGTAGTACAAATCAGAAGCTACTGATAATAACATATCAAGCTGCCATTTGCTTACCCTGAAAGCAAGGTGTGGTCAGCTTCACAACTAGACAGGTTGCTTCCTTAGCACTTGAGGATGGATACCTTCTTGGTTTGATTTAACCCAAAACAATGTATAGTCTGTGCTTAGAGTTAGTTTCGGGTGAAAACCAGAAAACCAGAAGCTGCAATAAGTCAGGGTTTTTACATGGTACCTTATTGTTGTCATCATCTGACTTTTCAGTCAATCAAGTCACATTGCCCTGTCTAGCTACAAGCCACTTCATCCATGTACACAAACAATGCCTCGAGATGTATTCAGGTAAATCAGCCTGAAAAAAATTATCGGATAAAAGAGAAAACACGCATAAGGAAAAAATGATTTATTATTGAACGTCTAGAGTGAGTTTTACACGCATGAACTGAAAACAGGAAACTCACGTTGGTCCATGATGTAGAAAACCCGTCTGTAGATAGCAGCCAACTTCGACTTCTCTGATGCTCATCATCACTAAGATCGAGATCAACAGTTCTTCTCTTCTTCTTTCTTTTCTTGTTTTTCCTCCTCTTGTGCCTCGTTTTAGCAATGCGGCTTTTCCCATCCAATTCATCTAAGTCAGACTCACTTTCTTCAGATAATTCATTAGGACTAAGCATTGAGTGGTCACTGAATCTACGGAACTCAATGTCATTCTCTTTAAACAAAGATTCCCAAGTGTCTGGAGTCTGACATTCCTCTAATAATCTGTAGTGAACAATCCAAGAAAGAAACCCAAGTAGTTTAATGGCTTCAATGCTTTTCATCATTGAAAACTCTTTCAGAACTACAGAAAATATACCGGCATTGTCCAAAGCCCTGCAAATATCTGTCACAATTACTTTCATTCGATCTTCATCATCATCAACGTTCTCATCGTGTACAAGCCGTAACAGCTGGCGACCTTGTTTGATCACAGAATTCAGCAGAAGTAGATCATCAATAGATTCCCTCCCGGAATATTTCAAAAGAATTATACGGATCCAAAAAGAATCATCAAAATCCCATGGTTCCAACCTTGGGTCGACATAGTCCTGAAGCAAATCCAGGAAGTGACAAAGATCGGGCTCTTCAAGAGTGACAAGGAGATGGCGGGTTAAGGAGGAGAAAGATTCCTCCAATAGAAAATCGTCTACAACATCCCAAACATCTGCCACATCTTCTTCATACATGAAACGGATGAAAAGATCTAGAAAAAATTTAGTATCGAGGAAAAAAATCTGACCATCTCTAAGTGATTCAGCAAACTCATTAGATGACCAAAACTCAGGAACATTCTCGAGGAAATTTTCCACAGTTCGCTGGACGTCCAGGTCAAGGAGATAATGAGGCTTTGTAGCAACCACTGCAGGTGATTGCCCATGTTTTCCCCGCCATTCAAGCTCTTCCCAACAAATATCTCTATTCGCAAACGCGAATTGTGCCAATGCTTTGGCACCTCTTTTGTGATCAGAACCACCATCCAAAGCAAAATCAGAAAACCATTGTAGAATAAGCTTCGGGTTCCCTGCATATTTCAAAACTGACATGAAACTTAAAGTTTTTACAATAATACTACTAAACCTTCAAAGCCGCCAAGGAGAAGAAAAGACTTGCCTCCAAAGAATTTCTCGAGTATGTAACTTCTCTTGGCTAGCACAGCCCCGAGTTTCTGTGGCCTCTTCTCGAATATCATTTGCAGAAGACGAGATACTAACTGCACTTTCCTTGGCTTTGAGCTCAGTAAGCCCATAAAAATCTTGCGTTGTTGTTTCAGAGATATAGAAGCTCCTGATAAGGTGTTACAAAGCCACAGTCTAGCTTCCGGTCGGCTTCCACGAGTCACCAATGATCGAATGAGTGAATCCAATTCGTTCAGCAAAGGCATTACCATATCAGTGACCCCAATGTTGTGAGCCTCATCCCATTTGGGCTCAGACAAGAACAATCTCACCATCTTTCAGATATTAAAGAAATCACTTGCTCCTATCCTCCAAAAACCGCAGGACCCGACAACAAACCTGCCGAAAATGCACAAAGTGACGAGAATCGCAACTGTAGAAACAATTAGAACAGTATATAATCTATAACGTAAAGGGTTCAATGCACGGAACCTAGATCAGCTAAAACTTCAAGTCAATCGCAAGTCGATGAACAGACATAAATTACAGCGAAATGGGCAAGAAGTTGTGAAGAAAAAACATCAACAGAGGCAGAAGAAAGTCAGAACTTTATGCAGCAACAAGACATCAGAAAACTAACTCCATAAAATTTTCCAGATATTGAGACCAACTGAGATATGGGCACGAAGAAAAATCGGAAGACATTACCTCAGTAACAATATCCTAGGATTCTTGAAGAGAAAAAAGAATACGTACCAGTGTGTTCTTCGTCGTCAGGAAGTCTGATTTGGAGAAATAAGAGAAAACCCTTGGATTCAGGTTGTAATCTGAAGACGCCCGGACGCGTCAGTCTGTGAAGAAAAGAACTTACCGGTTCGGTTGATTGTTTCGTCGAATGGTATTTTGTTCGAGATCTTTGGTTTGCAAACCGACCGGTTCGGTTGATATCACATTCAAGATCTTTAGCTTCTAGACCGACCGGTTTAGTTTCGGTTCTCTTTAATTATGATTCCAAACAGAAACCCCAAGCAATACGGCTCACATACAAATGCATCTAGCAAGTCGTTTAATTCATACCAAAATTTTATTACAACTTCGAGTTAAAGAAATGTATATCAACAATAATTAACACTAGGCAGCGGTTTTTAGCTAAAGTTCTTTGCTTCTGAGAGTGAAAATTAATCAAGATTAACGTCACAAATTTGATCTTGAATATCCCAGTTTTGATAAACCATTTTAAAGGAATAATAAAGATAGAGAGAATAAATGACACCGCAATTTAAGAATTAAGAATTGAATGTTGTTTTCGTCCAATATTTTAAGAGAAAGTTTATTATCTTTGTCTTGTTTTTTTTTTTACCAGAGCTAAAAATTTTCTAGCAAAGTCTATGCATAAAATGATTTAAACAAAAAAATAAATTTTTTTTATATTTTTCAGTATGATAAACATAACCCTTCATCAACTTTCTTATATCTTCAAAAATATTCTCCTTCACCAATAAAAACCATTAAACTTCAACAATTAATAGTATGAACAAAATCGTTAATCTATTCTCCGCAAGTTTTAAACAAATTGTTTAATTGTTGCTCAAGTTTATGCAATTTTCAAACGCTAAAGTCTACAACTTCACCTTGTTTAAAAGTTTAGATCGTTGTAATGCTCATTATCCTTAAACTCATTTCTTCTCTATAATATAAACAACCACTTTTTTCTATAAAATTGTTAACTTCAACACATTCATTGAATTTTTTAATTTGTTAACTAGAAATGTCTTAGTCAAAACATTTTATTATGATTCGTATAATTCTTCAACACATTAACTTTGCCTTATGAAATATAACACGAATGAAATGCTTTCTTACATCTATATGCTTAGTTCTCTCGTGATGTACATTCTTACGTGAAAGATTTACTGCACATTGTGAATCAGAACACATCTCTATTCATACTACAAGTATTATAAGCAATCAAATCGTCTAGATTCTGTCTAAAACAAGGTTTTGAGACGATTTTGGATGGATGATATCCGTCCGCAAATAGGCGCTGGTAAATGGCATGCGTTCGAAATTCCAGACGAATATACGGATCGTAATCTCGTTCGTAATTGTGAACAGCTATAGAGGACGATAATATGTTTGTAAAAGCAGCCATTTTACGGATGGATATATCGTTCCTATAAAATTCGAGAAATCCATCAGTAATATCCAAGGGAAATTTCATATGGAAATCAATCGGTAATTTCATTAAAAAAAATCCGTTGAAAAAAACTTTCAGGAAGTTTTTGGAATTAGTCGATAAAAAAAATATTTTTAATAATATAAAATTAATTATAAAAAATAATAATAATTAAACTAATTTTTTAATAAATAAAATTCTTTAAAAATATTGTCAATATTAAATAGTACATTACATAAAATGAATACAATAAATACTTAAACAAATACAATAAAAAAATATAATTGAAGGAGAGGTTGCAAAGCTTTTTCATTATTGTACATCATATCCTAATCAACCATCGATATATTCAAAATCAATATTTGTCTCCTAAACTCTGCTTTTGTTTACGTTATTCGCCTTTCGATCTGCCAATTCGCATGAAGTTTGATTTAATTATTTTTTTAACTTTTTTTATCTTTTACTTTTCAAAGACAGTGCAGCAGATTGAGCCAATATTCCTCTAATGTCGAATATTCGACCTTTGTTTAATGTGACGATCTACAAAGAAAATATAATTAGATAATACATATATATATTGTATATACAAAAATAAATATTAAGTAATCTATCATGAGTAATGTTTTGAAAATCTTTGTCTATTCCGCCTCGACGCTCGATAGTCCGCGGTCGCCTAGCGGTCGACTAAGTACCGACTAGTTAATATGATTTAAAACAAAATTTCCAAAACAATGTTATTTTGATATTTATGAAAAGTATAAAACTAAAATCGATTATATTTGTTATTTTCGTACCACGATAAAGAAATTATAAAAAATTGATACTAAAATTTTTTAAAAAATAAAAAAAACGTCTAGACACCCTAGTCACCGACTAATCCGCCTAGATGCTAGGTACTCGTCGACCGCCTAGCGACTTTTACAATATTGATTCTGAGTATGTCATGTTAAGTTCTTATTTACTTAGTAATGATTCAGAACTGTTTTCTTATATTAGAATTTGAGACGCTTATTTTGATGACACCTTGTGAAGATTATTGTGTACTTTTTTTGTTTTTGCGTCGATCAAAGAACCATGTAATTTCTTATTATTTTTCTCCACTAACTCGAAATAAATTGTTTCAACGTCTTTTTTCTTTCATCTATAACAAATTATAATTAAACACATAGATTCCAAACATGTGTTTAATTTCGTATATTTGAAAAACTTCAATAGCTAGTATGTACCAATTGTTGTATACTGCAACAAACAAATGAGATCTAATTGTATGTGCATTTATCCCGAAGCTATCTCTATCAAATTTGTGAGATGCACACAGATTTTCATTTTTTTTCTCTCAATCACTTTTTACGTTGTTGATGAGCAGTTCAGTGTAAAACCTGCGACAAGATCAAATTCAAACTTAACGAGTCGAGTAACTTTTGGATTCCAATAAAGTTATTATATTCGCGATCAATTGGAATAAGGTCAATCAAAATCAACCTTCGTCATTTTGGTTGTGCGAGAAAGTTGATCTTTTTCAAACTTATAAAAGAGTTTGAATTAGTTTTATATAATATGAATAAGTTATATATTAGTATTTAAACTTTTATATAAGTACCATTGTGTCGTCGTTGACATAAATCGAATAACGCATTCATAAATTCATTTGAAATACCTTGAGTTTTCGTTCAATTATTTTGTACATCCATTATATTGAAACGAAAATATTCGATCTTAACGATTATGTCATTATAATACAAAATAGAAAGATAATATGAAATATAATATATGATATTTTTGTGTAGGAAACAAAGAAGTGGGTGATATTGGTTATATAAACAATTTTTTTATAGATTAGGGACGTATGCGAACGAATTAGGGACAGAATTATGAGTGTCCCTAAAGCGACACAAATTCCAGACGAATTCTATAGCCGCTCGAAATTTATAGACGAACGATTTGTCTGTTTGTAAGTTTTGGACGACCTGAGAAACTGTCTATAAATCATTCGTATATTCAAACCATTTATGGAATGCATCAAATAATTAAGTGACAATGACTCTACCTAGTCATAACCGATACCACTTATAGTGTTTTGAGCTAAATTTCATTGCTTAATGATCATGAAAACTGACCTAAATTAAACCCACAAACTTGATCTTGAATCTCATAGTTTTAATAAACCGAGTTATATGAAGAATAGATGTAAAGACAAAGAAATGACACGACAATTTATGAGTTTGTAATCAAACACTATATTCGTACTACATCTGAGGAGAAAAACTCAGTCTTTATTATCCATGTCTTGCTCAACTTGCCAATAGTTGCGGTACATCACATGATATAATATTTATATGGGACAAATTTGAGAAAAAAAAATCTCTAATTTTCGTTATAAAAACCTTCATCCACCTTTTTTATTATCTTTTGAGATCCTTCTCCTTCATCGGCTAAAATTATTTTGCGCCTGCAACTTAACAACATTAATGATTTCTCCAATTTCTTCTCCCACCAAGTTTTATACAAACTATAAGATTATTGTTGCTCAAGTTTCTGCAATTTTAAAACATGAATCTACAAACATCAAGCAGTTTGAAATATTTTTAAATATATAAAAATCTCTTAAACATTCATTTTTAAATATTTTTAAATATATACAAATCTATTAATCATTCATTATCTAAATTCAGAGACGTTTACGATAATCATGATCCAAATTTGATTTCATTTTATATGGTTATCAGAAATTCGAATATCTATACCATATGCACATCATTTTAGTTACCAAGTATTGGTACAACATAAATTAACATTATATATCTGTACGTAATTTTAATAACCACTAATATTTGTATTTAATTTGTAGTACCGTATGCATATGCAATTATATATTAACAGATAAAGACGTGATATTTTTTAATAATTGTGGATATCCATATGCTAATAAATTAAAATTTGAATTGAATTTGAGCACATAATATTTTATTTTTTATAGCCAAAACCAATGTTCTAAAAATCACTCTAAGCGTCCGTCTAGACGCTGGATTCCCTCTGACCGACCGACTAATTTCTAAGCGGTCTTTTTTTTTAAAATAAAAGTGACATCGAAATGGCGTCGTTTTGGTACTGAAAGGAAAAAACTAACAATGACACCTATCAATACATTTATCTTTTATCGACTTTGTCATTATCATTTCATTTGTCTTCTTCTATCTATTGCACCGTCTATTGTCTTCATCTGATTCTCTTGTCCCCGCATTCATCTCTCATCATCGTCTTTGCCTTCATCATTGTTTTCTTACTTTCTATTATATCTTTCATGTTGTCACAGTCTTCATCTTTTGTCATCACCTTTATTTCTCATCTTTATTTTATCTCCACCCTTAGCTTCATCTCGCATTCGCCACTGCCTTGATCTAACATCATCCTCACTCGACGCCCATTTTTGATATTGTGTTTGTTTTATGTTGTTTGGCGTCGTAAATTTGACATTATGAATTAATACTTATAAATATTTTTTATAAATACTAAATTTATTTATTTATATATGTTTTTCTATAAAATTAAACATTTATAAATATTTTATATTTATATTATAATTATATTAAATAAAAATAAAAATATATATAGATATATCCGTCTAGCCATCCAAACTAGGCCTGGCCAAATCAGTTTTCGGTTCGGGTTTCGGCTCGGTTACGATGGGTACGGTTTATTCGGATTTCTATAAATAATAACCATATCATAACCAAATTTAAATCGGTTCGGTTTTATAACGGTTCGGTTCGTTATATATATAAAAAATGATAACCAAAATAACCCAAACTCTAATTAATTCAGTTTGATCCGGTTATTATTTGGATATTAATTCGGTTATTATTTAGATATTAGTTCGGTTTATTCAGAATTTAAGATGAAACCACTCTTGTGTAAAAGAAAAAAATAGATATAACCACATAAAAACATAATTAAATATCAAAACGACAATATCTTAAAAAATATTAATTTATTTAAGTCTAAAAATGTATCATTCACTAAAATTTAACTCTAAAGATGTTTCGATGGGTGGGTGAAATCGCCGGGTGAAACCGATAAACGCCGGGTGAGACTAAAGGGAAATAAGAAGAACAACATGAAGAGAGAAGAAGAAGAGCGTGAAGAGAAAAGAACAACGTGAGAGAGAAGAAGAATATTGTGAAGATAAAAAAATTTGGGAGCTAGGTTTTTTTTATTAATATATTGTAATACTCGATCGGATAACCAATATTTTTCGGTTATTACCCGAACCGAACCGAACCCAACGGATTTACATATTCATATCTAATCGGATAATTTAAATATATCCAAACCGAACCGAAATAATGTCCAACCCTAATCCAAACGTTTGATGTGACCAAAACCAAACAGGCAATTCGAATCGGTTTCAATGTATAACGAGAATTTGACCACCCATAAACTCTTTTTCATTCTCAATCTCGATGATTAATCAAGATTAACAACGTAACTGTTACACTGACTACTCAACATAAGCATACAAATAAATGTTTCCAATCATTAATTCAAATCACAGACAAACAAAATGTTAAAATAAAAAAAGCTCGATCAAAACCATAAAGAGATTCTCAAGAAAAGGGTTCTAAGACTCCACAACAGCTTCAAGACTGCATAATGCCGCCGCAAAACTTGATTTGTTTAACCACTAGGAAAATTACAAACCCCAAACTTCTCAATCTAAGAGAAGGATTCTAAAACAAAACCTAGCACAGACGTTCGTATAACACATTAAAAGCACTTCTGTTTACTCATCGTCCTCATCCTCATCATCACCTGCTCCACCCGCAGAGTTCAAAGCCTTCAACCGCTCAATCAAACTAGCCTTCCTCTCCTCATAAGTGAGTTTCTTAGCGTTAAACCTGTAGTAGCAATAGATGGATAATAAGATCAATAAGCAACCGCAGTGCTGTCTTTGAGACATGTTTCTTCTGGTGTTATGTTAGTAATTTTACCTCTTGCGTTCCTTAGGAGGCTGTTTCTCTGATTTCTTAACCGATGGGTCGGCCCGGATAGCAGCATGAACCTTCTTGTACAATGCCTCCATGTTGTCTGCCTCAATGCCTCTCTTGATGTACTCGCTGAAATGAGACTGGTACTTCTCTGGCTCATCCTCCATTAAGATCTGATAATTATAATAAAAAGAGTGAATTTTTCACTTCAAGAATATCATCCAACTAAAACAAAATTATACTCGAAAGCTGTCAAATGGCCTACCCTCATGTAATCAGCGACATGGACACCATAGATGTATTTCCTGTGAACTTCAGCGTCAAGTTGCTTGCTCTCCTTGTTAAACCCAGCAAACCTCTTGTCACTGTGGGGAATGTCAAGCCCACCATCCAAAGCACCCTAAGAATCAATAAAGGAGAAGATGATGGTCAGACTTCCATAGCAAGAAGGTAAAGTAATATGAGCTGGCCTGACATGTTAAATCCAGCATGTGATCACTGTCAAGAGATGAGAAACAGTCATGGTTGCGCACGTACCTTAAGTGCACCAAAAACACGGTTTCCAGTTGTTGTCCTGACAAGACCAACATCGAGGAGAGCCCGGAATGGCCTCCTGGTGTCTGTAGGCTCAACAGAGAAATCTTCTCCTGTTGCCTGTATGGAAGATAAAGATGTTCACCAATGATCTAGACAGGGTAGGATCAGCCACATTACACTAATAGCATTATATACACAGATCTGTACCTCAACATTGCCCTCATACTCGTCATCCATCTCAAGCATCTTAAGGACACGACGAGCCAAAAGGAGCCCAGTGCAATAAGCTGAATAAATAACAAGATTTATAAACATATACTTCCAAGCTTGATAGGGCCAATGAGAATACAAACCATTGAAAAAGGTTTACATTATATACCTGCAGCATAATTTGTGAGCCCCACCTCAAGGCCATAACGGGGCAACTCATGTGCATATGCAGCAGCAAGAACAATGTCACCAGCAATACTGGCAGACACAATTTGTGCAACTATGTCTTTGTTGGTCTATTATTGATAAAAGAGAAATAGAATTCAAGAATAAGACCATTACAAATTAAATAAGCAAAAACAGATAAGGTGAACTTAAAGCACAAAGATGAAACTGGACCTGATTGTAAGGATACTTACAAATCTCACGACGAATCTGTACTTCGGGGTGTTGTACTTGTTTTTGTCCTGGTTGATGAGGCGTATCCTGGCACGATAATCAGTCTTACCATCTGAAAACAATAGAATCATCAAGTTTCTGGGAGGACAAACCAAAGAATTACAGCAATGGACAAGACATGAAAAATATAACATACCACGCCTTCTCTTGAACTTCACTTGATACCTCTTGAAGTAAGCCTTACCCTTTTGGGCTTTCACGAACGGCTGAAAAAAGAACATAAACATCATATACACAGAAGACAGTAGAAGCAAAACCGACATAAACGAAACACGCTCCTGAAGCTTATAAATTCAGAAAAGGTACACTCATGGATTAATTGTAGGAGTCGGTGAAGCACAGGATTATCTTGGATTCATATACGAATTATAAATCTAGAATATACAAAAGAAACCCCCAAAACAGTTCCATTGTATATCGAAAATTCCAAATCAGCTCAATCTTAATGACCAATCATCCAAACTGCTTAGAAGAACAAAATTGCCAACAAGAGAAGGTTAAATGACCATACTTCGATGAAACCAAGAAAAACAAATGAATCCAATTACACTGACTGATCAAGCGACACTCGGAATCCGTGAGAAAGTAAGGTAAAAAAAAGAATCCAGAACCAAGAATGAGAGAAGGCATGAATTCGGACCATGGTTGAAGGATCGGTGAGGCCTCCGAAACTACGTGACAAAGCTTGGCGAAGCAGGGAGGCGAGGAAGCGAATGTTAAAATACTAAAACCCTAGCGAAGTCTGGTGAAGTAAATCGACGGCCACAATTAGTTCTAGGTTAAGATGAGGGGATATTAAGCTCACGGATAGGTGACAACAGCCCAAAAATAAAAAGTAAAAATGTATTTAATTTTTTAAAAGAAATGGTAACAATAGTTCTAATTAAGGTGGACAAAAAATACCTCATTCGTTCTCATTTTTAATCCATTTTCTATGTTTATAAGATTCTAGATAATGGATATATCACAAAGAACCCTTGGTCGCAATGGTCTTTTGAGTGTCGCAAATGGTATAAAGATCATTTGAGTCGGTTGTCTCAATGAGTCGGTTTGGGTCGTAATAGTCACTTGAGCGTCGCAGGGGTTGCAAAGGTCGTTTGAGTCGCATGGGTCGCTCGCTTGAGTCGCATGGATCATTGAGTCGCATGGTCGCTTGAGTCTCAGTGAGTCGGTTGAGTGTCGCAGAGGGTTCGAGGGTCGTTTGAGTCGCATGGGTCGCTTGAGTCGCATGGATCGCTTGAGTCGATAGAAGTATAATGTATTCTTAATTAATTGGTCATTTTGCAGGTGGCGTTAAAATCGAAGTTTATGTATGAATTTAAGCACATGGAAAGAATGCCAAAGATCACCACCAAGTGTTATCCTCACGAGACAATAATGAAGCTGTGAGGAATCTTAGATGAATACGAGCTGCATTACTTCGAGAAGCAGTCATAATTTAGGCATTTATTCCATTTCCAATGTGACTCCACATTGATGAAGGTTCAAATATTTATCCTCCTAAATCACTTCGTGATTGTACGGGACAAGAAGGAGTTGTGGTTCGTCTTAAACGGTATTCTCATCCGGTACTTTATATAGTGGAGCATACACTAATTTCCGGATTGAAATGCGGACCATATCACAAAGGATGGGCGTTCAAAAGGGATGAAACATTCAGACGGAAGAATTTCGGCCGTGGAAAGGTGACCCCCACACAAATCATTGGAAAACTTGTGAAGGCGAAGAATTTCGATGACAAGACGAGGTTGGTAACTTTGATGTTGTTGGCACAAGTTATGGCTCACAAGCCTTCATCAGACAACTCTATCAGCCATGATCTCATTGATATGGTTGATGACTTGGAATTTTGTGAAGGCTTTCCATGGGGGTGTTTCACATTTGAGAAGATTATGGATACTTGCCGCAAGCACGTTAACGGGGAATCACCGAAACCAAAATGGTATTATGGTGGTTTCATGATCCCACTAATGATAAGTTGTATATATTATTCGAATAACTTGAATGTTTTCGTACTTTTTGCATTCTTATCATTTTGTTTTAATGTTTCAATTACTTCCATTCGAAACCATCCTTAATTTGGATGGAAAGGAATGGTATGTTGATGTTATGGATGTGGATCCATCATGCCTAAGAATGTGCAAGAAGATGGTTAAATCCAGTATTAATCTGAAGTATATAGATGTGATAAGGTTGGTCGGAGATTCTAAGGTAACAATTACACAAGGGTCACAAGGGTAACAATTACACAGAGGGTAATAATGGTTATTTTTTGTTTTTCAAGATATTCGAAGTATTCTTCTTGCTGAAGACGAAGAGGAAGCTTTACTTATTGATCTGGACGATTATGAGGGATGCCATGATCCCGATGTTCAGATATGGAAGGAACATCTTCGTAGAAATCCGAAGGGTATTTGTTGGGAGGACATCCGTAAGCAAGAACTACTGACGCGAAAAGCAGTTCTGGTGATCAAAAGAAGGGGAAATGGAAGGGGACTAAGAAGGAAAAAGAGCGTGAGTGAAAAAATAATAGAGATTGAAGATGACGAAGATGAAGGAAAGGTAGGTATTGCTGAAGCTAATGAAGAAAGAGATGGTAATGCTGAAGGTGATGTTGAAGCTGAAAGAGAAGGTGAGGATGAAGCTGAAGGAGAAGAAGCTGCAGTCCGTCTGATACTGGAGCATAAATTAATGAAGGAAATAAAGAAGTCGGAGAAAAGAATCATCAACACAGTAAGAGATCTTCTAAGGGATGTCGGGTTTCGTTTGCCTAATCCAAAATCAAAGGCGGCAAATCCCAAAGGTGCTGCAAACCAATCTTCCGGCACTGTTAGAGATGATGATTTTGAATTCCTTCGACGTCTACATCCAGTGTCAAGAAAAGAACCGGTTGAGTCAGATGCTGAAAATGACTCTAGAGATGGCTCAGAAGAGGATTTGGCAAACATTTCGAGATTAGTTAAAAATATCGCATCTGCCGTCACCATTCCTCTAACTGAATGCATTTCCGGAGAGGTTACTGCAGTCGTTGCTCCTGATGAAGTTCCAGCAAGTAAGTAATATTTAGTGAAAAAGTTCATTTGAGTCAATTTCCATCGAGAGTCGGCATGGGTCGCAAGAGTCGCATGGGTCGAAAAAGTCGTATAAGTCACACAGTCGTATAGGTCGCTAGTGTCGCATGGGTCGCATATGTCTCATGGGTTGCATCAAGTAACGAAGGATTAGTCTAATGAATGAAGTAATTTTATGCAGATGCTCCAATGGATACTGTCGATGAAGTCGCCAACGAGGAGGTTCCTGATGAGGACCCCGTTAAGGATGTTTCTGTAGAATATACTCTAGCGGATCTTGTCCATGTCCCTGATGAAAAGGTTCCTGCCGGGGAAACTTTAGTGGGTCATGTACCACCAAGTAAGTACGGTATTTTGAGTCATAAAGGTCGCATGTCCGCATATGTCCCATGGGTCGCAAGGGTCGCATCAAGTAACGAACGATGAGTTTAATGAATGAAGTAATTTTATGCAGATGCTCCAGTAGTTACTGTCGATGAACTCGCCGACGAGGAAACTACAGCGGTCCTGTCAAAGAGGTCGCCCCTAAGGAGGTTCCTTCTGAGGATACTACAGTGGATCCTGTCGAAGAGGTCCCCTCTAAGGATAAGGAGGTTCCTTCCGATGATACTACAGTGGATCTTATCGGAGAGATCCCCTCTAAGGATAAGGAAGTTCAACCAAGTAAGTACGGTCTTTTGAGTCACAAAGGTCGCATTGGTCGTATGAGTCGAATGGGTCACAAAGGATCGCATAGGTCGTAGGTCGCATAGGTCTGCATAGGTCGCATTGGTCGTATGGGTCACAAAGGTCGCATGTCTGCATAGGTCACAGGGTCGCACTAGTCGCCATATGTTTAATGAAGTAAATTTTATGCAGGTGTTGGACCTTTATCGGATGTTGAACCTCCATCGGTACCTAAATGAGTTTTAAGATCACGGAAGACATATGTTGAACCTCCGCCAATGAAAAGAGCAAGAACAGTGCGAGGGAGAGGGCGAGGAAAAGATGTTGGTGGAGTTCAAGAACCCGAAAAAACGTGTTTCAAGAACCCGAAAAAAAGGTGATTCAAGAACCCGATAAAAATGTGGTTCAAGAACCTTCGTTCTGGTGGAAGCCCAAGGGATTAGAAAAGGGCTCGATAACCCGAGAACCTTCGTTCATTGACACAACCGGTGAAAGGTTGAGTGCTCTATATATGTTCTTTAGGACACCTGGACATGAGAGTTGGTGGAAATCTGATCAAATATTCCCCGGGACCTAGAGTTTTGGGAGATTATATTAAAGCCCAACGTATGACTTGAAGATGATGTAAGTTTTTTTAAACCTAAAGTCACAGAGATCATTTTGTGTCATATATATTCATGTATGTTAATTTTTTTTTGCAGCAATTGGATGATGCGTTGTTGGTGCAGTATTATCGCATGAAGACATTCCCCGCAATATTTAAGAAACTTTACATTTTTCCTGTTGCTTTCATGCAGACGCTAAAGTTGTGGACGTACGAGGATATGGACACTTTTCCGGAAAATCTTAGTGATTGTTTGAATGACAAGTATCCATTCAGAAGTACGGAACCGATGAGTGATTTCGAAGGCTTTGTCTCTGTTCTAAACATTCCATCGCTCAAAAGTCGATATGTAGGATGTCTGCCAACGGAGGATTAAGGAAGCACATATCGATCCGGTGATTGAGAAGCTAAGAAAAGTTGTCCCCAAGATGCTCATTCTCGGAGGGTTTCCTTCTTTGGCTTCTGGAGAAGATGAATGGAAATATGAGTATTATGAAGGTCTGACACAGAACAAAACCTCGAATGACTGTGGTGTTTACGCCTACAAATTCGTAAAAGCCTCGGTAATCGAAACGCGTAATTTTTTGTACTACATTTACGACGAAAATGTTTCTTCCATACGTGAGAAGATTGCGACTGAAATATTTAGTAATGGAAAATGTATTCCCTCCACCCCGAGATTAACTTGATATTTGGTACATTGTTATTTTTTGGGAATAAAATATGTAAATATTTGATACATTGTTATTTTTTAAATATTTGGTACATTGTTATTTTTTCAAAAATTTCTACATAATAATAAAAGGAAGCGCAGGGTCAAGGGTCAAATGGGTACAATGGTCATAGGGGTCCGAGGGTCGCAAAGATACAAGGGTCGCAGGGGTATGAGGGTCGCAGAGGTACAAGGGTCGCAGAGATACAAGGGTTGCAGAGGAGGATGCGACCTGCATGGCTGAGTAGGACACAACACGCGCTGCAAGGAACGCAACCCGCATGCGGAAGAGGCGACCCGAGCTGAACCAAAGGGACGAAAGGTGGACGTGACCCGAAAGAAGGACGTTGGCCCCGTGACCCGTGCTAGGGCTAGAGAGGAGGAAGCCTTGACCCTACCAACAGGTCCCGTGATCCGAGCTAAAGCTAAGAAGCTCAAGGAGGCGATCATCGGGATTCTCACGGCCGTCCAAGTTTAAGACGAGTATTCGAGTCTTCATGAGATCTCTAATATCCGTGTCATTCTTCAAGCCAAAACACAACTCGCAACGGTCGATAATTAGGGTAAGTGCTTCGCGTGTACTCTTTTTCCTTCGTTGGTTTTGTCCCACAGGATTTTCCAACGATGGGTTTTTAACGAGGTCGCGGCTCACTTCCGTGCCTAACTATTGACCCGAGGCTTCAAGACAAGTCCGCATAACGAAGGCACATTTTACGACTTTGTCTTATTTATGACTTTGGCTATTTTCTAGGTCATTTATGTATATCCTTGCATGGCTACCTAGCATTTATGTTGCATTTATGGTCTTGCATGGCCACTTTGATTACATATGGCTGGCCTTGATCATCTTGTTGAACAACTTTGGATTTTTTATTTTAATCTTGATTTTCTTTTGAAGAAATCATCTTGTTGGTGTGTCATATCTAGCAAAACCCATTGGTGAGTAATATCCAACATATATTCATTCTTCGTAGGTGTGTAATATCCTTCTAAGACGAGCCGGTAAATTGAGAGCTTTTCCGTAACTCTCGTGTGACCATTCGCTCCATCCACCTTGTGTGAAGAGTCGTGCGACTCGGCTGCAAAAAGGTCTATCCGTTCAACCTTTGTCTAGAGCATCGTTCCAGTGGAGATCACGTTAATTAGGATTAATTTCATTCATCGAAAACAACATATTCATATATCTATCCTAATGAAAATATTATTCTAAAAACTAAAGAAAAAATGCAAATTCAAGAAAAAGTTAACACCGAAAAAAGTATACATTGAATGCGCCTTCCCCAAACTTAAACTGAATGCCGTCCTCGGCGTGTCGCTCCTGTAAAGACAAAAAACAAACACCACAAGATCTTTGTCCAAAGGTTAGAGAAAAGCTAATTTACTATATTCAGTTTTTTGCTTGGTCTTATTCCTAAAAGAAAAAAAAACGGGAAGTCCTAAATGTACCATTGGGTTGCCTCCCAACAAACGATTGTTTAACGTCAGTAGCTCGATGCCTCATAAAATCATGTATATGTCAAGGAGGGTCTGCAAGAGGGACTACCCTTTCTCAATCGGTTGTGATGTGTTGTACAACTTAAGGCGCTAACCATTTGTCTTGAATGCTCCTTTTGCGTCATTTCATATCTGTACCGCTCCATGAGGTAAAACCTATCGTACCTGAAATAGACCGTACCAACGTGATCGCAGTTTGCTTCGGAATAATTTCAATCGTGATTAATACATCAGAATGAGGTCACCTGGCTGGAAATCATGCAGGAGAATTTTCTTGTCATGTCATTTCTTGGTTCGCTCCTTATAGATCTTTGCATTCTCATATGCTCCAAGGCGGATTCCGTTCAGCTCAATAGTCGGAGCACTTTCTCCGAGGAATCTGCATGTAAATTACGTGGAATCTCTTCACTCGATGCGTTCTATAGCTCTTCCATGACACTCATATTCGTGCAAGTATGTGTCAAATATCGCGGAATAGGGTCTGCAGTGCTGCTCATCTCGAGCTCTTCTTGTGTCACATCGTCAATCAAGTCTACCATGCATATAGATTCCTTCAAAGATGAACTATTCAAAGAGTTAATCAGGTTAAACTCCATCTGCTCTTCTCCTACGTGTAGGGAGAGCTTCCCTTGCTTTACATCGATCATGGCACATGCAGTGGCTAAGAAGGGTCTTCCCAAGATGATAGGGATGCGAGCGTTCTCCTCGATATCTAGCACCACAATGTCAGCGGGTATATAGAAGCTACCTATCTTGATGGGGATGTTCTCAATGATGCCAACTGGATATCGGACTGATCTATCTGCTAGTTGAAGAGACATCTTGGTCGGCTTAAGCTTTCGAGGTTCATGCGCTTGTAGATTGAGTGTGGCATGAGACTTACACTGGCTCCAAGATCACACAAAACCTTGTCAATGTTGATCTCCCTGATAGTGCATGGAATGGTGAAGCTACCGGGATCTTTCAGCTTCAGAGGTAGCTTGTGTTGCAGGATGGCGCTGCATTCTTCCGTGAGTACTACTATCCTACTGTTGTCTATACGTCTTTTGTTAGATAAGATATCTTTCAAGAACTTAGCGTATGACGACATCTGTTGAAGTGCTTCTACAAATGGGATGTTTATTTATAGCTTCTTGATCACTTCAACGAACTTTTTGAACTGTTGATCCAACTTGTGGCTTACTAAGCATTGTTGATATTGATATGGGAGGGGGGGGGGGGGTTACATATGTAGGTGATGCCACGTAGGGTTTCTCTGGTGCTTCATCAGGTTTAGCTTCATTCTCGACCCTCTTGCCCTTATCCGTAGATTTCTCCACAGCATGTTTCGGTTTAACGAACTTGGAAGCTTCGATCTGCTTTCCGTTTCTCAAAAAGATCACATTGCAATGCTCCCGCGAACTGATCTCACGTTGCCCAGGAAGATGTTCTAGTTGTCTGGAGGATGAGGTGGCTAGCTGGGCAACGATATTCTCCAGTATCTTTTGATGTGTGGCAACGAACTCTACTTGTGTCTTGAGATCTTGCAAGGTTGTCCCAACGTCTTAATTTATCTTGAGCTGATTGCTTTGGAACCGCCTTTGCTCCTTCATGAACTCCATGAGCAATGTCTCCATGTTAGACGAATGATTCTTATCGGGCACTTGTTGTGGAGCTCTCTACTGCTATTAGAAACCCGGTGGCAGCCTGATGGGCTGCGTATTCTTGTATAAAAAATTTGGATGATTTCTCCAACTAGGGTTCTACGTGTTCAAATATGGGTTGTTCACGGGTTGCTGGAGGTAATTCATTTGCTCATGTTCATCTTGTTGAATCGTGCATTGGTATGCCATGTGCTCTTTATCACCACATTTAGAGCAAAATAAAGCATTAGCATTTGAAATAGATCTATTGTTAACCTCGTAGAGACCCCAGTTCTCTTTGGTAGCGACCGTGGAATTTACCACATAGCATGATTCATGGCGAGGCTGTCTATTAGCTCGAATGCTTCAGTGGCGATCTTATCCATAAATGATCCTCTAGTAGACATGTCCAGCGTCATCATGTGCTCATTGTTGACTCCGTTGTAGAACATTTGCAGGACGAACCATTGCTCAAGCACATGGTGAAAACACAAGCGTAACAACTCCTTAAACCTATCCCATTCCTCGAATTTGGTCCCAAGTGGTGAGGGAACATGCAAATTTGGTCCCAAGTGGTGAGGGAACATGCGAAGAATTATCGCATCGAGAAAGCACACCGTCAACCTTAAATGTGTCACATAACTCCAAAAATTTTGTCAAGTGTTGATATCCTCATGTGTTAAGCCCATGAATTGATTGTGTTTCACCATTGAAATCATGGCGGGCTTGATCTCAAAACTTTCTCGACCTATAGCAAGTCTTCGAATCGTTTTTTGGATGTTGTTGAGATTGGGAATCACGTAGTCTTTCAGCAGACGTAAAGCTTGTGGTCGTGGCTTCGTTTTGATGTTCGTCCATCGCAATCAATCCTGCTTGCCTTCCATCCATTGTGTTGTCTCCAGAGTGTCTTTCCATTGCTTCTCTTTGTGCTGGTGTCTTAGCCTTCTCCTGAGCCTTTTCCTTCTTGAGCTTTCTATAAGTTTTTCTTTTATTTCGGGATCAATTTCAAATTGACTTATAGGTCCTCGGGATCTAAGCATGCGACTACAAAAACAAAGTTACGGAAGTCAGTGTGCAAAAATGAAAAATAAAAGAAAAGAAATACAAGTGTGATTCTATGTCTAAGCCTAGCGTGTTGACAAGCCTCGGAAACGGTGCAAAAAACTTGATGTGTGTTCAAGTTAAATAAACCTAAACCTACTCTGCAAGTGCACGGGATGTGTGTAGCGTAGAATCTAGGTGTCGATCCCACATGGACCAGCAACACGACACAACTAAAACAATCAAATCAAAGCTTGCAAAACGAATAGGAGTGATGAAATTAAACTAAACTAACGATGAATAATAAATTGATGCTTAAACCAATCAACCAAACATCCTAGGATACAGTTTCGCAACTAAGCACCAAGAAAAATGCATATCAATCGGCTACTCATGCTTTTCCTATTCAATTTGAAGGAAAACGATCCTAATCTATCAAATATCCTCTTTCAAGGCCTAGGGACGTGCATAAACTATCAAACCTCCTACTTTTGTGTGTGATAAGCTAGTCTACACCCATTAAGCTTCCTGATTCATTTGTGAGTCCTCGATCTAGGTTTTCCTACTCTCGTGGCTTAACCTAAACTGTCTTAAACCTATATGTCCGGTTTCGAGTTTCTCCTTTCGATACATCACTGAGATCACTAATATCATGCAACTATTTGACCTTCACAATCACATGACGATTAAGCGCATAGACAAAGGATCAAACGAGGATAGAAATTGCAATCGTAGATAGAGATCAATGCAAGGGTTCCGGGATAGTCTAGGGCAACTCCCTTCTCCTATAACAATCCTACTACTCAATCATGAATTCAAATGACAACATGAAAGAAATCAAAGGATAGAGAAAGAATAAGCTCAATGTTGTCTTCATGCGCCTTCGTGTGTCTCCGCCATCCTCGGATTTCTCTTGCTTCATCTTCTCTTGTGTGTGATAGGCTAAGATTTGTCCTTAGATGGTTTGCTGAACAATCCTCCTATGGCTAATATTATTTTCGGACTTCTCAAGTTGCGGACCAAAAAGGAGGAAGCTCGGATTTAATAGGGTTTGAAACCCTAATCCGAGTTGGAGTACGTTTTCTAAAGTCGGCTCCTCCAATCTCGGCTACTTTATTGCTTTGACTGAGTCATTTCTTCTCCTCCAATCTTGACAAATCTGTTGCTTGACCGAGTCATTCCTCAAATATCGTCTGTTTGTTGCTTGACCGAGTCATTTCTTCATCGTATCTTTTCCCGTTTAGCCCCTTGTTCCCGCCGTGATCGATATATGTGGCCTTTTTGCTCTTTATACTCCTCATTTCTGTGTCTAAATCATAAAAGACACTTGTAAAGAATATATTGAGGAAATATGCACACAATCGCATACAAAACATCGAAATGTCCTCAAAATATGATAAAAAAACCTATGTGATTGCTATGCAATATGAAGACTCATCACTACATAAATCTGCTTACGATGTGAGAAATGAGGCGACCGAGGTATACTATAGTTGTTTGATATGTAAGACTAATTGATATTAACATTTTATCTTTTGATTATTATCTTACAATATTACATATATTTACCCCGTGAACAAGGCATCTTCGACTGAAATCCTGACGAGTCTAAGAATTTTAGAAAATTGTAACTGTGTTTTCAAGGTAACGGTTTCTCCTTTACAACAAAGTCAACAGTGTTCGACTTTGCGTGGAATGACCAAAGGTGTTTTACCTATTTACCGAGTTAGTCAACTCAAGGATAATGACGATATACTTCATTCTATATCCATGAAACTATGTTTTAATACTCCATTTATTGAAACATTATGTATATATACATTATTTTTTAAGTAATTATGTTATTGAATTTTGCAGAATCCATCTTTCGTTCCATTCACACAAGTATAATATCAAATGTTTTTTCTTTTGTCCTTATCATTTACAGAAAATATTCAATTTCACAAATACTATAACAAAATGACAAAGGTTAAACTTTGTTGTATCTATCAAATTTCTTATATTTTCTCCCGAGTATAGTTCCTTGGGATCGGTTCCGAGTTCTCCTTCTACCAGTCATTCCTACGGCAAGCGCCATGCTGACGAAAGTAATAGTCACTCATCCCTCCGATCAAGTACGTCTAAGGTAAAATGAACGGATCCGAAAATTGGTTGCATCGATCATTCAGAATAAAATCCTTAGAAGAAATCATCTTAGATAGTTTGAATTGTTATGTTCAAAACATTTTTCGGTTTTGCATGCGGCAAAACTTGCTTCCCTGTATAATATTATATTCAGATAGTTTACACGAACTCTTTGCTATAGCTCGAAACATTTTGATTTGTAGATAATGCTTAGGTTGTGGCGCATAACATAATGCGATGTCGAACTTACTTTTGTATAGGTTAATGTTTGTTGTTTATGCACTTCCTTTTATCTTCTATCGTTTTTAAACATCAACATAGACTTTCTTATACTTTTCAATGAACTATTTTTATATGCAGCATATAGATATTTAAATGAATATGAATTAATCATTTATAATTTCTACTTTGCTATATCGTTTGTTTGTTAGTATAGCTGAATTTTAAACAAGTTTGAAGACATATGTTTTAATAAAAACGCTCTTAATATATGTTAAAAATGATTTCATCGGATACGTATGACAGAAACAATTACTAACAAATATGCACTGTTCAAAGGCGATTGCTCAAGTTCTCAACTAAATAACTATGTGTTGGCGTCGTCTGGAAATAGCTCTCTTGGTATACACTTTTACTTATGATATTAAAAATAACCATTTATGACATGCATGATACGTACTACATAACAACACGTTTCAATATTCACAATTATCCAATTAATATTGTTATTATATACAAGTTTGGTCTCCTATACAGATATCGGAGACCAATGTTTTTTTTGTGAGCATTGCAATGCTAAAATGAGATCAGTGAACATTCAAATTAAAATCGTTTCGCAAATGACCCGAAATTTAATTTATGTTGTTCTAAAAGAAAGATATCATTGCCAAAATTGTCAGATACTCCCCCATATTTGAAATAACTCCTTGAAAAAAATCACATACATCACGACCATTTTAAACAACATATTCACGCATATAATATGATATACGAATTTACATCAATCGGTGGTCATATTGATATCTCAATAAACATTCACCAGAAGCCATATATATATTTAAGATACATGGGCAAAACTATCATAGAATTGGCAGTTTATTGCCGCACGACGGAGAAACTGCGAAAATTTGCCCAATTGTATATCCATGATATAGATAACGAAATTTGCAATAGAATAAATGCAATCATGTGCATTAACAATACGATATCACAATTATACTTTTATGTTTGGCTACAGTACTAACAAAAAAAATTCTTACCTAACAGTGGTGTGCAATTACATCTCCACAACGTCAAAATACTTTATGGGAAGACATTGTTAAAAACATTCAACAAATGCTTGTTCAACATAATCCCTATGTTAAAATATTTAGAATGACTCGTGATAGATTTACAGTGTCTGATCAATTAGAAATAAAATTATGTTTGATAGCAGAGTGCATGAACAAAAACAAATCATATAATTTGCCAGAAGGACCAGAAGTAGCCGCTTTGATAGTAGGATATTTAGACGAAATATTAAATTCAAGAGATATTATTTTGAAAAAACACAGCAACGAATACATGAGAATAAGTGAATTGCATCCGTCTTATCTTTTCGGTTAAATATCCATTGTTATTTTCGTATGACGAAGTCGATTATCATCTCGGTTTAAATTTGCGCTTTAACGAATTCTTTATAAAAAAACCACACTTCCGAATCACTTTAAGAGAATTTATGGTGTATTGTTTACAAGAAAGAGATATTGAATCTTCTAATCTACTACATTTAGGTAGACTTTTTCAACAATTTATTGTTGACAGTTTCAATACGGTTGAATCAGAGAGAATTTCTTATATAATAAACCAGCAAAATAAATTGCGATGCGAATCTTATAAGACTATAGAAGCTTATGTTAAATTAGGGAATATTTTGGAATCTAAAATTGGAAACAAATAATATTACCTTTGTCATTCACAAGTGGCTCAATATATATGAAACAAAATTATTTAAATGCAATAATTTTGTGCAAAAATTTGGGGTTTTCGGATTTATTCTTAACGTTCACATGCAATCCCAAATGGTCTGAATTACAGCGAATTCTGCATCATTACAAAGATACATAAGAAAACAGACCTCATCTTTTAGCAAGATTGTTTAAAATTAAACTTGAAGATCTGTTAACAGATTTAAAACAAAATAAACGCTTAGGCGAAATCAATGTAGGTAACTTTTAATCACTACAAAATACTGAATTTTTTTCCTGCTAACTTAACATTTTCATATTGAAAACTTTTTTTTCAGTTATTTATACCATTGAATTTCAGAAAAGAGGATTACCCCATGCACATATTTAAATATTCCTTAATAGACAATCAACAATCCCAACATCAAATGACATTGATTCAATCATATTCGATGAGATTCTAGATAATGTCACAAGCTTCGTACTATATAATGCAGTGCAGGAAACGATGGTTCATGAACCATGTGGTATTACTAATAAATTTTCACCTTGTATAGACAAAAGAAAAAGCACAAAACGATTTCCAAAAAACTTTACTTATTCAACATATATTAACAATGAATGATACCCCATTTACAAAAGGCAAAATAATGGAAGATTTATAGTAAAAGACGAAATTAAGTTAGATAATCGGTACATTGTACCATATAACCCTTATCTCCTTCTAAAGTATATAGCTCATATCAATACGAAATGATGCAATCAAACAAAGCAATCAAGTATTTATTCAAATACATAAATAGAAGGATATGAAAAAGTTGCTACCACAATAACAACACCAGAAGAAATGCAACAAAACATATCACTAGATGAAACTAAAAACTACTATAGTTGTCGTTACATTTCAGATGTGAAGCTTGCTGAAGAATATTCAAATTTGATATTTATTACATAAGTATACTAGTTGAAACGTTAAAATTCCATTTGCCCAGGCAACAAAATATAGTGTTTGATGAAGAGGACGAACTATCTGATATAACATCAGATGAATACATTCAACGAATAATGTTCACATAATGGTTCAAATGTGATGCCTCATGCTCTGAAGCTCGGCAATTTAATTATTGTAATTTTCCAATAAAATTTATATGGAACAAAAAACATCGAATTGGGACAGCACGCAAATGCGGATTTGCATTTGGCAGATTACAACACATTAATCCAAATGATGGGTAGATATATTATTTACGAATGTTATTAAATAAAACACATGGCCTTACTTCATTCGAGGAAATTCGTACAATCAATAATCATTTACAAGAAACATTTAAAGATACATGTAGAGTATTAGAAATTTTAGACCACGATGAAGAATACATCAACACAATAAAAGAGGCAAGTAATTGGGCATCTCTAGCATATTTCCAAACAACAAAATGTCTTTCGTATCCGAGACACGTTTGGTTGACAACATGGAAAGTTTTGTCTGATGACATATTGTATAGACGTCGATGCCTATGGAAACTACCAGGTTTGAATATTTACTGTTGTAACTTGCTTAAATAAATCTTAAAATTTTGTAATACCTTGGTGAAGTAGAACAATTATTACCAAAAAAATAATCGGTCCTTGAAACAATATCCTTCAATGCCATTTCCTAGAGAAGCTCATAACCAATTACTATTGAATAGACCAATATATGAAGAATTATCCTACGATTGAAACAAAATAGAAACTGAATTTATAAATCTGAAATCGCATTTAACTACAGAATAATATTTAGTTTTTAATGATATTATAAAAGCAATAGACCAAAACAGAGGACACGTATTTTTTCTATATGGACATGGAGGAACTGGAGAAACTTTCTTATTGAAAACATTGTATAGAGCAGTAAGATCACGTGGGCACATTGTCCAAAACGTTGCTTCAAGTGGTATTACTTCACTTTTGCTACAGGGAGGTCGCACAACGCATTCACGATTCGTAATACATATAAATATTAACGAAGACTCAATTTGTAATATTAAACTGAATACAAATCTTTCAGAACTTATAAAGCAAACACGCCTTATAATATGGAACGAGGCTCTAATGATACACAAATACTGTTTTGAAGCTTTAGATAAAAATATGAAAGATATCATGAGTTTCGTAAATACTTATTTGAAAAACAAACCTTTTGGTGGCAAAACAATAACATTTGGAGGTGATTTTCACCGGATCTTACCAGTGGTTGCAAAAGGAAATAGACATGACACCGTTCAAACATGTATAAATTCTTTTTATATTTAGAACTACAATCGTTTATTGAAATTAACCAAAAACACGTGCCTGCAAATGAAGAATAATTCTTCAAATACAGATGAACTACAAGCTTCTTTTTGGTTGGATATTACAATTGGGAAATAGAACCTTATGTGAACCTAATAATGGCAAATGTCTGATAGATATACTTGAATATTTATTAATTAAAGAAACATCAAATCCAATCGAAAACATCGCTACCCCTATATATCCAAACATTCAGGCTAAATATAAAAACCCATTTTTTTTCCAAAAACGAGCAACACTATGTCCAACAAATGAAATTGTAGAAGAAATAAACGAAACGCTTCTACAAATAATTTCGGGATATTCTAGAGAATACTTAAGTTCAGATACATTATGTAATGTCGATTCCAACAATAATGACACATGTGATTTGTACAAAACAGAGTTCTTAAATAGTTCAAAATACCCATGAATTCCTAATCATTGTCTAACAAAAAAGAATGAGCCCCTATTATACTCTTACGAAATATAGATCAAACGCTTGGATTATATAATGGAACACGACTTCAAATAGCGCAATTTGGTACCAATATAATAGAAGGTAAAACAATATCACAGACCCATGCAGATAAGGAATACATCGACTTCATTTAATTTCGACCAATACAACTTTGCTTCCATTTTAAACGAAAATAGTTCTCTATTATGTTGTGTTTCGCAATGACAATTAACAAAAGTCAATGACAAAGTATTAATTGAGTAGACATATACTTACTGAAACCAATTTTTGGTTATGGACAATTGTATGTTGCACTTTTTAGAACAAAAATTAGAGAAGCATTGAAACTGCTTATTTTAGATAATATTGATAAATACATAATAAAAACAATAAATATTATATACAAAGAAATATTCAATAACATATAGAAATGTATATTTATATGCAATAAAATATTTAGTTATCCATTTTTCAATGTATTTGCATACGTATCTTACATATTTCAAACAAATATTATATACTAACTCAAACGTGCGAGCGAAACACGGAACTAATACTAATATATATATATATATATTATAAATGTATATATAATTAAGGTTATTTATTTATTGATCCTCTCTCTTCATTCATCAATTCTCTCTCTTCATCTCTCCTTGATAATTTATCAATAACTTATTCTTTAATTATTTTTAATTAAATTGTATTAGAAAAACATATATACATATTAAATATATTTTCATTATTTATAAAATAACTAAAATAATAATAATAATAATAATAATAATAATAATAATAATAATAATTAGATATAGAAAAATAATTATTGCAAATTTTAGTTGAATATATTACAAAATTGTGTGTATACACATATATAGGTGTGAGTTTTTCTAATTATGTTAGCGAGCATGTACATGGTCATGTAGAGACCGACGTAACATATATGTCATCATATTTTAGCCGAAACGTTATCAAATTTAAAATGGTAACTTTTCGTTGTTATATAGATATGAAAAAATAGGTATATATATTATTTTCCCAAAGATAAAGAGGAAAAGGAATTTGATTTTGTTACGAAGATCCCATCTATTCCGAAACTAACCGAGTCGGCGGCCGGAATTTCCGCACTCATCTCCTTCTCCTTCTCTCTGTTCCAATTCCGGGGTAGATTTACTCTGACAATCTCTGCATATTCTAACCCTTTAGGTGAAAAGTTCTCTGGAATTTCGGAGAAAGAAAGTGTTTCTAACACGGGGCCTGAGAGTGATTAACGTTAATTATGGCGGCGAGCGCGAACCCATCGGGGAGTAATCAAGAGGGTTCCTCGGCGGCGGTGCAGAAGGCTTCTCCGTCTTCAGTGGCGGCGAAGAATGGAGCTGCTGTTAATTCTGCTAATAATGGAGCAAACTCCGGCGGAGACGGCGGTGGTTCCGCTGCGGCGGATAATTCTCCGACGATTACAGCTTTGAGGCATAATCCAGGAATCTCCGTCGATTGGAGTCCCGATGAGCAGTCCCTGTTGGAGGATTTGCTCGACAAGTATGTCTTTTTGTTTCTCTCTGCGTTATACATATGGACTCGTTGTTTCTACCTTCATTTTGTTTCTTTTTTTTGGGAAATTTAATTGTTTTTATTCAAATTCGCTGATGGAATTGCATTTCTTTCTTTTGTTTGAGCTTTCGGATATCCTTGGACTTATTTCCTTGTAATTATGTATTTAAAAATGTGAGCATGCTCTTGGCTTAATCGTGTGTGAGAGGAAACTTTTACTGTTTCATCCACAACATATGCCAATTGTGGCTCATGCTTATTTACATGTTAGCTTAGTCGTATCGCTTGCCCTGCAAATTGATTTGAAGCCTTTTGCTATTTAGTTGACTTTCTTGATCTATTTGCACTGCAAATGTGTATTCGCGTTGTTCCTTAGTTTTTGATGATTTTTGAAGCATGATACTTCTAAACCATAAGCTTACAAATGAGGATGAGCACTACGATCTGTTATCCGTTACCTTGCTTGATGTGTTTTCTGTGGCCCTAGTTCATATTTCCCGCACTATTTGTTAAACCATTTTTCACAGGTATAAGTCAGAATCTTCCATTGTTCGTTATGCTAAAATTGCGATGCAATTGAAAGACAAAACGGTCAGGGATGTGGCTTTGCGTCGTAGATGGATGACTGTGAGTTTCGTAATTCATAATGCTGAGATTTTCTTTTCTGATATATTTTAATGAAATGGTTGAGTGCCATTGTTAATTTTTTATTTGACTACTGACTGTATTACAGAAAAAGGAAAACGGGAAGCGTAGGAAGGAGGACCACCCGTCAAGGAAAAGCAAAGATAGAAAGGTATGTTCTTCTGAGCTCTCTGCTGTTTTATTTCTTGTTAGCTGCTGCTTGTGATTTGACTATTAAGAAAATTACTAATTGAAGACAGTTGAGGATTACGAAATATTGATTTGCTTGGTTGGGTTTCATGGTGGGTGAACAATATATATCTTGATAAGTCAAGTTGTCTTGGATCTGAATCTCTCTATTGTCACCTTATCATATGCTTTTGGTTGGATCAAGTTCTGTATCTTGGCTTGTCTCGTAATGTATGGAGAAGTTCACAAAGACAAAATCTAAATCTTGCATAATACTGATTGACAGGAAAAAGCCACAGATTCTTTAGCGAAATCTTCATCTCAGTTGAATGTGCATCCCAATGGACCTTCATATGCTCCACCTATGTTGCCCATGGACACTGATGATGGTATTCCGAACAAAGGTCAGTCTGAGGATCTGCGTTTCTTTTTCTTTCAGTTGATGCTCTTTCTATGAGACGTTCTAGTGTCCTAAACCATGTTTCTTGCAGCTATTGGTGGTGTGACTGGGCAGCTTCTTGAGCAGAATACTCAGATGTTTAATCAAATTTCAGCAAATTTCTCTGCGTTCCAGGTGAAGTTTACTTTCCAATTCTCGGTGTGACACTTTCAATAATAGCAATTCACTTAAAATCTGAAATTCACAATTAACCTCTTAAACAAATGTTAGTGATCTCCTATAACTTGTGAGCATAAGCTATTGCCTCTGGATGATTAAGCCATTCCTTAGAGAATAGAGAACCCTGTTTTTCTCATTATCCGCTAATAACGTTCTAGCTTTTTCCATTGCAGATACATGAAAACATTAGTCTCTTCTGCAAAACTCGAGACAACATTCTCACAATCTTGAACGAGTAAGTTTCTTGAAATCATTTCTATGATGTAAGTCCTCTTAACAGAGTCCATGCTTTTTTTGTAATTGTTGCCCTTTTCCAACACAACACAAATACAGCAGAGCAAATGCTTCCAAGATAATAATTGAGCAATTTTTCTGCAGCTTGAACGACATGCCAGAGGTGATGAAGCAGATGCCACCTCTTCCAGTGAAGATGAACGAAGAGCTGGCGAATTCAATCCTTCCACACCTTCTCACCCAATGAAGTGATGATCTTGTATAACCTCAGCAATGGCTCTTTTGACCAATTTCTCTAATCCGAGAAACCCCTTCAAGCAAAAGAGTGAATAAATTGTGAGCTATTTATCACAAAAGCTCCAATATAAGGATCGTAGACGCTTAGAGTTAGTTTGTTTCCGATTCATCATTCCTGAATCTGAGTTATGTTCACTGATCCAATTTGTAGGGTGTATCATCGTGTAGCATGTGAATAGAGTCACGTTGTGGTAAATTCTCTGTATAAAATTGGTCTACATGGAAGGTGTGATTAGGTTACCATAAGATGAAAGCTTCATAGAACAGATGTGCAAGTTTACGGTTGTGTAACAAAGTCAGTGCCTTTGTATTACAATCAAGAATTCAGGGCAAGTGCATACAGAGAACTTTATTGTAACTCCAGTATCCAAAATAAAAGTGAAAGCTTGTCAGATGTCACTACACAAGAAGTCTTGGATGAAAAAAAAAAAGCTAAAAGGAGAGTTCTCCGATTTGAGAAATTCTAATCATCTTTGATCTCAAAAGGGGTTTGCAAATTCTCACTCAGAACCTGCAAGAAAAGTGGAGTGTGGATCGATCCAAGCTTGGAAGATTTCCAAACCCTAGCTTTCAATCTGCAAGCACGAAACTTGTGTCAGAAGTCCTCACAGTAGAGAGCTAGAGGAACAAATTCTGGAAAAGAGATGAGAAGTAAACGTTGTGATCTTCTCTCTTTTACATCCTTTGATTGTATAATCAAATCCAACCAACATGAGTGCGATGCATTTGCAGCCGTAAGTGATTACATTTTATAGCAGATGAACAATAAACAGCCAGAATTGAAACACTTGATCAGTCTCCACAGGATGTTGGATCCCAAATGTTAACTCGCAGCTCCAAGGACCATTCAAGTTATTTTTCAGCATGTCAATCAATAATTTCAGTGTCTCCTTTTAGGGTCCTATTCTTAAAGTCGCACTAGTGAATGAACATGTCATTTCATGCTATGGCATCTCTTTGACGGTATGCATTAATCCAAATTCTAATGTCTCATTGCCCACTTCTCAAAAATGTAAATGCAAAGGTTTGATCTTGGATCAGAACCAACACCCATAATTGCTCAACTAAACCATATGTTACCTGCCTAAGTCGATGAGTTTCAACAGAGAATGCGAAGTAAAATGGATATACTTTCCGAAAAGCTATTAACCAATATACTCCGGATAGCTTCTCAGCATTTCATTTCGCGAAAACAGCCTGAGTAATCACTTAGGAGATAATATACCACTAATCAATCACAGTTCAGAGAGAAAGAGAGAGAGATAGAGAGAGAGAGATGACCTGAGCAGGGCTCGAATTAGGATTATCACCGCCTGAAGACTCCAGAACCGAAACCCTAGCTTCCAGAGCCTTGAATTTCTCATTCATCTGAAATATATGAACATTCCAAAATCGAGATATCAAACGGATTCGTTCAAGATCCTCGAACAAGAAAAAGGAAAAAAAGAACAACAAATGAAATTACGTCAGAAGAGATAGAGAATCGGTCGGCATAGAGATCACGCCATACGAGATGAGCGATGGAAGCTCCGGTGATGGAGAATCCCAGTGTGAACCATAGAAGCCGCGTCCTCAACATTTTCCTCTTCACACACTCTCTCTCTCATTCGTCTCCTTGCCCGAATCGTATTGTACCTGAGAAGCTATACGGCAACGTTTGGTTACGACAAGTTTTTAGCTTTGGGCTTTTAGAATGTGGTCGCTCTTTCGACCCATTAGCGTTAATATAATGATTTTTGTTAAAATAATATAAATATTATATTATAAATATATAAATCTTGTATTGTTGTTATATTTTTTTTTAAACTTATTTCATAAAATATTTAATCAAAACCACAACATATGGTAGAGCGAACACGGCCGCGCATTCGTGGGATTAAGAGGAGAGACTATAAGATATATTCTCGCAGGAATTAAGTGTTTCAAAAATATTCTGGTAAAAATAATTGTTAAATAGGAAAAAGATTGAAGAAAATATAAATTTGTCTTTAATTTTCGAACGTGAAAAAATACACGTTCTTCAGTTTTTCGACGTGAAAAACTGTCAAACTGTGTCAAAAATAAAAAAGACGAACAATTTTTCGACGTGAAAACCTGTTTCAAAGTGTAGAACAAAAAAAAAAGTAATTTCAAACTTGAGAGAGATCGATTTGAAGTTGGCAAGAAGGAAATAGCTAAAATCAGTAGCAACAGTGAAGAAGAGAGCACAAGTCAATCTTCAATGGCGTCAATAAGTGTAAGTAGATCGATTTCTAGGGTTTTGTAGGCTCTCGAGTCGCAAAATGATTTATTGATTTGAAATGGGTATGAGTGTCAGTGAGTCGGTTGAGTCTCAATGAGTCGGTTAAGCCGCAAGGGTCGTAGGAGTTGCATGACCATCTTCGACTCAGTGAGACAATTGAGTCTTAGTGAGTCGGTTGGATCGCAATGGTCGCTTGAACGTCGTAGGGGTCCAAAGGTTGTTTGAGTCGCATGGGTCGCTTGTGTCATTGAGTCGTAAGGGTCATTTGAGTCATATAGGTCGCTTTTGTCATTGAGTCGCAAGGGTCGTTTGAGTCGCATGGGTCGCTTGATATTATGCCTCATGGGTCGCCTGAGTCGCATGGGTCGCTTGAGTCTCAGTTAGTCGGTTGAGTGTCGCAGATGGCCTGAGGGTCGTTTGAGTCGCATGGGTCGCAAGGATCGGTTGAGTCGCATGGGTCGCTTGAGTCGGTAGAAGTATAATGTATTCTTAATTGGTCATTTTACAAGTGGCGCTAAAGCCAAAGTTTGTGTATAAATTCAAGCACATGGACAGAATGTCAAAGATCACCACCAAGTGTTATCCTCACGAGACAATAACAAAGCTCAGAGGAATCTTTAGATGAATACGATTTGCATTACTTCGAGAAGGCATCACAATTTAGGCAGTTATTCCATTTCCAATGTAACTCCACATTGACAAAGGTTCAAATGTCTATCCTACTAAATCACTCTGTGATTGTACGAGATAAGAAGGAGTTGTGGTTCGTCTTAAATGGTGGTCCCATCCGGTACTCTATAGTGGAGCACATACTAATTTTCGGATTGAAATGCAGACCATTTCCCAAAGGATGTGAGTCCAAAAGGGGTGATACATTCAGGTTGAAGAATTTCGGCTGTGGAAAGGTGACCCCCGCACAAGTCAGTGAAAAACTTGTGAAGGCGAAGAATTCTGACGACCAGAAAAGGTTGGCAACTTTGATGTTGTTGGCGTAAGTTATGGCTCACAAGCCTTCATCAGACAATTCTATCAGCCATGATCTCATTGACATGGTTGATGATTTGGAATTTTGTGAAGGCTTTCCATGGGGGCGTTACACATTCGAGAAGATTGTGGATACTTGTCGTAAGCACGTTAGCGGGGAATCACCGAAACCAAAATGGTATTATGGCAGTTTCATGATCCCACCAATGGTAAGTTGTATATACTATTTGAATAACTTGAATGTTTTCGTACTTTTTGCATTCTTATCATTCTGTTTTAATGTTTCAGTTACTTCCATTCGAAACCGTCCTTAGTTTGGGCAGAAAAGGATGATATGTTGATGTTATGGATGCAGATCCATCATGCCCAAGAATGTGCAAGAAGATGGTTAATCCAGTTTTAACCAGAAGTATGTAGATGTGATAAGGCAGATCAGAGATTCTATGGTAACAATTACACAAGGGTCGCAAGGGAAACAAGGGTCACAGAGGGTAATAATGGTCATTTTTTGTTTTTCAGGATATTCGAAGTACTCTTCGTGTAGAACACGAAGAGGAAGCTTTACTTTTTGATCTGGAGGATTACGAGGGATGCCATGATCACGATGTTCAGATATGAATGGAACATCTTTGTAGAAATTCGAAGGGTATTTGTTGGGAGGACATCCGTAAACAAGAACTGCTGACACGAAAAGCAGCTCTTGGCGATCAAAAGAAAGGGAAAGAAAAAGGGACTAAGAGGAGAGCGTGAGTGAAAAAATTAATAGAGGTTGAAAATGACGAAGATGAAGGAATGGTAGGTGTTGCTGAAGCTGATGAAGAAAAAGAAGGTGATGCTGAATCTGAAGGTGAAAGAGAAGGTGAGGTTGAAGTTGGAGGAGAAGGTAATGATAAAGCTGCAACTGAATGAGAAGAAGCTTCAATCCCTCTGACACTGGAGCAGAAATTAATAGAGGAAATAAAGAAGTCGGAGAAAAGAATCATCAACGTCGTAAGAGACTTTCTAAGGGATGTTGGGTTTCATTTTCCTAATCCAAAATCAAAGGCGGCAAATCCCAAAGGTGCTGAAAAGGCAAAATCAAAATCTGTCGAGAAAGATGCGAGCACCACAAACCAATCTTCCGGCATTGATATAGATGATAATTTTGAATTCCTTCGACGTCCATATCCAGTGTTAAGAAAAGAGCCAAGCGAAGAGCCGTTTGAGTTAGAGGCTAAAAATGAATCTGGAGATGGCTCAGAAGAGGATTTGACAAATATTTTGATATTAGTTGAAAATCTCACATCTGTCGCCACCATTTCTCTAATTGAATACATTTCTGGAGAGATTACTATAATCGTTGCTCCTGATGAAGTTCCACCAAGTAAGTAATATTTATTGAAAAAGTTCATTAGTCAATTTCCATCGAGAGTCGGCATGGGTCGCAAGATTCGCATGGGTTGCATATGTCCCATGGGTCGCATCAAGTAACAAATGATGAGTCTAATGAATGAAGTAATTTTATACAGTTGCTCGAGTGAGTACTGTCAATGAAGTCACCAACAAGGAGGTTCGTAAAGAGGATATTCCAGTGGGTCCTGTCGAACAGGGCCCCACTAAGGACGTTCCTGTGGAGTATACTCTAGTGGGTCCTGTGGAAGACGTCCCTCCTGAGGAGGTTCCTGCCGAGGATACTCTAGTGGATTCTATCCAATACGTCCCCGACGAAAAGGTTCCTGCCGAGGATACTACTGTGGGTCCTGTCGAAGAGGTCCACTAAGGAGGTTCCTTCCGAGGATACTACAGTTGATCCTCTCGAAGAGATCCCCTTTAAGGGTAAGGAGGTTCCTTCCGAGGATACTCCAGCGGATTCTGTCAAAGAGGTACCCTCTAAGGGTAAGGAGTGATAATTTCAAATCTGAATAATTGATTAGAATAAGCCTAAACGGCTATAAGTACAAAATACAACATTAGACCTAATTACAACATTAGACCTAATTACAGAAATTACGGTTCTACCCTTTTTACATGTATATCCTTTACACGCCCCCTCAAGATGGAGCACCCGTGGTGAGTCCAATCTTGGAGCATAAGACATCAAATGGTAGTCGCGGAAGAGGCTTCGTGAGAAGGTCTGCAAGCTGATCAGCGGCGCGAACATGAGTGACTCGAAGAGTGTTCGACTCGACCAAGCCGCGAACAAAGAGGTAGTCAAGAGCCAAGTGTTTCGTTCGAGAATGGAAAACCGGCTTGGCACTGAGATATGTTACTCCAATGTTGTCACAATAGATGGTGGGTAGTGATGATGACGTGACTCCAAGCTCCGATAATAACGAAATGACCCAGAGGACCTCTGCAGCGGTGGACGCAATAGATCGGTATTCAGCCTCTGTAGATGAACAGGAGAGTCCGGATTGCTTCTTGGACGACCAGGAGATAGGATGTGCACCAAGGAAGAGAAGATATGCTCCGGTGGACTTGAGATCATGAGAATCTCCAGCCCAGTCTGCATCGGTAAAGGAATGTAAAGAGAGAGTGTTATGCGCGGATAAGTAGATACCTCGATCCTTCGTGCCAGCGAGATAGCGTAGGACTCATTTCACGGCTTGCCAATTGATGCGTATCAGAGTTAAATATAACCTAATTTACCCGCAAGTGCACGGCACGTGTGTAGTATTTTAGGTGTCGATCCCATAGAGACTACGCAACACTACCTAAACTCGAACTACGAATCAAACTTGCTAACGAAAGAATGGTGATGAGGAATGAAATACTAAATGTAAATAAACTACTTGGGTTCTAACGATAAGACAAACGTCCTAGGAATCCGGTTTCACCACAAGACT
>CM071871.1:22260035-22276203 GCA_036759665.1 Gynandropsis gynandra
ATCCGTCTTGCTTTCGTTTGATGCGAAACACCCATCTGTAACCAACGATATTTTTTGCTTGAGTGGCTGGAACAAGCTGCCACATTTCATTGTGATGCAAGGCTTGTAACTCGGCATCCAAAGCTGATGCCGACCAATTTCCTCACATGGAATGTTCAGATTCGTGCCCTTCTTGAAGGTCACAATCTCCTATGCTTCATTGAGGACAACTCCGTTGTCCCCCCGGCCAAGATCCATCGCGATGGAGTGTCCGTCGACAACCCTAATTTTCAGCCATGGAAGCAACAAGACCGCCTCATCTTCTCAGCCCTATTTGGAGCAATATCGGCCTCTCTACAGCCCCTCATTGCACGTGAAGGATGGTATAGGTCCTTTAAGGCTTGAGTAATGTTTGCTGGTTCACTCTCTACCTGAGCAACAAGAGCAGATCGGTTATTGCGGTTAGAAGCATTGCTCTTTGAACGAGTAACCATCGGGTGAGAGTTGGTTTGAGGACGTTGTGGTGGCACGTCCAAGATGATCAGCTCAGGAGATTGTGACGATGTTGGTGATGCACCATCAGCAGGAGTCGAGACCGAGAGACAGCATCCGAGGTTTGAAGCGGTGAAGGATCCGAGCTTAGGGGCTGAGACGGCAATGGAGCAATGAGCGGTTGCGGCGTGAAGGATGGTATAGGGGCGATCCGGGACGCGTGAAAAACGAGCTAGGCGGCCGAAGTGGAGGACGATGGTGGGAGATCTGTGTTTAGGGTCTTCGTACGTGATGGTACGACGACAAGGGAAGAAAGAGAAGGGTGAACGGCTGGAGGAAAGGAGAAGGGATGGTCGGCGGCCGCAAAGAAGGAGGAGGAGCGGCGGCGCCGACGGTTTGAGAGGGGAGGAGAGGCCGGCCAAGAATTTAGGAAAGTTTGTTGTCGTTAGACCTAAAGCTCTGATACCATGATAATTTCAAATCTGAATAATTGATTAGAATAAGCCTAAACGGCTATAAGTACAAAATACAACATTAGACCTAATTACAGCATTAGACCTAATTACAGAAATTACAGTTATACCCTTTTTACTTGTATATCCTGTACAAGGAGGTTCCTTCCAAGGATACTCCAGTGGATCCAGTCGAAGAAGGAGAACTCCAAAACTTATTGTCATTGATGCCGAAGTACCACCAAGTAAGTATGGTCTTTTGAGTCACAAAGGTCACATTGGTCGTATGGGTTGAATGGGTCATAAAAGGTCGCATAGATTGCATAGGTCGTGTCGATAAGGTTGTATAGGTCGCATTGGTGGCATGGGTCACAAAAGGTCGCATGTCCGCATAGGTTGAAGGATCACATTGGTCGCATTAGTCGCCATATGTTTAATGAAGTAAATTTTATGTAGGTGCTGGACCTTTATCGAAGTAGTCTAAGCCATATGTTGAATCCCCGCCGGTAACTAAACGAGTTTTAAGACCACAGAAGACATAAGTTGAACCTCCGCCGGTGAAAAGAGCAAGAACAGTGCTTCAAGAATCCGTAAAGAAGGTGGTTCAAGAATCCGAAAAAGGTGGTTCAAGAACCCGTAGAAAATGCAGTTCAAGAACCTGTAAAGAAGGTGGTTCAAGAACCCGAAAAAAGGTGGTTCAAGAACCTGCAGGGAAACAACATTTTGTGTGGAAGCCTAAGGGATTAGGAAAGGGCGGGATAACCCGAGAACCTTCGTTCATTGATGCTAACGGTGAAAAGTTGACTGCTCTATATATGTTCCCGATGACACCTGGACATGAGAGTTGGTGGAATCTATCTAGATGTTCCTCGGGGGCTAGAGTTTTCGGAGACCATATTAAAGCCCAACGTATGGCTTGAAGATGATGTAAGTTTTTTAAACCCGAAGTCAAAGAGATCATTTTGTATCATATGTATTAATGTGTGTTATTTTTTTGCAGTAATTGGATGAGGCGTTGATGGTGTTGTATTATCGCATGAAGACAATCCACATAATATTTAAGAAACTTTACATTTGTCCTGTTGCTTTCATGTAGACGCTCACGCCGTGGATGTACGAGGATATGGACACTTTGCCGCAAAATCTTAGTGATTGTTTGAATGGCAAGTATCCATTCAGAAGTATGAAACCAATATGTTATTTCGAAGGCTTTGTCTCGGTTCTAAACATTCCATCATTCCAAAGTCGATTTATAGGATGTCATTAGGTTTTTGCGATCCGATGCATCATGGTATACGATTGCCAGAGCAGAATGAAGGAAACACATATCGATCCGGTGATTGAGAAGTTAAGAAAAGTTATACCCAAGAAGCTCTTTCTCGAGGGGTTCGATTCTTTGGCTTTTGGAGAAGATGAATGGAAGTATGAGTATTATGAAGGTCTGTCATAGAACAAAAGCTCGAATGACTGTGGTGCTTACGTCTACAAATTCTTAAAAGCCTCGGTAATGAAAGTACATCAGACTTTTCACTACATTTGCGACGAAAAAGTTTCTTCCATGTGTGAGAAGATGGCGGCTGATATATTTAGTAATGGAAAATGTATCCTTCCACCCCGAGACTAACTTGATATTTTGGTACATTGTTTTTTTGAATGAAAGATGGAAATATTTGGTACATTGTTATTTTTTAAATATTTGGTACATTATTTTTTTTTAAATTTCTTCATAATAATAAAAGAGTCGCAGGGGTCTGAGGATCATAGAGGGTACAAGGGTCAGAGAGGATCCAAGGGTCGCAGGGGTCAAAGGGTCCCAGTGGTAAAAGGGTCGGAAGGGTAAAAGGGTAAAAGGGTGAAACGGGTAAAAGGGTCGAACGGGTAAAAGGGTCGCAGGGTCAAGGGTCGAACGGGTAAGAGGGTCGCAGGGTCAAGGGTCGAACGGGTAAAAGGGTCGCAGAGGACAAAGGGTCTCCTTTGTCCCTTGCGACCCTTTATGCTTTATTGTTAAAAAATAAAAATTATTTACAAATAATATGAATAAATTTTAAAAAAATAACAATGTACCATGGTACATTTTCTATTCCCAAATAATAAAATATTATTTACAAATAATATGAATAACTTTTTAAAAAATATTGCACCAAGTTACGTCAGATGAGTTTGAGAAAATTTTAAAAAAATACGTTTAGCATTATGTTCAAATGTCGATATTATTTATATTATTATCTATATTGATTCTAAATTATACATATACAACTCATATATTGATAATGGCATATTGATAATAGCATGGGTCACTTGGTCGCATATATGGATCAATAGATGCGAACTCGACGAATTTACCGGTTAACAATGATAAAATGTAAAAAACCAATCAAAACAATACATTTACAACGACAAACTAATTAATGCCAATCGAGGTCGCATGGGTCACATGGTCGCATATATTGATCAATAGATGCGAACTCGATGAATTTATGGGTTTATAATGATAAAAACCAATCAAAACAATACATTTACAATGTCAATTAAAGACTCTACACGCATTCTATTTCCAATTGAGAGATAGGTCATTAGTCGAGAGTTTTCTCCTGCCATGTACTCTGTCATCCAGTCTGGTTTTTTCTTGTTTGGTATTGAAGTGTAGAGTTATCTCCTGCCATGTACTTCTTTTTCCGGTCACATTTCAAGAGTGACCCAACACCGTCACCTAGGTCACCCCCACAACTCGTCAGTGGCTACATAGAGAACGAGTCTGCCGATTACCAAGACCTTGAGTAACACATAGACAACACGATGCCCTGCATCGACCAGGTCACCTGCGTCATGCATGTCACAAAGGTAAAAAAGATTTTTCATATAAATTGGGGTTAGATATGCATACTAAGAGAAGAGACATAGACGTTAACTTATAGACATAGGTCAGAAGGGTCACATGGGTAGGGACACAGGAGTCTGACAGCAAAACGACAAGTCACATAGGTCGGAGGACAGAAGTCTAACTGCAAAACGATAAGTCACATGGGTCGGAAGGGTCACATGGGTCGGAAGACATGAGTCTGACAGCAAAACGACAAGTCACATGAGTCGCACATGGGTCATATGTGGTCGCATGAGGTCGCATGGATCTACTGAGTCGCACAAGGGGTCATATTGGGTCGCATGAGTCGGATGGGTTCCCGTTTAAACTTGATTCTAATTTAATCCAATTAAGGGTCGTACAAGGGGTCATATTGGGTCGCATGAGTCAGATGGGTTCCCGTTTAAACTTGATTCTAATTTAGTCCGACTGAGGGTCGCATAAAGGGTTATATTGGGTCGCATGAGCCGGATGGGTTCCCGTTTAAACTTGATTCTAATTTAATCCAATTGAGGGTCGTATAAGAGGTCATTGATAACACTGAAAGTGTATCAATATTAGGATAGGTTTTAGAGTCATTTTCGCTTATATTCTATGTGTACATTTACTTATCCGATATGATTTCGAGCTTCACACACCCGTTTTGTTGGTTTTCAGGTTTTTAGGCGATAAGGCCTAAATGAGCATGAAATGACGGATTCCTGACCAAAACCACCTGAATTGAAGACATATCTACTCAGAGCCAAGAACGAGCTCCAGAACCCAAAGGAACACCCGAGCAAAGAGCGGAAAAGAGAAATTACAAGGATACAAGAGTGCCCGGTTGGGCACTATTCATCCACCCGCTCGGGTAAAACCTACGGGGTTTTATCCGCACACCCAGCACGACCCGGACATAAAGGCAACGAGATCGGGTAGCCTTACCCGATCGGGCGCAAGAAGTATACCCGCTCGGGCGTTGATCATCCAGTTTGCCCCGAAAGTTTACACGACTCGGGCCGCTCAACCAAGCGATCGCGTGACATCCACCCGATCGGGCACCATGAAGCAACACGACCGGGCGAGCCTATGCACGACCGGGTAACACCAGTGCCCGAGCGGGCCGTGTAATCCGCAACAACCTAGATCTAACTAATGAAATTTTATTATCTGCATATTCAGATTCGGATTTTCCATTCTTAAAATACGAGTATCCGCGGCTACCCGAGGTTACTTGTATAATTACTAGAATACTATATTTATAAAAATTAAACAAATGGCATTAGGTTTAGGTTAACAATTTTATTTTCAATTATCCTCTTATCATCAGCAGCCTCTCTTCTCATATTCATCATTCTCTCTTCCAAGTTCTCCAGATTTCTTTTCTTCCTTCCTCATTCACCGGCTTTCCCTTCCGTCGTCGTCCATATGTTCGCCGTTTTTTTCGTTGTCCATGTGTTCATCATCATTGCCGCTTTCATGTGTTCATTGTCTCTATCGTCGTCCATACCTCATCGTCTCAGCTTTCGTCATCTATATGTTTGTCGTCTATGCCTTCGCCATCTTTGCCTTTGATGTCTCTACCTTCGTCAATCGTTGCCCGTCTCTACCTGTGGTCACTTTTATTGAGATTTAATTCTACTTGTGTGATTAATTATGCAAGGATAGAATTTATTCTTAATACTACTTCATATAATTAGCACCACTTCTATAAGAAGAAAAGGAAGATGGCCGTTGGTAGCTACATGAGGGAGTTGCTATTTTGGGTAAAGGAAAGTCACATGTACAACTTAAGAATAAGCAACATGGAGATGTCCCTTTCTCCCTTGGTAGCCGTTGAAGACAAGTCCCTTTTGCATTTATTAGTTGTACTAGGTCATCTTAATTATCTTTGTACTTATTCTCTTGGTTGTTCTATTTAAAGAACACACTCATGTAACACTAAGTCATAATGGAATGAAGAATGTTTGTTCCTTGTTCTTAATCTCCAAACTCTTTCAATCTCTCTTCACTCTACAATAAACTCTTAATCTCTCTAAATTAATCTACATATTCTTACATGGTATCAGAGCCTTGGCTCAAACTCTTCTAAAACGCTATGGAAGACACAAAAATGGTGGTTCCGGCGATTCTCAAAGGGAAAAACTACTTGCTGTGGTCAAGGTTGATAAAATCAGCCTTAGGAGGAAGGGGTCTTTGGAAACATGTTGAAGAAAGTGAAGCTCCAAAGATCACCATTCAAGAAGAAAGTGGCAAAGAAATAGTTACGGTGGACTCAAAGAAATGGAGTCAAGAAAATCAAATGGTGCTATCATTTCTCCAAAGCTCACTTGATGCATCAATTCTTGAAGCTTATTCCTATTGCGAAAATGCAAAGGAATTGTGGGATATTCTCAAGCAAGTTTTCGGTAATGTTTCAAACATTAGCCGAATATTTGAAGTGAAAAGAGCCATCAATGATCTCAGCCAAGAAGGTACAACATTCAACCAACACTTTGGAAAATTTAGATCACTTTGGGCAGAGCTGGACATGTTGAGGCCAAGCACCGTGGACATCAAGGTGTTAAATGAAAGAAAAGAGCAAGACAAGGTGTTTAGCTTGCTCTTAACACTCGGACCAGAGGATTTGATCAAACATATTCTTAGGGCTGATACTCTACCTAGCCTTGAAGAAGTATGTGCTCAAATTCAAAAGGAAGAAGGGTCTCTTGGTTTATTTGGAGGAAAAGAAGAAACTGTCCAGCTTGCAAACAAAGGACATTATCGAGCCAACAATGGGGGCTATGGTAACAAACAAGGACACAAGAGGTGTGAATATTGTAAGAAGGAAGGCCGCACTAAAGATGGGTGCTGGATACTCCATCCACACCTTAGACCTCCAAGAGGAACCAACTTCAAATATCAAAAGGGAAACTACACAATTAAACCGCAAGAACAAGTTGGAGCATCTTCCTCTCAAACTGCCGGTGAAGAACTCAAAGCCATGGCTGCGTCAATGCTTAGTGCACAAGCTGAGATGGTCAAGAAGTCAGATCTTGAGGCATTAATCAAGGCTCTAACCGCAAATAATGGTAAAACAGCCGGTAAATCCCTTTTATCATCAAATAAGCTTAAACCACTAATTATAGATTCGGGTGCATCACACCATATGATTAGTGATTCTAGCCTTATAAGTGATATTAAACCGGCCATAGGGAATGTTATAGTAGCTAATGGTTATGGTGTTCCCATTAAAGGAGAAGGAACACTTAAATTATTTGATAAAGAATCTAAAGCTTTATACTTGCCTAATTTTACTTCAAATTTATTATCAGTCAAAAGAACAACTAATGACTTGAATTGCAATGTAATTTTTAGTCCTAATGAGGTTCATTTTTAGGATATTAAGTCGAGCAAGGTGTTTGGCAAAGGAGTAATCAAGGATGACTTATATATGCTTGAAGATGCCAAACCATTGTCCGATAAATCTAATGATTTTAAGTCTTTTGTTGTTCTAAATAATGATGTGTTGTGGCATGCTAGATTAGGACACCCTCATTCTCGTGCCTTAGAATTAGTTATTCCTAGTATCTCGTTTAAAAATTATGAATGTGAGGATTGTATTCTCGGTAAACATTGTAGAACCGTTTTTCCTAAGTCTCTCACAATTTATGATAAATGCTTTGATTTGATTCATTCGGATGTGTGGACTGCCCCTTGTTTATCTAGAGAAAATCATAAATATTTTGTCACATTCATTGATGAAAAATCAAAATATACTTGGATTACTTTATTGCAATCGAAAGATAGGGTGTTAGAAGCCTTTATAAATTTTCAAAATTATATAACTAACCAATACAATGCCAAGATTAAGATTTTTAGATCCGACAATGGAGAAGAATATACAAGTAACAATTTCAAGGAGCACTTATCCAAGCATGGCATTATCCATCAAACAAGTTGTCCATATACTCCACAACAAAATGGAGTGGCCGAAAGGAAAAATAGACACTTGATGGAAGTGGCTAGATCAATGATGTTCCACACCAACACGCCTAAAAGATTTTTGGGGGATGCAGTCATAACGGCATGTTATCTAATTAATCGACTTCCTACCAAAATCCTACAAGACATATCCCCATTTGAGGTACTCAACAAAACCAAACCATTTGTTAATCACTTACGAGTATTTGGGTGTGTTTGTTTTGTATTAGTACCAGAAGAACTAAGAAACAAGCTTGAGGCAAAGAGCATCAAGGCAATCTTTATTGGATATTCAACAACCCAAAAGGCTATAAATGTTATGTCCCGGAGACAAAGAAAGTGATAGTATCAAGAGATGTCAAATTCATAGAGTCTAAAGGGTACTATGATGAGAAAAATTGGGAGAGCCTTAAAGACTTATCAAGTTAACCTTCGGATAGGTCCATGAATCTCAAAAAGATCTTGGAGACGCTTGGAATAAACACGTTTGAATTCCCAAAGAAAACCGGATTGGACGAAGGGAGAACACAAATAGAACAAGAGAGCAATGTCGTTGATCATGAAGGGGGAAATGATGGATATCAAGGGCAGCCCGAGGCTAATGTAGATATTCAAGGAGGAGATGTATATCCTCAAGAAGAAGAGTTGCAAGCTCATGATCATGAAATTGCTCAAAGCCGTGAGGAACAAGGAGAAATGGATGTAAATGGGGTTGAAGTACAAGAAGTACAAGAAGAACCGAGAGTTGAACCACAAGAGGAGGTACAAGAACTAAGGAGAAGCACAAGGATTAGGAGGGATCCATCAAATTGGAGGGATCCATCAAGAGTTTATTACAATTGTGAAGCGGTGGCTCATCCAATTCAAGCAACATGTTCTTTGCTCGTATATCCCCTAGAACACCAAGTCTTCATGGCAAATCTAAATGAGGCATATATACCAAGGACATATGAAGAGGCTAAGGAACACAAAGTATGGAGAGATGCGGTTGGAAATGAGCACAAGGCCATGGAAGTAAATGAAACATGGTTTGAATCCGAGTTACCAAAAGGGAAGAAGGCCGTGTCTAGCAAATGGGTATTTACAATCAAGTACAAGAGTGATGGATCAATTGAAAGGCATAAAGCAAGGCTAGTAGCTAGAGGATTCACTCAAGTATATGGAGAAGATTATATAGACACATTTGCACCGGTGGCTAAGCTTCATACCATTCACATTGTCCTCTCACTTGCCGTGAACCTAGAGTGGGATCTTTGGCAAATGGATGTCAGGAATGCATTCTTACAAGGAGAACTTGAAGATGAGGTTTACATGTATCCACCACCAGGTTTGGAGCATATAGTAAAGCCCGGGAATGTTTTAAGACTAAGAAAGGCAATCTATGGTCTTAAACAATCACCAAGGGCTTGGTATCACAAGCTAAGCACTACACTCAATGGAAGAGGATTTAGGAAATCCGAAGCCGATCACACGTTATTTACATTGCCTAGTCCTAATGGGATCATTGTGGTGCTAGTATATGTTGATGATATCATCATTATGGGAAGTGACAAGGAAGGAATAGAAGCCACTAAGGTATATCTTAAAAACATTTTTGATATTAAGGATTTAGGTGAACTAAAGTACTTTCTAGGAATAGAGATATGCCGTTCCAAGGAAGGACTATTTCTATCCCAAAGAAAGTACACCCTTGATATGTTGAATGAGATAGGTAAACTAGGAGGAAGAATTGTGAGAACACCCCTTGAAGAAGGATACAAGGTCATGCATGAGGGGGAGATAGAAAATGAGCCATTTGAAGACACAAAACTCTATAGGAGAATGGTTGGAAAGCTTATCTACCTCACTATCACTAGGCCGGACATATGTTTTGTGGTTAACCAAATGACTTAACAAATGCAATCTCCCAAGGTTCACCATTGGAAAATGGTAGAACGGATTCTAAGCTACCTTAGTGGAACCACGGATCAAGGAGTGTGGATGGGATACAACAAGAACACCGAGATTGTAGGATATTGTGATGCGGATTGGGCCGGTGATCGAGTGGATAGAAGATCAACTACAGGATATTGCACGTTCCTAGGGGGAATTTAGTCACTTGGAAGAGTAAGAAGCAAAAGGTGGTATCATGTTCAAGTGCCGAAGCCGAGTATAGGGCAATGAGGAAATTAACCAACGAGCTAGTGTGGATAAAAAATATTCTCACGGACTTGGGCATAAAGACATCATCACCATTGACTATGCATTGTGACAATCAAGCCGCAATCCATATTGCATCTAATTCGGTGTTTCATGAGAGGACAAAGCATATTGAGGTTGATTGCCATAAGGTTAGACAAATGATAGAACAAGGAGTAGTTTTACCATGTTATACAAGAAGTGAAGACCAATTGGTCGACATCTTCACCAAAGCAACGAGTAAGAAGATTGGTGAGTCCATATTTCCTAGACTTGGACTCATAACTCTTAGGATCTAAGTTATCCAACATGACAATGAGTTGTACTCTTTTTCCTAAAGTGTGGTTTTGTCCCAAAGGAAGTCACATGTACAACTTAAGAATAAGCAACATGGAGATGTCCCTTTCTCCCTTGGTAGCCGTTGAAGACAAGTCCCTTTCTCCCTCGGTAGCCGTTGAAGACAAGTCCCTTTTGCATTTATTAGTTATACTAGGTCATCTTAATTATCTTTGTACTTATTCTCTTGGTTGTTCTATTTAAAGAACACACTCATGTAACACTAAGTCATAATGGAATGAAGAATGTTTGTTCCTTGTTCTTAATCTCCAAACTCTTTCAATCTCTCTTCACTCTACAATAAACTCTTAATCTCTCTAAATTAATCTACATATTCTTACACTGAGGACATCGGAGACTCCTTCCATCGAAGGAAAGTCAGAGTTGCGGTGAGGATACTCTGGGCGGGCTCGTGAATGTGTGACGCGTCGGCTGCGCTGCCTCGACACGGAAGGTCCAGGTGCAGCGGCTGGAGGTGGATCCATCTCAGCTAGCCTCGGGCCGATGTACTCGATGGCTGGATCAATCCTAAATCGTGATCCCTCCTCGTCTAGACCCGGCATCTGAATCTCTCGTAGGTCGAATTCCAAGTTGCGACCATGTTCGTCCTTGTAGCACCAGATGACATTGTACCTCTCTAACGTAATTTCCCTTCGGTTGCGTAGGTTCTGGAGGTTCAACTCGGGCTCCTCAACAATCTTATCCTCAGTCAGGATGCCAAGGTTGACCCCGACTCTCCGTGCGATCATCGTGACTATGCCACCGCACATGATCTTCGTATCTGTGCTACACTTCTCGGTGGCTATGTCAAGGAAGTGCCTCATCACCAATGACGCCAAGTCGACGTCTAGACTCGGGGAAAAATGCTGTGTATGATGCGAGGAACTCCGATGTGGAGAGCACTCATCGCTTCGGCTGATAAGAAGCGGGACGAGAAGATCCGTGGCTGAAGTTCAGCGAACCTCAACTTCTACCGGATAAGAACGTCGTCGTCCGGTTGTTGTATTGTTGGTGGGAGGTGGTGATCGGCATATAAGGCGTCAACTCTATAATTGCATCCGACCTCGCAGGCCATCCGTGCTCTGGGTCATATGCGTCAGATCGGCGCTTCTTCGAACTCTGAAAGATCTTAGGGGCCATCTGCAAAACAAACGAAGGAGAAAAATAAGCGTTAGGCGCAGTTTTGCATGGTGCCCGATCGGGTACGGGAGGTCGCTGATGAAATCAGATCTGAATAATAGATTCAAAATGAGCCAAAACGGCTAAATATACAAAGTTAGACCTAATTACACAATAATAGATCTAATTACAAAAAGACTTATATACCCTATACATGTATCCTTTACACGCCCCCTCAAGATGGAGCACCCTCGGTGAGTCCAATCTTGGAACACAAGAGCTGAAATGGAAGTCTCGAGAGAGGCTTCGTGAGAATGTCCGCGAGTTGATCCGCAGCTCGGACATGAGTGACCCGAAGAGTATTCGACTCGACCAGGCCGCGGACAAAGAGATAGTCTAGCGCCAAGTGCTTCATTCGGGAGTGAAAGACGGGCTTAGCACTGAGGTATGTCGCTCCAATGTTGTCGCAGTAGATGGTAGGTGGTGATGATGACTTGATTCCAACTTCCGATAGTAAAGCAACTACCCATAGAACTTCCGCGGCCGTGGATGCAATAGAGCGGTATTCAGCCTCGGTAGACGAACAGGGGAGTCCGGTTTGCTTCTTAGACGACCAAGAAATAGCATGCGCACCAAGGAAGAGTAGATACGCCACGGTGGACTTGAGATCAAGGGAATCTCCAAGCCAATCTGCATCGGTAAAGGCATGTAAGGAGAGGGTGTTCTTGGCGGAGAAGAAGATACCTCGATCCTTCGTGCCAGCAAGATAACGTAGGACTCTCTTGACGGCTTGCCAATGAACATCCGTGGGAGCATGCATGAATTGGGACAGCTTGTTGACAGCGAAGCTAACGTGCGGTAGTGTAAGAGATAGATACTGTAGTCCGCCAACAATGGACCGATACTCCGTGGGATTGGAGAGGGAAGTCCCCATGTCAAGTGTCATACGAGATGAGGACGGCATGGGCGTAGGAACCGGCTTTGCTTCATGTGTCGGAGAGACCATCCACGGGAGACCGCAATGCTCAAGATAACACGGATGGTTGTTGGTTTGACAACCGGGCTAAAGGTCTCATGATAACCAATGCCCGGTCTTTGGTGAAACCCCTTTGCAACAAGTCGAGCTTTGAATCGTTCCACGGATCCGTCTTGCTTGCGTCTGATTTGAAACACCCATCTACAACCAACAATATTCTTTGCTTGTGCTGCGGGAACAAGCTGCCACGTTTGGTTGCGATGTAAGGCCTGTAACTCAGAGTCCATTGCATCACGCCATCTTGGATCTTTCAAGGCTTAAGTAATATTAGCCGGTTCGCTTTCCACCTGAGCGACAAGAGCAGATCGGTTACTCTTTGAGCGAGTAACCATCGGATGCGAATTTGTGCGAGGATGTTGCGGTGGCACGTCCAAGATAACAAGGTCAGAAGACTGTGACGACGTTGAGGGCTCAACATGAGAAGGATCCGAAGGTGGAGAGCCAATATCCGTAGATTGCTGTGGTGAAGAATCCGAGCTTAGGGGCTGAACCGGTAACGGAGCAATGAGTGGTGGCGAGAAGGATGGTGTAGGGTTGACGCTATTTGAAGAGGTGGCTACCGTGGGTGACTTGGTGGTTTGTGGGAAAAATTTAGTAGGCTCGGCAAAGGGATAGATAGACTCAATGAAGTGGACATGACGGGATATAAATATGCGCGACCTAAGCGGATCAAGACAAACGTATGCACTTTGAGTGGATGAGTACCCAAGGAAGACACATGGATCAGATTTAGGTTCTAATTTGTTCGTTGTATAGGGATGTAACCAAGGGTAACATAGACATACAAAGACACGAAGTTTAGTGTAGTTTGGTGGTTGTTGGAAGAGACACTCGTAAGGAGAAGACATACCTAGGGTCGAGGTCGGGAGGCGGTTAATAAGATAAGCCGCCGTACAAAGTGCATACGACCAATAGGTTAAGGGCATGGAGGAATGCGTGAGAATGGATAGACCGGTTTCTACAACATGCCTATGTCGTCTTTCCGATCTACCATTGTGTTCGGGAGTATGCGGTGGAGACGTGAAATGAGAAATGCCATGAGAGGATAGAAAAGAACGTAAGGCAATGAATTCACCTCCGTTATCCGAATAGAGTGTTGCAATGCGTTTGTCAAATTTGTTTTCAACGAGTGTTTTGAATTGAATGAATGTGTCACGAACTTGGGATTTGGTTTTGAGTGGATACAACCAAGAATAACGTGTAAAGTGATCTACAAAAATGACATAATATTTGAAGCCATCAACGGAATAAATCGGAGATGTCCAAACATCGGAAAAGATAACTTCAAGTGGTCGAGACGCGGTAAGAGTGGAAGTGGAAAAAGGTAGTTTGTGAATTTTATTCCGACAACACGCATTGCAAAACACATAAGTAGAATCCTTAGACAATGGTAAATCGAAAGTTTTGACAACTTTATTCAAAATCAAAGACGACGGATGACCTAAACGAGAATACCACTCGGCAAAAGGAGAAACGAGGTACTAGATGGGGCGGGCCACTCATAAACTCCATCTTTAGCGCTTCCTTTCAGAAGTTGCACCCCGTGCTGAGATCCTTCACCTGAAAGTCACAAGGAGTAAATTCAACGGATACGTCATTAGTCTTACAAAGTTGATTAACCGAGTGCTGAGATGCTCCGCTGTCCAATATCCACGAGTTGGCATCATAGGGTGAGATGGCAGCATGGTGAGCTTGCGGTCGTGGCTCCCAATGTGAAGAGGAATGCTGCCATGGTTGCGTCGGGGGGTTCTCTAGAATATCGGGGGAGGAGACAAGACGGAAGCGTGGACAGCGTTGAACGCTGTGACCTTGAACACCACACGGTTGACATTTTCCTTGATAGCCACGACGTGTTGGTGAACGTTTACGAGGACGTCGAGACCAATTGGATGAGCCGGATGAACGAGAATCCGGACGAGACCAATTGGAAGGGCCGGACGAGCGCGAATCCGGGCGAGACCAATTGGATGAGCGCGTGGCCGTGGGGTTGGCCGTGATGGGAGCAACGGCCAAAAGGGGATGCGGTTCATCAGTAGCTAATTTGGCCTCATGATTAAGAAGTTTTCCGTGAACTTCTTCAACGGATGCAGCAGTATCCTTTGCACGAATGACGTCCACAATCGGCTTATACTCTTCGGGAAGACCGTCTAGGATTGCATCGAGGACATCTTCGTGATCAAGCGGCTTTCCCAATAGGGCAAGCTCATCAGCAGTAGTGGTGATGGCACGTAGGTATTCATCAATGGATTGGGATCCTTTTGATGAGCGCTTGATCTTATCACGGAGTTGGAGAAGGTGGCCGCGAGACGCTTTGCCGTAAGTGTTGGCAAGCGTCTTCCACGCCTCGTAGGTGGACGGGGCGCGTGGTATTAGAGGCTGTAGAGAGACCGAAATTGCTCCAAATAGGGCTGAAAATAGGAGACAATCTTGTTGCTTCTATGGCTGAAAATTAGGGTTGTCGACGGACACTCCATCACGGTGGATCTTGGCCGGAGGAACAACGGAGTTGTCCTCAATGAAACATTGAAGATTGTGGCCTTTAAGAAGGGCACAAATCTGAACATTCCACGTGAGAAAATTGGTCGGCGTCAGATTGGTGATATTGGCCATGTTGACGGTGAGAAGGGTGCTGAGTGGGTGTTGTGGATCGAAAGTCGGGGCCGCATCGGAGACACGGGCGGTAGAATGACTTGTTTGGCCGGCCATGAGTTACGGTTTTCGAGGCGGTGAGCAAGAGATGCAAGATCTAGGGTTTGGTATTGTGGATCTAGGGTTAGATCTTAGATTATATCTAGGTTAGATTGATAGAGGTTCGGTGGCCGCAACGGGGTAACCGGCGGACGCGATGCGGGACGAAGGAGGAGAGGCGATCCGGGACTCGAGAATAACGGGCTAGGCGGTGGAAGTAGAGTAAGAGAGGCACAAATTAGGGTTTGGAGATTTAGATCTAGGGTTTGAATAGTAGATCTAGGGTTTGTAGGGGAGGATACCGGCAACGGCATGCGGCGTGGGACAAGGTACTCGCGGCGATCCGGGACGCGGTGAAATCGGGCCGGTAGGGGGAGTGGAGGACAGCGGCCGGAATTTTAGGGTTTTGATGTGTTTTCTGTTTTGGCAAGGGTCGTACGTGATGGTACGACGGCTGGGGAGGGAGGAGAGGGATGAACGGCCGGAAGATAGAGAGAGGTGATCGGCGGTCACGAGAAAGAATGGAGGCGGCGGCGGTTGTAGACGGGAGGAGAGGCGGCCGGATTTTTAGGAAAGTTTGTTACGTCGTTAGACTTTTTGCTCTGATACCATGGATGAAATCAATCTGAATAGTAGATTCAAAATGAGCCAAAACGGCTAAATATACAAAGTTAGACCTAATTACACAATAATAGATCTAATTACAAAAAGACTTATATACCCCTATACATGTATCCTTTACAGTCGCCCGGTCGGGTAGCAATTTGTTAAAATACCCCTGTGGGTAGTGCCCGACTCGAGCGAGAAAGCCGCCCGATCGGGTGAATGTCCAGGTCGCCCGACCGGGTGCTAAGCCTAGGTCGGTCGGGTAGAATCACGAAATCGCGACCTGCAGTTCGCGATTCATGGTTCAATCGGCAAAATAACCCTAAATCTTTTCTATTCAGACCTAGATCTAACCCATAGCAGTCCAAATCTCAAAATAGTTCATGAATATACCTGGATTTCGTGATGAGATTGAGGAATTTTCAGATTTTTCAAGAGAGGGGAGAGGGGATTTCGAGTAACCGAGGGTCTCAACCGGCG
>CM071871.1:22299183-22331274 GCA_036759665.1 Gynandropsis gynandra
GGTATCCCGTACACCCGTAGTATTCATCATATCTAGTTCATCTTTACCCTCGTTTCGTTGTCTCCATTAGGATAGATTTAGGACCATTAGAACCATATCCCCTCCTATCACCTTTCTTCCTAGTTTAGTTTTGTTCCTAGTTTAGTTGTATTAGTCCTTGAGATCGACCCTGGTACTACAAGATCCGTATACTTGCGGTGAAGTGGACTAGGTTATTTATAACTCGCGTTTCCACACATCAGTTGACAAAAAGCGATTTCAACCTATTGATAGCAAATCTGATGTCGATTTCAAGCTACTCTCGCCGTATCTGTTGTGGTGAGAGAGAACAATAATTTTCGCCACATGAGAGATAGAAATCGAGGTGCTCTGGAGGAGAGACAAAAATTGTCGACTAATTAAAAGACAAGGGTAATATGGGGTTATCAATATTATAAGGGTAGATTTGAAGGGGAGGGTAATTTTGAAGCATTTTAGCTCTACGAAGGTATTTTTGAAGTTCCCTCGATTAACAGCGAACACCACTATACGTATTGATGTGAGGCTCGTAGCCCAAGGTGAGTCGATAGATGCATATATATATATATATGATTTAATAATATTAGGGTTTAGTAGTTAAAAAAGAAAGAGCGGAAATAAAAGCAGACGTATTCGATCCGGGAGAAGAAAAGAAGAAAAAAAGAAAAAGAGAGAAGAAGAGAAAAGATGAGAGAAATTGGAGAAGCATATCCAATTTTCATCGTGTTCTTTGTGGGTGAATTCTTATCAAGATAAGGGTAAATCTCTAGTTAGAACTGGGTACTTCTCCAATATCAAAGTCTCCATATCGAATGACGCCAGTGGAATAGTAGAGTTGAGGAAGCAATTAGATGAGCTACTTGAGAAAGGTATTATACGACCGAGTATATCACCATGGGGTGCACCAATCTTATTTGTAAAGAAGAAAGATGGGAGTTTCTGATTGTGCATTGACTATATGGCTCTGAATAGAGTCGCTGTAAAATCATTACCCACTATCGAGGATCAATGAGTTATTAGACCAGTTAAGAGATGCGACTTGGTTTTCAAAGATAGATTTAGCATCAGGATATCATCAGATTCCAATTGCAGAAGGTGACATTAGGAAGACCGCATTTCGAACTCGATATGAGCATTATGAATTTGCGGTCAAGCCATTTGGTTTGACTAATGCCCCTGTTGGGTTCATGAAGCTAATGAACAATTTATTCGGGACTACTTAGATCGCTTCGTCATTGTATTTATCGATGATATTTTAATTTACTCGAAGAGCCCAGAGGAACATGAGGAACATCTACGCTTAGTTTTAGAGCGTCTCAGAGAACAACAATTGTTTGCCAAGTTGAAAAAGTGTAGTTTCTAGAAGAGACGTGTGTGATTTTTGGGATATGTCGTATCAGAGGTAGGAGTTTGTGTCGATCCTGAGAAGGTGTCAGTGATTGTAAGTTGGAAGCAACCGAAAAATGTATATGATAAGGAGCTTTCTAGGGTTAGCAGGGTACTATTGACGTTTCGTTACGAACTTTGTAGCATTGAAGCCAATGACAAGAGTGTCAGGTTATAAGCCGAAATAAGGTTGTTTTATTGAGTAGAATTCATACATCACAATTATCCGATGAAAGATTACAGAAGATTTGTAGTATTCATCAAGACTCGAGGTAGCTGTTGTATAAGGTCAAGGAAGAAAGTCTGATGATGATCAATGATTGAGTTTGTATACCGAAGGATCTAGGATCGGAAAAGAGATTCAAAGCCAAACTTACCAATCCAAGCTTTCGATTCATCAGGGATCAACGAAGATGTATCGAGATGTTCCCAGCCTTATCAATGGCTAAGGATGAAGAAGGACATCGCTTGATGGGTAGCGAAATGTCCAATGTGTCAATTAATTAAAGCGGAGCAACAACTACCAAGCGGGAAATTGAAAAGTCTACCGATTCCCATATGGAAGTGGGACCATATTACCATGGATTTTTGATGCGATTCAAAGTTAAACAATTATTAACCTAAACTACCCGCAAGTGCATGACACGTGTGTAATACTCTAGGTGTCGATCCCACAGGGATTAAGCAACATAACCTAAACCCAAACTACGAATCAAACTTGCAAACTAACAAAATATTGATTTTAGGAATGAAATACTAAAAACAATAAACTAACGAGTTCTTAACAGTGAGACAAACGTCCTAAACCCTAAACCCTAAACCCTAAACCAAACCAACAATCAACCTAACTAATCATGCAATCCCAATTAAGTTATCTAAGGCAGACAATCCTAATATGATATCTACCCTCTCTCAAGGCATAGACACACGATTTAGTCAAGTTATTACCTACTTTTGTGGCTGACACCTTAAGCTAAACCCATAAGTTCTGTGATTCATCCGTTTTACCCTCAACCGTTGCTACCCTACTTTCGTGGCCTAACCTCGGTTGTTCTAAATCTGATTATCCGGAATTAGAATTCTCCTTTCGGTCCTTCTCCTAAGTTCCTAAAACATGCATCTACTTGGCCTTCGTAAACACAAGTCAATCAAGCACTCAGTCAAAGAATTGATAAACGAAAACGGGAAATTGCATTCAAAGATAAATTAAAGTGGTTCCGGGATAACCATGGGCTAATCCCTTCTCCTAGAAAAAAACTACTACTCGCTCATGCGTTCGAAAGAAAACAACATAATCGAAGTAGAAAGTCTAAAGAACATAAAAATCAAACGAAACCAAAGTCTTGAATTGATCTCCAATGCCCTTTGAATGTCTCCTCCGCAAAAACTCTCGAAAAGCTCCTCTCTCTACTCTCTCTCTGCAACTATCCCTCTCTAACGTCTGTGTTGTTTCTCCCCAAAACTGAAGTGAACGAATCCTCAGCTCTCCTCCTTCTCTTTCCTCTTTTCTTTATTTCATTTTCTTCCCTTTTCCTCTTTGGCCGTTCAGTTCCTTTTCTCCTCGTTGCAGCAACTGCAGTTTTACTTTTACGTGTGTTTTCCATTCTTCTTTGCATTAGTTTCTATTCTTTAGTAACTGGGCACGTTTCCTTTCTATTTTCCAGCCATAAAAATCTCATTCCTCTTCTCTAACAATATTTCCTTTTTGTGTAGGCAACTAACTACTTTCTTTTCCTCTTTGGCCGAGTTTCCTTTTTTTTTCTGCAGGTGACGAACGCGACCCGCGCGGGCTGGAGAGTGTGCCCCTTGCATGCTCCCTTGCTGAAACTGCACCCCCACGTGCTAAGGGCCTGCCTGACCTGTGCTGAAGTTGCTGGACATGCTGGACCAATGGCCCCACACGGGCTAAGGAATGTACCCCGCACGGGCTACGTTGAGTGACACGCGTGGGTTATGATGGTGCTTCAAGGTCCACGGGGGCTGAAGTCCTCCCCGACCTGTGCTGTTTCTCGTCCCGTTTGTTCTGTTATGATCCTCGATGCTAATACTTTATCCCGTGTACATTCTTTAGATAAAAAATGAATCAAATATGCATTATAACCTGTAAGAACATGAAAACACAAAAAATGAGTAAAACGGATACAAAATCACACGTAAACATCGCATCTATCATCATAAACATCTCTAAAATCATGAGAGAAATACGTATTAAAACGAGACGATCAAAATCCCCGAGATTTGAATGTTTTCTTGTCCCTAAGCAAATGTAAGCGTAGAACACGTGGGGTATACAAAACCGAGAATTCCTCTTTCTCCTAGAAATACCGCCAAAGCGAACCTAACCGATCAACTAGCAAGTCGAAAGCAAATTCGGCCTAATTAAATTTTCAATCTTCATCCTAGGTTCACCAAGGCTACCTACGAGAAATCAAGTCGAAGGCAAATGAAACAAGCCACCGTAACCCTCTCCACCAAACAAGACTTCAGACAAATGCTAAACGTAGAACAATTGAGGATATTTGTTTATTTTCCGAGCTTCTTTCTTTCTTTATTCGTTTTTTCTTCTTTTCTTTTGTTTTGTTTTTCTTTCTTCTTCTTTTGATGTCCCTTTTTTCATGTTATGCAGACACACTAGGTTTCTAGGACGTTGGATTTGAAGGGATCCAACCTCTACTTAGACCTAGACTACCGATGACAGTATACTCATGCATCTCGTTTAAGAGTGGCATAGAGTAGACGATGTTTTTATTGTGCCATGCCCTTAGGACGTAGAAAGATGATCGCCAACCCACCACTTAGACCCGAACCATCGAAAAAGTGTCAAGTTCGATGCACTCATATTGATTTTACATCATGCTTTTAGGCATTATTTCTATCGACAACGGAGTGTTAGTGTGCGCTCTTTATTTTGCAAAACAAGCTCGATTTCATACGATCTAATAATCCTCATCAAAAGACGTAAAGCATCGTCTATACGAAGTATGACAATCTGGATAGAGAGAATAAATGATAAACTAGCCTAGCGATCTCGTCTAAACCTCTCACAAGTAACACTAGGATTCCCAAAGAATTACGACCTATTGTTTTCAGCCGGCTAATAAGCTCTAACGCTTAGGAAAAACCTAGCTCAAACATGCAAACTCTCACAGAAAAGTACAACTTCTTAAGTATCCTAGGTTCAGGGCTAATTTCAAAATGTGGCACCGGACAAGTGCTTGGGACGACTCTGACTCACGAAAACAAAAACAAAAGCAAAATAAAAGCTACGAAATCAAAGAGAAAATAAAAGAAAATGAAACGAAGTCACCTGAAAAATGTGAGCTGCTCCCCTGGACTTGAACTGAACGGCGTCCTCAACGTGAAGCTTTGATGGAGGGTAAGAGAAGTGAAGTCACGTTTGTGGTGGTATTTTTGTTTTGTTTTGTTTTGTTTTGTTTTGTTCTTTTTTTAATTAATCGAGTCTTAAACTAAACAACTAAGAAAAATAGAAAACAAACAGGTGGGTTGCCTACCAGAAAACGCTTATTTAACGTCTTTAAGCTTTGACATCTCCATTCCCCATGCGTGCGCGATGGATGGATCAGAAAAGGAAATGGAGTTTCCAATTTTGATCGGTTGAGCGAGTTGGTAGAGCTTTAGTCGATGTCCATTAGATTTGAACGTTCCACTCAAATCTCTACATTGTTCCACTTCTCCATGTGTGAAGACTTCTTGTACCTGAAAAGGACCAGACCAACCATACCGCATGTTTCCCGAAAAAAGCTTAGGACGAGAATTGAAGAGTAGAACTAAATCACCTAGTTGGAAGTCATGAGGTAGAATCTTCTTGTCGTGCCATCCCTTAGTCGCTGCTTCTTTCTTTGGCACGTTATGCACGATATTCACTCGTTTGTTGCCCGAGATTGGATAAATGATATCTGCATCAAAAAGTTTTATGGTTTCTTTTTCCATTACCTCTTGCAAGTAAGGGTGCAGCCTCCTTTGAGTTCCGATGGAAGGTTCGTGGATGTATTGCGTATAAGTTTCGTGCATACATATTGAAGAGCTGACTCTCTACGCTTCTTTACTCGAGTGGGTTGTTTTCTCATCTCATCTGCACTCAAGTTAATGTTCATAACAGCAGGATATGTTTTATCGCATTCAACGTACTCATACCGAAAAGAAGACGGAGGAGGGTCGGGCGCCTTCTCCACTGTAAAATCAGCGTGTATTTCATTTGGTATCTCCTCACATGAGGCGTCTCCTAGTGCTTCAATAGCACTCATTACTTTTGTGTACAGCTCGGCTCCTTCGCCGGTAAATCCTGCCTCTTCGCAAACTCGTGTTAAGTATCGCACAAGAGGATCGGAAACACTTACTTGATCAAGCGTGTTTCTAACTTGTCCAGCGAATCAACTCTAAAGCAAGACTCCTTGATAAGGGTCCGTTCATGGAGCTGGAAAAGTTGAACTCTATCGTCTCATCTTCGACATGCAAAGAAAGCTTTTCCTATTGTACGTCTATCATGGCACCTGCAGTAGCTAAGAACGGTCTACCAAGAATAATAGATATCCTAGTATTCTCCTTTATGTCAAGTACAATAAAATCAGCGGGAATGAAAAGATTACCTACCTTGGTGGGAAAGTTTTCAACAATTCCCACCGGATATCTTACTGAACGATCCGCGAGGCGTAGAGACATCTTTCTAGGTTTGAGATTCCTGAAGTCCATCCGCTTGAAGACCGAGTGTGGCATGATGCTCACGCTTGCTCCTAACTCACACAAAGCATTTTCAATGTCAATGTTACCTATTGTGCATGGAATGAAGAAACTTCCGGAGTCCTTCAACTTTCGGGGGCAACGTGTTTTGAAGAATGGTGCTGCATTCCTCGTTAAGTGCTACCGTCTCGTTCTCTTTGATACATCTCTCTTTGGAAAGAACCTCCTTGAGCAGTTTGGCGTGATTAGGCATCTTTTGGAGGGATTCCATGAATGGGATGTTGATGTCAAGCTTCTTGAGGCCCTCTATAAATCTGCCCTCACGTTCTTCATTCTTGCTGCTCACCAACCGTTGAGGAAACGGTATTGGAGGTTGGTACGCCGGTGGAGTAACATATGGTTTGTCTAAATCTGGTTCGACTCCTTCCATAATCGTGATGGTACCTTTGACTTTTCTCATGGACGTTCCAGCAACTTGGTATTGCTCTTTGGAGGGCGAATGCTTGATCATATTAGTGCTGCACACGGTAATAGCATTCACGTACTCTCTCGGGTTTAAGTCAAGTTTACCGGGAAGTTGTCCAAGATTCCGAGAGGATGAGGCAGCTTGCTGTGCTACAAAGTTCTCTAAGATCTTCACCTGCTTGCTCAAGGATTCCATCTCAGTTTTGAGCTCGCTAAGCGCTGTCCCCACATCCGCATTGAATTTGGTTTGAGTCGATTGTTGCTGCCTTTGCTCCTTGATAAATTCGAGCATTACGCCTCAGGGTTTGACGAATGGGTTTGAGGAGGTTGAGGAGCTTGCGGAACTTGCTGAGAATGCTGAAATTTCTGGTTATCTTGCTGGTATGTTTGCTGTCTTTGTCGAAATTCCGAATACTTTATCGGTTGAGTCGTTCGGTATGAAAGATTCAGGTGGTTCCTCCAATTTGGGTTGTAGGTATTCCCGAATTGCGTGTTTCCTTGCTGCTGGGCATAATTCATATGTTCCATGTTCTCTTGCAGTGTGCATTGATAAACCACGTGTTATGTATCTCCGCAATTCACGCAGTACATAGCGTTTCTTGCATTACCCGTTGCTCTACCCTAATTCAGCTCATATAGACCTCGAGTTCTGTTATGCATGCCTCTCGGTGTGGACCACATGGTGTGGTTCATGGTGAGGTTATCGATCAGCTTGTATGCCTCCTCCACACTCAGATCCATAAACTATCCTCTAGCAGCGTTATCCAATGTCGTTCGGTGTTCGTCTGAACTTCCATTGTAAAAAGTTTGGATAACATACCACTACTCAAGACCATGGTGTGGACACATCTGTAGAAGATCCTTAAATCTGCCCTACGCTTCGAACAATGTTTCTCCATCTCTGCATCTAAACGTTGTGATTCCCCCCTCATCTGAATCGTTTTGCTCGAAGGAAAGAACCGTGATAAGAACAATGTGTAGAGTTGGTCCCAAGTAGTGACTGAACCAGCGAGAAGCGATTGCAACCATGTTTTCGCTCGTCCCCCAATTGAGAAGGGGAAGAGACGCAATAAGATCGCGTCCTCCTAGACTCTGTGTATCTTGAATGTACTAGAAAGTTCTAGAAAGTCTCTGAGATGCTGATGGGGATCCTCGTGATTTCCACCCATGAATTTCTTCTAATAAAGCATGTTGATCATCACTGGCGTAATTTCAAACTGTTCTCTAGCAACTGCAGGCATCCGTATGGTTGTTTGCACGTTGTTCATATATGGAACCATGTAATCTTTGAGGCGACGTGGTGGAGGAGCTTGTGGTTCTCGCGGTTGAGGTGCGAGTTGTTGTTGCTGCATATGTCCATCGTCGTTCTGATTATACATATCTCGTTGATCTGACAGCTCTATATTACCTTCTTCCTTGCCCTTTCTCAGTTGTATGTAAGTTCGCTTGATCTTAGGGTCGATTTGGAATAGACTCGATGCACCTTGAGATCTAGTCATAAACCAACAAAGGAAAAATAAACGAAATTAGGAAGAAAGAAACAAAACAAAACAAAACAAAAAGAAAAAGAAAACAAGAATGACTCTAGGCTCGAGTCTAAGACGCATTGACAATAGTCCCCGACAACGGCACCAAAAACTTGATGTGATTCAAAGTTAAACAATTATTAACCTAAACTACCCGCAAGTGCACGACACGTGTGTAGTACTCTAGGTGTCGATTCCACAGGGACTACGCAACACAACCTAAACCCAAACTACGAGTCAAACTTGCAAACGAACGAAATATTGATTGTAGGAATGAAATACTAAAAACAATAAACAAACGAGTTTTAAACAGTGAGACAAACGTTCTAGGAATCTGGTTTCACCACAAGACTACCGAAACCAACAATCAACCAAATATGCATTATAACATGTAAGAACATGAAAACACGAAAGTGAGCAAAACGGATACAAAATCACATGTAAACACTGCATCTATCATCATAAACATCTCTAAAATCATGCGAGAAATACATATTAAAATGAGACGATTAATTTTGTGATGGGTCTTCCAAGGACGCAAAGTGGCAAGGATGCTATATGGGTGGTCGTGGATCGACTAACTAAATCAACTCATTTCATTCCGATAAAGAAACTTTTGATGTGAATCAGCTAACAAGGATATATATTGCACAAATTGTGAAGTTGCATGGGGTTCCATCAAGCATTGCGTCAGATCGAGAGGGGAGATTCACCTCACGTCTTTGGCAGACATTTTTAAAAAGAGTTAGGAACCAAATTGTGCATGAGCACCACCTATCTTCCACAGACAGATGGACGATCTGAGAGAACTACTAGGACGTTTGAGGATCTATTATAAGCATGTGTGTCGGAGTGGTCTAGCAATTGGGAAAATTATTTACCGCTTGTCGAGTTCGCATACAATAATAGCTATCATGCTAGCATTGGGATGTCACCATATGAAGCATTATAAGGATGATCATATCGTACACTCTTGTGCTGGACTGAAGTGGGGAGAGATCTATCTTCTGAGTAGAGATTGTAAAGGAGACCATGGAAAAGATAAGAATTCTTAAGATGAAAATGAAGACGACTCAAGAATGTCCGAAGAGTTATGCTGATCTAAAAATAAAGGACGTTAAGTTTAACATCGTGGATATGGTATATTTGCGGATTCAACCAACGCAAGGTAGATTAGGTGGGAGCCGAGTGAACAAGCTATCACCATGGTTCACGGGGCCGTTTAAAGTGATTGAGCGAATTGGAGTAGTGGGCTATTGATTGGAGCTTCCCTCATCTTTAGAGGGAATACATGATATGTTTCATGTATCGTTGTTGCGTAAGTGTTTATCAGTACCAGCGAAGATACTTGTAGAGCCACCAAAAATCTTGAGGGAAGACTTGACGTATAAAGAATATCCAATATGCATTGTGGATCACCAAGTGAAACAGATAAGGCATAAGCAAATTTTGATGATAAAGGTTGTGTAGGAAAATCATGGCGTGGAAGGAGCAACATGGGAATTAGAGGAGAATGTGAGACATGAGTACCACGAGTTGTTTGAAGACGAGTTGTATGGTTCTTCTATTCATTGAATACAAATGATGACGTAAGAATCAAAGATATATAATTCGAGGACAAATTCCTTTATAGTGTGGGAGAATTGTGAGGTCCGTAGCCCAAGGTAAATTGGTAGATGCATGTGTGTGTATATATATATATGACTTAATAAGATTAGGGTTTAGTAATTAAAAAAAGAAAAGAAAAGAAGGGAAACATAAGCTGCCGTACTCGACCGAGGAGAAGAAAAAAAGGAAAAAAAGGAAAAAAAGAGAAAAAAAAAAGAAAAATAGGGAAGAAAAGAAAAAAAGGAGAGAAATTGGAGAAGCATATCCAAATTTCATCATGTTCTTCGTGGATGAATTCTTATCAAGATAAGGGTAAATATCTAAAAATATTTTTGTGATGGTTTCCTTAATTCGAAGATTTATATTATAGAAATTAATTAATTTAACGGGCCTATAATAGAGAAAAATTGATCGGTATTGTTGTTAGTGATATTATCCAGAATCGTTAAGTCATCGGATAATTTATAGGATCATAATTTTGGATTTTTTTGTTGATTTATGGAAGAGATTCTACTTTTAAAACGAGGCATGATCACAATAGAATTTATAGGATCATAATGGAAAAAGTGAAACGTTATAGTTAACGTGGATTAAACCCTAGATTTGTTGTATGAAAATTGATGACAAGTATATGAGTTGTATAAGTGACTAGAGATGATCTAGAGAATTGACGTGCGACCAAGTGTTGGGGTCGGAGGACGTCGATATTTTGGTTTGGTGTTAAAGTCGAGTGAACATCTCGTTAGTGTGCTCGATCGAGTGATTTCTCATTCGAACCTTTGGTAGAAGGTGTGTGCGAGCGTGTCGATGAGAGTTGCACGTGAGGAGTATCGGATCGACGATTTTAGTAGTGCAACACTTGGATCTGGGCCGGCGTCATAGCGTGTTGGGTTGTGGTAACCTTCTGAACGACAGAGTCGAGTTAGTTAGATTAGTGGATCTCCCAGCGTCATACCGTATTGGGGTTATGGTAACATTCCGAGCGATGGAGCGCTGTATTGTACTGATGGATGGGGTACGTTGTGGCCTTGCGAGATCTTCAGTGTACTGGGGTCATTTGGACTTTGTGATTGTATGCCCGAGCTAGAGTCGTGTGGACTCTGTGTGTTATGATCCGGTGTAGTATTAGTCTTAGACTTTGGATACTCAGTCAGGTTGGGTAGAGTTTTCTGTATGTCTTTAATTTAGACTTTGGATATATTGCTATTTTATGTTATTTAGTTTAGAATGGGAGAATACGTGGGACAGAGTGTGTACACGTATTGATCTCACTAAGTGCGTATTTCATAATCACCCTATTTGTGGACTGTCATGGATGGACATGATATGGAGAGGGAAAAGAGCAATGAGGTTGAGCTGTAACATGATAACTCACAACGGACTGATGAGAGAGGCGTGCAAGAGGTCTCGATGAGTTTTATTTGGCATTTCGTATTTAGTTTATTTATTTACCGTGAATTTTATCTTTACGTATTTCATTTGCTATAAGGTCTAGACCACTTTTATTTTGGAATAAATAATTTATTTTTTATAAATGCATTTGAGCGGAGATATATATGGTCACCTCTTAGGGATGATGGTGGACACTCCTAATCCCGAGGTAGTACCGGGATGGAGGTATTACAGTTGACTTGATCCACGATCCTTGTGAAAATAATAAAAATTATTTTTTTAAGTTAAAAATGATACTTTTTCATATATGTATTTATAAATTCATTTTTTGAAATCAATTATTAGGTTTTTTAAATGAAACGATCATTTAGTACTGCAATCATCATCATTATTAAATTATAACATATAAATATATTTACTGTAAACATAACAAATCCTACAACCAATGAGAGGATTGTTGTTATTAAAACAATTTGGTTCTACTAATTTTGTTCATTTGCATGTTATAGCAATATAACTCACTTTCTATTACTTTCAGGTACCCATTTAAACATATCATGTGTTACAAATATATATATTTTCAATCTACGTCACAAACTGGTTTAGATGAGTCACATGTTCCATCACTGGAACCACAATTTCAAGTTCCTCATATACATTCTATTCTATGAGGACTAGAACACAGTCTTCTAAACCAAATCCTAAATATAGTTTGTTTGTCACTATTGATATACCTTCCATTCCTAAATTTGCAGCTTCTGCATTAAAACATCCAGAATTACCTTTGTCAATGAAAGACGAATTAAAAATAGTAAAACAAAATGACACTTGTGAGTTAATCCCATTTACTACTAGTATTAACATTCTAGGTTGCAGATGGATCTATAACACAAAATTAAAATTTGAGAGTATTTCAGATATAGACTAGTGGTAAAATAATTTCATCAAGCAAAAGGCATAAACTTTATAGACACATATAGTCTAGTTGTTAAGACTTCCACAATCAGAGTAGTTCTCAACTTAATGAAATAGTCTTTATGATGCAACTTCTTAGTTTTATCAATCAAGTATATCAAATTATGTCTGTCGTTTAAAAAATAATTTATGGTCTAAAACAGACTCCAATGGCCTGGTTCAATAAGTTTCGTTCCTTCTTAATCGACTTTGACTTCTGTTGTAGTTATGTATACACATCTCTCTTTATTTACAAACATGATAGCATCACTCACATTCTCTTACTTTATGTTGATAATATGCTACTCACTGAAAATTCAAATTCAGACATTTGAACTTAATTCTAGGCTTCATACAAAGAATCTGTCCCTGCTTTTTCAGGGTAAGAAGGGGTAGAGAGACCAATTACATTATTTTTAAGCAATAAAGCACAATTTCATTCTACTAGTGTTTGTATGCATCAAACTTAATATACACTAGACATTCTTCACATGACCAATATATTGGAATGAAAGACTTTACCAATACCTCTCCTTTTTAAACCCTCAAAAGTAAATAGTTTGGTCTTGTTGCATATGATAACCCAACTTATTTTAGAAGCATTGTAGGCACATTACACTATATTACCTTAACTACGCCTTATATAACCTTTGTGGTTAATCATATGTGCCAGAAAATGTATAAACCTATTTTGATAGATTTCAAGTTATTTAAACATCTATTAAGATACTTAAAAAGGATTAGTAAATCTTGGTATGCATCTACACTCACACAATAATCTCGCTTTACATTCATCTTGTGATAATGATTGGATTGATAGTCATAATAAACATCGCTTAACTTCTGGTTTTTGTGGTTTTTAAGAAAGTAATCTTATTTCTTGATCTGCTAAGCGGCAAACACCAGCCTTATACTCTTCAGTTGAGGCTGAGTATCGAGCCATGGTTTATTTGGCCATATGTTAACGTGGTTATCTTTTCTTTTCGAAGACCTTGATATCACTCAGAATCAACTTGCACTCCTACACTACAATAACATCTCAACAGTTTATTTATCAACAAACCAGCTCCGACTTCTTCCTTACGTCCTATGTCACCGGCAGTCTGTTCAGGGTCCCAAAATTTCATAAAAAATCCAAATATATAGAACTTGCCTACCATTTTATTAGAGAAAAGATTGCCTTATGTTCCATATTTACAAAACATATCTGATGTGCGGAAACTCAAGCAATATAATTTCCTAGACCACTTCACCGCAAGTATACGGATCGTGTAGTACCAGGGTCGATCTCTAGGGACTAAAGCAGCCAAAAACTAAGAATATCACTAAACTAAGACAAAGGGAAGTAGATGAAGTCCTGGTGCAAAATATCTAAAGAACTAAGCTAAGTGGTGGCAACGATGGTAGTTCGGAGAAAACTTGGATATGACGAACACTACGGGTGTCGGGATACCGAGAATCGTATGGATGTAACAACTAAAGATCATAAACCTATCGAATCATCTTGATAACGTGAAATTCATGCCCTAAGGTGAGGAGTGATTCTTCTAAACCTAAACCTCCTAACCATGAGTACGCGCAACCCTACCTTCTAGCAGTGATTAACCCGTACTATGAACATTGTTCTACAATCTGATATCCCTAACCCATAGTTGGGAACCTACTCACTCATGGAGAATACAAATAAAGAAGATAACACAAACCTAAACCTAATAGACTCTAGGAAACTCGATGCCTCGATCTTCCCTATTGTGTTACCGATGTAAGGATTGACAAGGTGCACACGTTCCAACCCTTATTTCCCGTTGTTTTGTTTACGATATCTTCTTAGGTTTTGAACACCGGGACGGTGTTTCATTCAAGTCTGGGGGGGTACTCGTCGAGTATTGTCATATGATTAGGATTAGATGATTAGGATTAGGATTTGTTGTAGATTTTTGTTTTTAGGATAAACGGATGGATACCTAGCATAAATTTTCAAGTTTTAGTCGTTATTGTGCGACCTTGTCGAATCATGAACTATAGTCTAGGTGTGTTTAGAAGACTTTTAGATTCCGATTAGTTGGGTAATTGTGCAAGAAGCCATGACTTATAGTTACATTCACCTCCTAGATCTCGGTACCAAGTATCATATCTCCGTGTATACCGACTAATCGATGCTTGTTGATAGATCTTTAGCGTTCATAAGATTCCACACGCTTATACTCCGCTGTCAACGATTCTCTCCTTGGATAAGTTTTAATCATTTTAGATTTTCATTGACATGAGTACATCGAGATCGATGGTTCGGGTCTAAGTGGTGGGTTGAGGCGCTACTCTACGTCCTAAGGGTTAGATTGATGCGTATACGTCATAATAAAGAAAAATGAAAAAAAAAACAATAAAAAAAGAATGAGGCATCTCTTCACTCCGCTAAGGTTAAGAACCTTATGAGTGTGCCATAGGCAGCCTGGGTCTAAGTAGAAAGCCAACCTCTTCGACTTCGACGTCCTAGGAACTAAGCGTGGAACCATAGAAAAGAAGAAAGAAAAAGAATAAAAAAAGAGGAATAAGAACGAGAATGTAAATTCAATGATATCTCAAGCTTAGGAGAGTTGGTATGGAGAGCGCTTGGACGTTGTTTAGGAGCATGGACTAGCTAGGGTCATTGGTAGAATTGCATAGTTTAAGACTTTCGGTTGATAGAAGTCTGAACTTGGTACGCTTAGGCTTGCATTCATGTGACGCGTTGTTTTGCGTAATGGCTAATTCTTTGATAAGTTTATGTTAGTATCCATTGTTGTTTAATTCTTCTATGACTCGACTTTAGGTTTGCTCGAGGACGAGCAAAAGGTTAAGTCCGGGGGAGTTTGATAACACGCAATCCGTTATAGTTTTTATATCATTCTTAGGTCTCGTTTAGAGTAGATTATTCATATTTCATTCATTTATTGAGTATATTCGGAGACTTTATCCACATTTCGTGTTTTGCGTAGGAAATGAAGACACGAGAAGAAACACGAGTGCTTTTGGCAATCTAACCCCGGAAACGTAGGTTCAACTTGTGCGAGGCGACGGATGGAAGTGAGCACTCAAACACCGAGCGAAAGGAGCGGAAATAACACCTCAAGTCATGCCCGCTCGGGTGGATTGGGAGTGCCCGGTCGGGTTGATTGCTACCAAATATCCCCGTAGCTTTACACGACTCGGGCACTCAAGGGACACGACCTGGGAGGTGTGCCCGCTCGGGTCCATTTGGTGTGCCCGCTCGGGCTCATTCATGTCAAGAAAACCCCGTAGGTCTACACGACTCGGGCTGATGAAGCACACGGTCGGGCATGGTGCCCGCTCGGGCTCAAAGGTGTGCAACCCGGTCGGGTAGAGGTCTTGCACGAGCGGGTAAGGGACATGCCCGCTCGGGTCCTTGATTCTCAACAAACTTTCCTAAGATCTAGAACGGCCAAATTAAAAGATAAATCAGATCTAAAAGAGGGAATTGGAACCAGAAGAGATTAGAGCAGATAGAGAGACATTAGAGCAAGGGGAAGGAGGAAGAAAAGACGGATCTACGGATCGGGAGCGAGGAGAATCTACCGAAGACATCGGTTTATGAATAGGGAGTTATCTCTTTCCATATCTATGTCGAATCTAGACTTCTCTTGTGTTTCCTTTTCTGTATCTATGTCTGAGTAGATCCTTTGCCATGGGTTAGAGTGATTTGCCATGTTGTAACGAAGTCTATGCTTAATGAATGGTGGTACTTAATGCTTTCATTACCTGTACGCCACTTGAATGAATGAATTTGGTATCTATCATGTTTTTAGATTTCATGGTTGTTCTTAATGCTTTCTCTACCTGTACGCCACTTGATTGAATGATCTTAGAAGCCTAATAAACCAACGCCAGGGCATTAGGTTTCGGAACTTAGCCATGACTTAGGGTTAGCCGGTTTAGAATCTACGCCAGGTCAATCGGTTTAATCTAGGGATTAGGATAGCGGCCATAATGCGTCTATGCATGTAAGATACGCAATGGATACATTGGTATATGCATGCTAGATAGTGGACAAGTCTACGCCAGTCAGTTCCTATAGGAGAGCTTGAATTCCCTGAATTCATGATAGTACCTAGACCAATTATCCTTTTGAAACTTCGTTACTTCATTAGGCAAATTCTCGACACCCATGGTGCTTAGCCATAAGTTTATTCTCTTCGACTTAGTTAGTTTAGCTTAACCACAATTCCAACTTTAGTCATCTCACACGTCTATTCAATTAGTTTAGTAGCTCATTAGTCGCATTAACTCCTTGTGTTCGACCCTAGTTACTACACGATCCGTATTCTTGCGGAAGCGTTAGTCTAGGTTTTTATTACTTGATATAACGCACATCAAGTTTTTGGCGCCGTTGCCGGGGAGTTAATTACGGCTTAGGAGTTAGGAAACTTTTAGTTTAGACATTAGTTAGATAGAAGTCTTATTTGTTTTTTGCTTTTTCGTGTTTATTTTGTTTGTCTATTGTGTTTAGAGTCAAGTTCTATTGCTTCTCGGATCTCACGTGCTCTTGTGTTTATCTTCTTTTTCTTGTGCAGCTTAATTGTGCATGAGAAATACCGGAAGCGCGGATCTAGTTTTCGACCCCGACATTGATAAGACACTCAGAAAACTAAGGAAGGAAACGAGAGCTAGTGCGAGCAATCCAGTTGATAACACGCAAGTACACTTGAACTTCCAACCCGAGGAAGTAGTTGAACAACCATTTGAAGAAGAGCTAATGGCCGAACGTCGAGATATGAACGTTCAAAACGCGCAACAAGTGCAACCGGCACTTACCTATGGATCATACACGGTCCCTAGGCACACGCAGCTCTTGTCATGTATTGCGAGGAGAAACGCCCGCGTAGAGCTTCAACCGGCATTCATCCAAATGCTTGGTAACGCGGCGTTTAGAGGGAGACCCGCCGAGGACCCAAACCAGCATCTTACTGATTTTAAGATGTTATGCCGAACTATAAGGGCTGGAGATGGGGTATCGGAGGAGGATGTCATGCTAGCCGCTTTCCCATTCTCGGTAAAGGACAAAGCGCATGATTGGTTATATTCGCAACCGGCGAATTCTATCGCGTCATGGGGACAGCTAGAGGAGAAGTTCATGACAAGGTTCTTCCCGCAAAGTAAAGCTCAGCTAGCCAAGAACAACATCAACACATTCGTGCAAGGGGCAGCCGAGAGCTTATATGAAGCATGGGAGCGATTCAAGGGCTATCAACGCCTTTGCCCACATCACGGCATGGATCAAAGCTACCTCATACACAATTTTCTCCAAGGACTTATGGACAATACGAGGATCTTGATCGTAGCCGCTGCTGGAGGTTCTTTGAGCAACCTCACTTTCCCACAAATCGAGGATTTGATAGATCGAATGGCTGATGAGGGAAATCACACCGCCGGAGAGTATAATCGCAACACTCCAGCAAGAGTAGCCAAGGTGGATAATTCGCAATCCATACATTCCGAATTAGCCGAGATGAGAGCCGAAATGAATGGTAAAATCAATGGTCTTTATGAGCTGATGTCCGGAGCAAATCAACAGCAATATTATGAGCAACCGGACGAGCAAGGAATTCAAGGGTACGAAGGGGTGAGCTATGTGAGCAACGCCCAACCTTTGGGTAACACCTATACTCCCGAGTGGAGAAATCACCCCAATCTCTCGTACAAGAATTCCGACGGTGCATTCAATGCACAACGAGCATCGGGTAACTTCCAGCCGCGTTTGATGCAACGCAATCAAAATTTCCAGCCGAGGACGCAGCCCCAAAATCAGAATTTCCAATCACGTGCGCCTGCTCCTCCGCAACAAGAAGTTAGCCCCGATATTGCGTCAATGCTAGCTCAATTCATACAAGGACAAAAGGACCAAGCCAATGATATTAGAGCGTTGAGAACGAATCAGGAAGAGATGAGAGCAGAAAATCAAGAGAGGAAGAATGAGTTTAATGAGTTGAAAACGCATCTAAAGATATTGGATACTCAAGTTTCGCAGCTCGCTGCGAAATCCTCTCAACCGCAAGGGATTCTACCGGCACGCCCGGAAGCGAATCCTCGAGCGCAAATCAATGCCATCCATTTGAGAAGCGGTAAGACACTTGATTCCCCTACTCTTCCAAGGTTTGAACAGGTAGAACCATCAATGGCAGTAGAAAAGGAGAGCGACCACGTCAAGGAGCACAAGGAGGAAGAGGAGCCCAAATACGTTAAACCCGAACCGAGGCCTCCTCCTTTGCCATTTCCTCAACGTCAACGCAAAAAGAACGATGATGCGCAATTTGCAAAGTTTGCGGAGATGTTGAAGAAGATGCACATTACGATTCCATTCCACGAAGCGTTGAAGAAGATGCCTTCATACGCTAAGTTCCTCAAAGACGTACTTGCGAACAAGCGGGATGTGGAAACGGAAACCGTCATGGTCACCAACTCAATGCTACAGCCAAGTCTACCCAAAAAGATGCCGGATCCAGGTATTTTCGTAATCCCTTGTAAAATTGGAGATTATGAGATTAACCATGCGCTAATCGACGTCGGAGCAAGCGTAAGCGTGCTACCATTGTCATTGTATGAGAAGTTGGATCTTAAGGGTAGGATGGATCTTCGACCGACGAGAATGGCACTCACCATGGCTGATCGGAGTGTTAGAATCCCCGAAGGAATACTTGAAGACGTCCCATTGCAAGTAGGAAAATTCTTTGTCCCGGTTGATTTTGTTGTACTAGACATGGAGGAGGACAAGAAAATTCCTATCATTCTAGGTAGACCTTTCCTCAATACGGCTAAGACTATTATACATTGTGCCGAGGGTAGACTCACTTTAAAGTTTGGAGATGAGGAAGTGGAGTTCAATTTGAACGACACACTTAGGCAACCTTGTATGGTAGACTCGGTGTTTTATATTGATGTATTAGAGAGATTAGCCGAGGAAGTGTTAGAGGAGTTTGGGAATATGGATTCCCTTGAGATGGCTCTTCTAGCAGCTGGAGAGGGACTTTACAAAGATCCCCATGAGGTAAAGCATTATACGAAGCTGCTAGATGAGAGAGATGAAAAAGAAATCCCGAGAACCGAGTTAGATGAACTTAGAGCAGAATTCTGCGCGGCCCGAGCACAGCAGGTCGCAGCCTTAGAGAACGATGGATTTTCGGGTAGTTCTCAACAAGAGGACTTCTCAACTCATGGCCACATGAGTACGGACCAGTTGGAAGGGGTTTCGAGTCAAGAAGATGTTGCAAGCCAGTGCACAACCCTCCGACAATTCCAGACAGAATTCAGCGCACCTCACGCGGCCTTCATTGATAGTTCAACCACTCCCGACGAGCTTAATGATCAAATCAAGCATCCGAATCATGACTGGAGTGTTGACAAGGCACCGAAGGTGGAGTTGAAGCCCTTACCACAAGGGCTGAGGTATGAGTTTCTCGGACTTGATTCCACGTATCCGGTTATAGTAAATGACAACCTAGATGATTCCCAAAGAGAACGATTGCTAGAGGCTCTTAGGAGATATAGGGGAGCTATAGGTTATACGATAGCGGATATTAAGGGACTTAGTCCTGGGCTTTGCATGCATAGAATTCACCTTGAAGATGACACTAAGACCTCGATTGAGCACCAACGTAGGTTAAACCCTAATATGATGGAAGTGGTAAAGAAGGAGGTACTTAAGTTGTTAGATGCGGGAATTATTTATCCAATTTCGGATAGTGCTTGGGTGAGTCCAGTTCATGTAGTGCCAAAGAAGGGAGGTATCACGGTCATTCCGAATGCAAACAACGAGTTGATTCCCACGAGAGCAGTCACGGGATGGCGGGTGTGCATTGACTACCGCAAGTTGAATGCAAACACACGGAAAGATCACTTCCCTCTTCCTTTTATCGATCAAATGCTTGAACGTCTAGCTCTTCACTCCTACTTTTGTTTTCTTGATGGTTATTCAGGGTTTTTCCAGATTCCAATCCATCCCGACGATCAAGAGAAGACGACGTTCACTTGCCCATTCGGTACATTCGCTTATCGGAAGATGCCATTCGGTTTGTGTAATGCACCCGCTACTTTTCAGCGGTGCATGACTTCTATCTTTTCCGATGTGAATGGAGATATTATGGAAGTGTTTATGGACGATTTTTCCGTTCATGGACCTTCCTTTGATGCGTGTCTAACTCATTTGTGCAAAGTGCTAGATAGGTGCTTGGAGGCGAACCTCGTTTTGAATTGGGAGAAATGCCACTTTATGGTTCGCGAGGGCATTGTATTGGGACACAAGATATCAGCGAAGGGCATTGAGGTAGATAAGGCTAAGATCGAAGTCATTGAGAAACTACCACCACCAACGAACGTCAAGGGTATTCGTAGCTTTTTAGGTCATGCGGGGTTTTATAGGCGTTTCATTAAGGATTTTTCGAAAATTTCAAAACCCCTCACGGATCTATTAGGTAAGGACGTGCCTTTTGAGTTCACAGCGAGTTGTCATGATGCTTTTGAGAGGTTGAAGAAAGCTTTAGTTTCCCCACCTATCATTCAACCACCGGATTGGGAACTTCCTTTCGAGATTATGTGCGATGCGAGTGACTATGCGGTAGGAGCAGTTTTAGGTCAGCGTAAGGATAGAATGTTGCATGCTATATACTACGCTAGTAGGACTTTGGACAGTGCCCAATGCAACTATTCTACGACGGAGAAAGAGCTCCTTGCGATAGTCTACGCGTTTGAGAAGTTCCGGTCATATTTAGTGGGTTCGAAGGTAATTGTTTATACGGATCACGCTGCATTGCGTTACCTACTCACTAAGAAGGATGCGAAGCCTAGGTTGATTAGATGGATCTTACTTCTCCAAGAGTTTGATCTAGAGATTAGGGATAGGAAAGGAGCCGAGAATGGAGTGGCTGATCATCTTTCACGTCTTGCGATCCCCGAGTGCATTCCTATCGATGACTATCTCCGAGATGATTTGGTAATGTCCTTGACTTGTACTTCAATTCCTTGGTATGCTGACTTTGTTAATTATCTAGCTTGTCGAGTACTACCGGAGGGGCTGAACTACAATGCGAGAAAGAAATTTCTCCATGACGTCAAGGCATATTATTGGGATGAACCCTATCTCTTCAAGAGGGGGATAGACGGGATTTTTAGACGCTGCATCTCCGAGGAAGAAGCTCCACACATACTCTCACGTTGTCATTCTTCGAGCTACGGAGGACACTTTGCCGCAGCAAAGACGGCTGCGAAGGTGTTGCAAGCGGGATTCTTTTGGCCTACTGTTTTTAAGGACGCCCACGACTACGTCAAATCGTGCGACAATTGCCAAAGGACAGGTAATATTTCTAGACGCAATGAAATGCCACAGCAATACATTCTAGAAGTCGAGCCATTTGACGTGTGGGGGATAGATTTCATGGGCCCTTTCCCATCCTCGTGCGGACATTCCTATATCCTAGTTGCGGTAGACTACGTCACGAAGTGGGTGGAAGCTTTGGCATGCTCCACGAACGACTCCAAACCAGTGACTAAGATGTTTAAACGTGTCATATTTCCACGTTTTGGAGTTCCGAGAGTTGTGATCAGCGACGGAGGTAAGCATTTTGTGAATCGCACCATAGATGGGTTGTTGAGAAAGTACGGTGTTAGACATAGGGTAGCAACGCCTTATCATCCTCAAACCAGCGGCCAAGTTGAGGTTTCTAATAGAGAAATCAAGTCGATTTTGGAGAAAACGGTCTCAAGGTCTAGGAGGGATTGGGCATTGAAACTCGATGATGCTTTGTGGGCTTACCGTACCGCTTTCAAGACGCCAATCGGAATGACTCCGTTTCAGCTTGTGTACGGTAAGGCATGTCATCTACCGGTTGAGTTAGAATACCGAGCTTATTGGGCGATCAAGGCATTGAACTACGACTATAAATGTGCCGCTGAGAAGAGGATGTTACAGCTTCATCACCTTGAGGAAATGCGCCTCGATTCGTACGAAAACGCGAAAATTTACAAGGAACGTACGAAGCGGTGGCACGATCGGCACATACTCCAGCGGACCTTTGAGGTAGGTGATCGTGTACTTGTTTTCAACTCACGTCTAAAGCTTTTTCCAGGAAAGCTTAAGTCACGCTGGTCCGGGCCATTCACTATTAAGAGCATCTCACCATATGGAGCAATCGAGCTAATAGGAGCAAACGGTGCATTTAAAGTGAACCCCTAACGCATAAAGCTCTACAACGCAGACAACACGGATCTTGATCACGCTAAGTTCGCTCTTTCGGAGCCAACTCATGAGTAGAGCATTTCGGTCAAGCTCAAGACCTTAAACAAGCGCTTGTCGGGAGGCAACCCGATTGTTTCGTTTTTCATTTCGTTTTCTTTCGGACTATCTCTTTTTCTCTTCATATTGATATACTTGGTGGGATTGTATTTCTCTTTTTGGATTGTGTGAATCTTTTTCGCAGGTTCTTCAATGTCCATATCATCCTTGAAGAGGAACTACAAACACGGGATTGGAAGTTCCACAAGGTGCACACGTTCCAACCCTTATTTCCCGTTGTTTTGTTTACGATATCTTCTTAGGTTTTGAACACCGGGACGGTGTTTCATTCAAGTCTGGGGGGGTACTCGTCGAGTATTGTCATATGATTAGGATTAGATGATTAGGATTAGGATTTGTTGTAGATTTTTGTTTTTAGGATAAACGGATGGATACCTAGCATAAATTTTCAAGTTTTAGTCGTTATTGTGCGACCTTGTCGAATCATGAACTATAGTCTAGGTGTGTTTAGAAGACTTTTAGATTCCGATTAGTTGGGTAATTGTGCAAGAAGCCATGACTTATAGTTACATTCACCTCCTAGATCTCGGTACCAAGTATCATATCTCCGTGTATACCGACTAATCGATGCTTGTTGATAGATCTTTAGCGTTCATAAGATTCCACACGCTTATACTCCGCTGTCAACGATTCTCTCCTTGGATAAGTTTTAATCATTTTAGATTTTCATTGACATGAGTACATCGAGATCGATGGTTCGGGTCTAAGTGGTGGGTTGAGGCGCTACTCTACGTCCTAAGGGTTAGATTGATGCGTATACGTCATAATAAAGAAAAATGAAAAAAAAAACAATAAAAAAAGAATGAGGCATCTCTTCACTCCGCTAAGGTTAAGAACCTTATGAGTGTGCCATAGGCAGCCTGGGTCTAAGTAGAAAGCCAACCTCTTCGACTTCGACGTCCTAGGAACTAAGCGTGGAACCATAGAAAAGAAGAAAGAAAAAGAATAAAAAAAGAGGAATAAGAACGAGAATGTAAATTCAATGATATCTCAAGCTTAGGAGAGTTGGTATGGAGAGCGCTTGGACGTTGTTTAGGAGCATGGACTAGCTAGGGTCATTGGTAGAATTGCATAGTTTAAGACTTTCGGTTGATAGAAGTCTGAACTTGGTACGCTTAGGCTTGCATTCATGTGACGCGTTGTTTTGCGTAATGGCTAATTCTTTGATAAGTTTATGTTAGTATCCATTGTTGTTTAATTCTTCTATGACTCGACTTTAGGTTTGCTCGAGGACGAGCAAAAGGTTAAGTCCGGGGGAGTTTGATAACACGCAATCCGTTATAGTTTTTATATCATTCTTAGGTCTCGTTTAGAGTAGATTATTCATATTTCATTCATTTATTGAGTATATTCGGAGACTTTATCCACATTTCGTGTTTTGCGTAGGAAATGAAGACACGAGAAGAAACACGAGTGCTTTTGGCAATCTAACCCCGGAAACGTAGGTTCAACTTGTGCGAGGCGACGGATGGAAGTGAGCACTCAAACACCGAGCGAAAGGAGCGGAAATAACACCTCAAGTCATGCCCGCTCGGGTGGATTGGGAGTGCCCGGTCGGGTTGATTGCTACCAAATATCCCCGTAGCTTTACACGACTCGGGCACTCAAGGGACACGACCTGGGAGGTGTGCCCGCTCGGGTCCATTTGGTGTGCCCGCTCGGGCTCATTCATGTCAAGAAAACCCCGTAGGTCTACACGACTCGGGCTGATGAAGCACACGGTCGGGCATGGTGCCCGCTCGGGCTCAAAGGTGTGCAACCCGGTCGGGTAGAGGTCTTGCACGAGCGGGTAAGGGACATGCCCGCTCGGGTCCTTGATTCTCAACAAACTTTCCTAAGATCTAGAACGGCCAAATTAAAAGATAAATCAGATCTAAAAGAGGGAATTGGAACCAGAAGAGATTAGAGCAGATAGAGAGACATTAGAGCAAGGGGAAGGAGGAAGAAAAGACGGATCTACGGATCGGGAGCGAGGAGAATCTACCGAAGACATCGGTTTATGAATAGGGAGTTATCTCTTTCCATATCTATGTCGAATCTAGACTTCTCTTGTGTTTCCTTTTCTGTATCTATGTCTGAGTAGATCCTTTGCCATGGGTTAGAGTGATTTGCCATGTTGTAACGAAGTCTATGCTTAATGAATGGTGGTACTTAATGCTTTCATTACCTGTACGCCACTTGAATGAATGAATTTGGTATCTATCATGTTTTTAGATTTCATGGTTGTTCTTAATGCTTTCTCTACCTGTACGCCACTTGATTGAATGATCTTAGAAGCCTAATAAACCAACGCCAGGGCATTAGGTTTCGGAACTTAGCCATGACTTAGGGTTAGCCGGTTTAGAATCTACGCCAGGTCAATCGGTTTAATCTAGGGATTAGGATAGCGGCCATAATGCGTCTATGCATGTAAGATACGCAATGGATACATTGGTATATGCATGCTAGATAGTGGACAAGTCTACGCCAGTCAGTTCCTATAGGAGAGCTTGAATTCCCTGAATTCATGATAGTACCTAGACCAATTATCCTTTTGAAACTTCGTTACTTCATTAGGCAAATTCTCGACACCCATGGTGCTTAGCCATAAGTTTATTCTCTTCGACTTAGTTAGTTTAGCTTAACCACAATTCCAACTTTAGTCATCTCACACGTCTATTCAATTAGTTTAGTAGCTCATTAGTCGCATTAACTCCTTGTGTTCGACCCTAGTTACTACACGATCCGTATTCTTGCGGAAGCGTTAGTCTAGGTTTTTATTACTTGATATAACGCACATCAAGTTTTTGGCGCCGTTGCCGGGGAGTTAATTACGGCTTAGGAGTTAGGAAACTTTTAGTTTAGACATTAGTTAGATAGAAGTCTTATTTGTTTTTTGCTTTTTCGTGTTTATTTTGTTTGTCTATTGTGTTTAGAGTCAAGTTCTATTGCTTCTCGGATCTCACGTGCTCTTGTGTTTATCTTCTTTTTCTTGTGCAGCTTAATTGTGCATGAGAAATACCGGAAGCGCGGATCTAGTTTTCGACCCCGACATTGATAAGACACTCAGAAAACTAAGGAAGGAAACGAGAGCTAGTGCGAGCAATCCAGTTGATAACACGCAAGTACACTTGAACTTCCAACCCGAGGAAGTAGTTGAACAACCATTTGAAGAAGAGCTAATGGCCGAACGTCGAGATATGAACGTTCAAAACGCGCAACAAGTGCAACCGGCACTTACCTATGGATCATACACGGTCCCTAGGCACACGCAGCTCTTGTCATGTATTGCGAGGAGAAACGCCCGCGTAGAGCTTCAACCGGCATTCATCCAAATGCTTGGTAACGCGGCGTTTAGAGGGAGACCCGCCGAGGACCCAAACCAGCATCTTACTGATTTTAAGATGTTATGCCGAACTATAAGGGCTGGAGATGGGGTATCGGAGGAGGATGTCATGCTAGCCGCTTTCCCATTCTCGGTAAAGGACAAAGCGCATGATTGGTTATATTCGCAACCGGCGAATTCTATCGCGTCATGGGGACAGCTAGAGGAGAAGTTCATGACAAGGTTCTTCCCGCAAAGTAAAGCTCAGCTAGCCAAGAACAACATCAACACATTCGTGCAAGGGGCAGCCGAGAGCTTATATGAAGCATGGGAGCGATTCAAGGGCTATCAACGCCTTTGCCCACATCACGGCATGGATCAAAGCTACCTCATACACAATTTTCTCCAAGGACTTATGGACAATACGAGGATCTTGATCGTAGCCGCTGCTGGAGGTTCTTTGAGCAACCTCACTTTCCCACAAATCGAGGATTTGATAGATCGAATGGCTGATGAGGGAAATCACACCGCCGGAGAGTATAATCGCAACACTCCAGCAAGAGTAGCCAAGGTGGATAATTCGCAATCCATACATTCCGAATTAGCCGAGATGAGAGCCGAAATGAATGGTAAAATCAATGGTCTTTATGAGCTGATGTCCGGAGCAAATCAACAGCAATATTATGAGCAACCGGACGAGCAAGGAATTCAAGGGTACGAAGGGGTGAGCTATGTGAGCAACGCCCAACCTTTGGGTAACACCTATACTCCCGAGTGGAGAAATCACCCCAATCTCTCGTACAAGAATTCCGACGGTGCATTCAATGCACAACGAGCATCGGGTAACTTCCAGCCGCGTTTGATGCAACGCAATCAAAATTTCCAGCCGAGGACGCAGCCCCAAAATCAGAATTTCCAATCACGTGCGCCTGCTCCTCCGCAACAAGAAGTTAGCCCCGATATTGCGTCAATGCTAGCTCAATTCATACAAGGACAAAAGGACCAAGCCAATGATATTAGAGCGTTGAGAACGAATCAGGAAGAGATGAGAGCAGAAAATCAAGAGAGGAAGAATGAGTTTAATGAGTTGAAAACGCATCTAAAGATATTGGATACTCAAGTTTCGCAGCTCGCTGCGAAATCCTCTCAACCGCAAGGGATTCTACCGGCACGCCCGGAAGCGAATCCTCGAGCGCAAATCAATGCCATCCATTTGAGAAGCGGTAAGACACTTGATTCCCCTACTCTTCCAAGGTTTGAACAGGTAGAACCATCAATGGCAGTAGAAAAGGAGAGCGACCACGTCAAGGAGCACAAGGAGGAAGAGGAGCCCAAATACGTTAAACCCGAACCGAGGCCTCCTCCTTTGCCATTTCCTCAACGTCAACGCAAAAAGAACGATGATGCGCAATTTGCAAAGTTTGCGGAGATGTTGAAGAAGATGCACATTACGATTCCATTCCACGAAGCGTTGAAGAAGATGCCTTCATACGCTAAGTTCCTCAAAGACGTACTTGCGAACAAGCGGGATGTGGAAACGGAAACCGTCATGGTCACCAACTCAATGCTACAGCCAAGTCTACCCAAAAAGATGCCGGATCCAGGTATTTTCGTAATCCCTTGTAAAATTGGAGATTATGAGATTAACCATGCGCTAATCGACGTCGGAGCAAGCGTAAGCGTGCTACCATTGTCATTGTATGAGAAGTTGGATCTTAAGGGTAGGATGGATCTTCGACCGACGAGAATGGCACTCACCATGGCTGATCGGAGTGTTAGAATCCCCGAAGGAATACTTGAAGACGTCCCATTGCAAGTAGGAAAATTCTTTGTCCCGGTTGATTTTGTTGTACTAGACATGGAGGAGGACAAGAAAATTCCTATCATTCTAGGTAGACCTTTCCTCAATACGGCTAAGACTATTATACATTGTGCCGAGGGTAGACTCACTTTAAAGTTTGGAGATGAGGAAGTGGAGTTCAATTTGAACGACACACTTAGGCAACCTTGTATGGTAGACTCGGTGTTTTATATTGATGTATTAGAGAGATTAGCCGAGGAAGTGTTAGAGGAGTTTGGGAATATGGATTCCCTTGAGATGGCTCTTCTAGCAGCTGGAGAGGGACTTTACAAAGATCCCCATGAGGTAAAGCATTATACGAAGCTGCTAGATGAGAGAGATGAAAAAGAAATCCCGAGAACCGAGTTAGATGAACTTAGAGCAGAATTCTGCGCGGCCCGAGCACAGCAGGTCGCAGCCTTAGAGAACGATGGATTTTCGGGTAGTTCTCAACAAGAGGACTTCTCAACTCATGGCCACATGAGTACGGACCAGTTGGAAGGGGTTTCGAGTCAAGAAGATGTTGCAAGCCAGTGCACAACCCTCCGACAATTCCAGACAGAATTCAGCGCACCTCACGCGGCCTTCATTGATAGTTCAACCACTCCCGACGAGCTTAATGATCAAATCAAGCATCCGAATCATGACTGGAGTGTTGACAAGGCACCGAAGGTGGAGTTGAAGCCCTTACCACAAGGGCTGAGGTATGAGTTTCTCGGACTTGATTCCACGTATCCGGTTATAGTAAATGACAACCTAGATGATTCCCAAAGAGAACGATTGCTAGAGGCTCTTAGGAGATATAGGGGAGCTATAGGTTATACGATAGCGGATATTAAGGGACTTAGTCCTGGGCTTTGCATGCATAGAATTCACCTTGAAGATGACACTAAGACCTCGATTGAGCACCAACGTAGGTTAAACCCTAATATGATGGAAGTGGTAAAGAAGGAGGTACTTAAGTTGTTAGATGCGGGAATTATTTATCCAATTTCGGATAGTGCTTGGGTGAGTCCAGTTCATGTAGTGCCAAAGAAGGGAGGTATCACGGTCATTCCGAATGCAAACAACGAGTTGATTCCCACGAGAGCAGTCACGGGATGGCGGGTGTGCATTGACTACCGCAAGTTGAATGCAAACACACGGAAAGATCACTTCCCTCTTCCTTTTATCGATCAAATGCTTGAACGTCTAGCTCTTCACTCCTACTTTTGTTTTCTTGATGGTTATTCAGGGTTTTTCCAGATTCCAATCCATCCCGACGATCAAGAGAAGACGACGTTCACTTGCCCATTCGGTACATTCGCTTATCGGAAGATGCCATTCGGTTTGTGTAATGCACCCGCTACTTTTCAGCGGTGCATGACTTCTATCTTTTCCGATGTGAATGGAGATATTATGGAAGTGTTTATGGACGATTTTTCCGTTCATGGACCTTCCTTTGATGCGTGTCTAACTCATTTGTGCAAAGTGCTAGATAGGTGCTTGGAGGCGAACCTCGTTTTGAATTGGGAGAAATGCCACTTTATGGTTCGCGAGGGCATTGTATTGGGACACAAGATATCAGCGAAGGGCATTGAGGTAGATAAGGCTAAGATCGAAGTCATTGAGAAACTACCACCACCAACGAACGTCAAGGGTATTCGTAGCTTTTTAGGTCATGCGGGGTTTTATAGGCGTTTCATTAAGGATTTTTCGAAAATTTCAAAACCCCTCACGGATCTATTAGGTAAGGACGTGCCTTTTGAGTTCACAGCGAGTTGTCATGATGCTTTTGAGAGGTTGAAGAAAGCTTTAGTTTCCCCACCTATCATTCAACCACCGGATTGGGAACTTCCTTTCGAGATTATGTGCGATGCGAGTGACTATGCGGTAGGAGCAGTTTTAGGTCAGCGTAAGGATAGAATGTTGCATGCTATATACTACGCTAGTAGGACTTTGGACAGTGCCCAATGCAACTATTCTACGACGGAGAAAGAGCTCCTTGCGATAGTCTACGCGTTTGAGAAGTTCCGGTCATATTTAGTGGGTTCGAAGGTAATTGTTTATACGGATCACGCTGCATTGCGTTACCTACTCACTAAGAAGGATGCGAAGCCTAGGTTGATTAGATGGATCTTACTTCTCCAAGAGTTTGATCTAGAGATTAGGGATAGGAAAGGAGCCGAGAATGGAGTGGCTGATCATCTTTCACGTCTTGCGATCCCCGAGTGCATTCCCATCGATGACTACCTCCGAGATGATTTGGTAATGTCCTTGACTTGTACTTCAATTCCTTGGTATGCTGACTTTGTTAATTATCTAGCTTGTCGAGTACTACCGGAGGGGCTGAACTACAATGCGAGAAAGAAATTTCTCCATGACGTCAAGGCATATTATTGGGATGAACCCTATCTCTTCAAGAGGGGGATAGACGGGATTTTTAGACGCTGCATCTCCGAGGAAGAAGCTCCACACATACTCTCACGTTGTCATTCTTCGAGCTACGGAGGACACTTTGCCGCAGCAAAGACGGCTGCGAAGGTGTTGCAAGCGGGATTCTTTTGGCCTACTGTTTTTAAGGACGCCCACGACTACGTCAAATCGTGCGACAATTGCCAAAGGACAGGTAATATTTCTAGACGCAATGAAATGCCACAGCAATACATTCTAGAAGTCGAGCCATTTGACGTGTGGGGGATAGATTTCATGGGCCCTTTCCCATCCTCGTGCGGACATTCCTATATCCTAGTTGCGGTAGACTACGTCACGAAGTGGGTGGAAGCTTTGGCATGCTCCACGAACGACTCCAAACCAGTGACTAAGATGTTTAAACGTGTCATATTTCCACGTTTTGGAGTTCCGAGAGTTGTGATCAGCGACGGAGGTAAGCATTTTGTGAATCGCACCATAGATGGGTTGTTGAGAAAGTACGGTGTTAGACATAGGGTAGCAACGCCTTATCATCCTCAAACCAGCGGCCAAGTTGAGGTTTCTAATAGAGAAATCAAGTCGATTTTGGAGAAAACGGTCTCAAGGTCTAGGAGGGATTGGGCATTGAAACTCGATGATGCTTTGTGGGCTTACCGTACCGCTTTCAAGACGCCAATCGGAATGACTCCGTTTCAGCTTGTGTACGGTAAGGCATGTCATCTACCGGTTGAGTTAGAATATCGAGCTTATTGGGCGATCAAGGCATTGAACTACGACTATAAATGTGCCGCTGAGAAGAGGATGTTACAGCTTCATCACCTTGAGGAAATGCGCCTCGATTCGTACGAAAACGCGAAAATTTACAAGGAACGTACGAAGCGGTGGCACGATCGGCACATACTCCAGCGGACCTTTGAGGTAGGTGATCGTGTACTTGTTTTCAACTCACGTCTAAAACTCTTTCCAGGAAAGCTTAAGTCACGCTGGTCCGGGCCATTCACTATTAAGAGCATCTCACCACATGGAGCAATCGAGCTAATAGGAGCAAACGGTGCATTTAAAGTGAACGCCCAACGCATAAAGCTCTACAACGCAGACAACACGGATTTTGATCACGCTAAGTTCGCTCTTTCGGAGCCAACTCATGAGTAGAGCATTTCGGTCAAACTCACGACCTTAAACAAGCGCTTGTCGGGAGGCAACCCGATTGTTTCGTTTTTCATTTCGTTTTCTTTCGGACTATCTCTTTTTCTCTTCATATTGATATACTTGGTGGGATTGTATTTCTCTTTTTGGATTGTGTGAATCTTTTTCGCAGGTTTTTCAATGTCCATATCATCCTTGAAGAGGAAACCCAAACACGGGATTGGAAGTTACACAAGGTGCACACGTTCCAACTCTTATTTCCCGTTGTTTTGTTTACGATATCTTCTTAGGTTTTGAACACCGGGACGGTGTTTCATTCAAGTCTGGGGGGGTACTCGTCGAGTATTGTCATATGATTAGGATTAGATGATTAGGATTAGGATTAGATGTAGATTTTTGTTTTTAGGATAAACGGATGGATACCTAGCATAAATTTTCAAGTTTTAGTCATTATTGTGCGACCTTGTCGAATCATGAACTATAGTCTAGGTGTGTTTAGAAGACTTCTAGATTCCGATTAGTTGGGTAATTGTGCAAGAAGCCATGACTTATAGTTATATTCACCTCCTAGGTACCAAGTATCATATCTCCATGTATTACCGACTAATCGATGCTTGTTGATAGATCTTTAGCGTTCATAAGATTCCACACGCTTATACTCCGCTGTCAACGATTCTCTCCTTGGATAAGTTTTAATTATTTCAGATTTTCATTGACATGAGTACATCGAGATCAATGGTTCGGGTCTAAGTGGTGGGTTGAGGCGCTATCATACGTCCTAAGGGTTAGATTGATGCATATACGTCATAATAAAGAAAAATGAAAAAAAAAACAATAAAAAAAAAGAATGACGCATCTCTTCACTCCGCTAAGGTTAAGAAACCTTATGAGTGTGCCATAGGCAGCCTGGGTCTAAGTAGAAAGCCAACCTCTTCGACTTCGACGTCCTAGGAACTAAGCGGGGAACCATAGAAAAGAAGAAAGAAAAAAAAGAATAAAAAAA
>CM071871.1:22333404-22350565 GCA_036759665.1 Gynandropsis gynandra
CTACCCGATCATGTTGCCTTCGTGCCCGGGTCGTGCAAGGTGTGCAAATAAACCCCGTAGGTTTTACCCGAGCGGGTAGACTACAGTGCCCGATCGGGAACTCTTGAAATCTTGATTTTGCTCTTTTCCGCTCGTTGCTCGGGTGTTCCGTTGGGTTTAGATGCTTGATTTTGGCTCCGAGTGAATTTATCTTCAAAATACCTGGTTTTGCTCAGAAATTCGTCTATTTACGCTCGTTTAGGCCTTGTCGCCTAAAAACCTGAAAACCAACAAAATGGGCGTATGTAACGAAGAGTCGTATCGGAAATGTAAATCTAACTATGAAATATATACGAAAATGATACTAAAATCTAGCCTAAAATCGATACACTTTCAGTGTTATCAATATCTATGTTGAAATACACGTAGATATTTTTACAAAATCTCCTTCTTGACCTCAGGAAAGGGGGGTTGGGTGTAAGCCTAACAAACTTTTGCCAACATATGATCACGATTGACTCACCATTGGAAGAAGAAAGCAATGAAACAATGTTAGTGGTTCAACAAAACAGATCAAAGTAGAGGTTTTCATCCAGTGATGCAGAATGAACATTTCTTGAGAATTTCTCTCATGCTTCTCCTGCCAACAAGGAAAGAGTCGATGCTTCTAAAATCTTATCACACTACATGCCAAGACCAATGACTACTTCATTAAACATGCTAGAAATATACCCAAAATTGGTTGTTAAAAGCAAATTCTTTGTGCTTGGTTGTTAAAGCACAAAGAATATTCCTTTTGTTTAGAAAAGGAAAGAGAACAACCATTGTAAGATATCTGAAAATCAATGAAAACTTTAGTCTTTCAATTCTTTCCCAAAAGGTTTATATATATATATTATATATATATATATATATCAACCTTTTAAAACCAACTTAATGGGTGCTTTCTTGTAGGAAAAACCAAACAACATCGCGAAATGTCGTCACCGCCTCACACATGATTCATACGACAGGGAAGCCAATCCTTATGCTTCTGCTTCTCCACTTCCGGAAATCTTCGTTGACTTTAAGTCTTTTCTCGTCTCCTTTTCCCTTCCATCTGTTCCTCTACGAAAAGACACACCTCTCTTTCTCTTGTCTGATCTCCTTTAAGGTTGTGCTTATGTAGCCTTAGAAAAAAATGTCATGCGTTCCTCTCTTGTTTCGCTTAAGTGATTAGATTGTTATGAAAATCCAAATCAATCAAAAGATCAGAAGTATTTTAACGAAAATTAGGAATCTTATTTCACCTTGGCTTGATATGTGTACAATTTTGAAGGAGGTTTGAAAGCATTGATTTAAATATTTTATTATATCAAGGTGCATCTTTCTTTCCGATGATCTTTATAGGCAAATTTCACGGTTAAATGTGTTTGAGGTAAAGAAGTCTCACGATGGATGACCTATAAAGATAAACCTCATACGTGTGCGAATGAGGACAAAACACTCAAATATAATTCATGATATCTGTAGGAAAAATTGTCAACTCTTTAGAGCTTTTCACTGGTAACACTCGTGACTCGAGAGATGTTCGGGGCGGTACATGTGGTATCAGAGCAAACACGGACGTGCGTGTGGGATTAAGTGCTATATGTGACAAAGTGACACGCATGGAGCCACCTCTTGATTCTGAGGAAAAAGGAAAATGCTACATGCGGGTGAAACCTTTTGAACTAATGGGAGCCACCTCTAGATCCATGTTGTCAAGCGAACGGTCTAGGAGCGAGGAAGACACCGTGTTCTATGAGTGGGGGTGTATGTGATATAGTGTTAGAGGAGGCTTGATATAATTGATTCGATAATCTATAACACCAAGGTACATATTTATATTTTTTGACCTTACACGAGAACTCCACGATTAAACATGTTTGAGGTGAATAATCTCAGATAAGTTATCTAATAGGAAGTCTTTTTGTACACGTGTAAGTGAGGATAAACACGTGGGAAAGGACTTGTAATATCTGAATGACTAGTTGTCACCTCTATAGAGTTTATCAGAGATGACATTCGCAATTCGAGAGGGGGTCGAGACGTTACAAACCCAATGTTTAAGTTTTAAGTCGTGTATAAAGTTTCATTGTTCATTTAGGCTTGTATTTTAGTATGAGTAAGATATGATAGTATATATATATATATTATGATACGTTATGTTCCTTATAAAATAAAATAAAAATTATGATAACAACATATTAGATATATAAGGTATATTTTGAACATTAACCATAAGTTATTAGAAGATTTGTGTCGTAGTGCCATGTTTGAAAGTGACTTAAAACTCAACACTCTTGCATGCACGTCTTTCACAACCTACTCTAATTCTAGAGAAGATTTGAGAAGAAATTACGTTGATTTCTATTGAAGTTCTACCTAAAGCCAAAGGGATTGATTTGATGTTAGTAGCGGTGGATCGTTGATCCAAACCTACACCGACATTTTATGTTAATAAAGATGGAAAGGAAATTAAAATCCACTAATAACACAATAACACAACATGGAACTTGTTTTTAGTTGATGAACGTTTCAAATCTCCTTTGATTCGACTAGCGAACCTCAAACACAACAATAACACCGTAATACTTATGATCTACTGTAGATAAGTCAGTTGAACATTTTGGAATCATTCCAAGAATTCTTTAACTAGATCTCTCAAAAAATAACAAGGAAAAATACTCATTCTTAATATAAAAGATTTGGTTGAATTGTTCTACAAATGATGTTGTATTTATAAGGTTAAAAAATAACTAAAACTAGATAAAAAAAATAAGAGAAATAAAGCAAAACACAAAAAGAAGTTCTCTGTCGAGCAAGGTGACTGCTCGGTTGAGTCTTGCATGAGAGTTTCAAGGTGACTTCATGCCCATGCTTAGTCCAGTTGGGTAGATGATCGATTGAGTGGTGTGATACTCGGGTTACGTGTATATTAATTGTCCAAAGGAATCGCTCGGTCAAGTGGTTGTTTGCTCGGACTGAGCACCTTCAGCTCATCAAGCTCCTTCCTCCTCTTGGCATCCTCTACTTGTAGATAAATCATGTGAGCTTAACTTAACACATCTTGGCATCCTCATAGAGCCATTGTCACTTCTTTAACGTCTATGAGAGCGAGCATATTTTGAATCTTCTATGCCCTCACCCTCTTAATTAACCCTTGTATACTCTTTGTCTTATACAAGGCCTCGTCCTCATCATTTATACTTTCTTCAAAAGGATTTGACCTCATTAGACCTTCAAATGCATCAAAATGAATCAAGTAAACTACATTAAAAATCAAACTAACATTGTATCCACATGATAACTTTGTTTTGTTGGTTGTGAAGCTCCAGTTGTGTCTTCTTATCTAACTCTTTCACTACATTTAGTGGTTTCTTCTTTTGTAATCCAAAATTAGAATCTTTTCATAACTGGGCAAAACTAGACAAAGAATGAGTTAGCTCATTATGAAACAATGCCTCTTTGTACACAAGCACATTCATTTGGTGAAATGGTCATATCCTCTCTCACCTTCATAAAAAGAACGTCCTTGTCCGCACGTGTATACTCTCACATGCATTTTTTCTAGGATTCTTTCAAGACATCTTTTGGTGAAGATATATTCTCATTACTCAGTTGTATACTCTGTGGCAAGTATATTAATGACTAGTCACACTACCAATAATTCTCCTTTTATTACCTCATACACCTCGTCTCTTCCATCTGAATTGTGAGACATATCATTAGCCCTACGTCTTACTTCGTCATCCAATTTATCTAATATTCGCTATCTGAGTGTACCATAATAAATTTTAGTTTAATTATTTTACAAAGGATGTCTTATTTATAACGTTCAAAACATATCTGAAACTAGTTAAAATAAAGCAAAATACAGAATGTTCTCGATCGAGTGAGGTGATCGCCTTGATCAATTGGTGTTATACTTGGATCAAACGATCAATGTGTGTTATGCATTCATTGGTCTAGATGAATCGCTCGAGTGAAACTATTTCTTATTTAGGCAGAGCGATTTCAGCTCATCTAGCTCCTTGCTCCTCTCGAGCTCCTCTACTTGTAGACAATTAATGTGAACTTTAATTTATGAGTGGGCATGGATCGGGTACCCGGATTTTTAGGATACCCAAACTCGAACCCGAACGTGTATTCAATTTTGTTCTCAAACTCAAATCTAAGAGACACGGGTACCCAAACAATAAGTCGGGTACCTATGAATACCTAAACCCGATTTTTTTAATATAAGAGCATGTATTGGTTCGAGTTTAGTTTTCGTCTAGATTCGAGTTTGGGTATCCAACCAATACCAAGCCTAGCAATGAAATTTTTGTAATTATCATAAAAAAAATAAGGAGATTTTTGTAAATTAATATATATACTCGGATAACCCTTTGTGAGAATAAAAATATTGAACCCGAACCCAAACTCGCATGTTTAATAATTTTATTACCTGAACCCCGAGTTCAAATATTTTTTTTCTCGGGTTCGGGATGAGTTTCTGATCGGGACAATTTTATTGAGTATTTTTCCCACCACACTTGTCTTCGACGTTTCAATGTTGTTGGATATTGCACATAACATACTTGATCTATTTGATCTATTGTGATGAATGGATAATACTTACCGTATTTTCGTGTCGGATTGATGTCAATTCCTTCCCATTAATTTTTTTGTATTCCATGTCCTATGGTTGGGTCGAACCACTGATATTTAAAAAGCATTACCTTCAACCCAACGAGACTGAGATATTCTACTTGTAGGATTTGGTTCAAAATGTCGTAGAAGTTATCACCCTCTATTTCACTATTAACGCAAATACCATAATTCTATGTGCTACTATGTTTTTTCGTGTTCGTACGTTTGGAACATGTAGTCGCGAGTAAACAAAATTGGCCAACACAAAACATTTCGTGTAGGACCATTAGCCAAATCTTTTAACCGCGTTGGAAGTCTTTCATCAAAACATCTCACCGGTATAACATAAAAAACAAATAAATAATTTATAATAAACACAATTATTTTTAATAGACGTATACACGAGTACTTACGTAATCTCTCAACCACGAGCCATAATGTTGAACTTTCATTTATGTGAGTTCATTTATGTTTAGATGAGGATATGTACCAATTAATTCTTCATCAAAAGATTGATTTTCATTGTTTTGTACCTTTCGAAAGGTAATAGCTCTTGAAAATTTAGTAATATATTTGTGTGGACGTGATTATACTTCTCTAGTGTTAAGCAATATTCCTCGGATTTACCTCCTGTATGTCCAATCGGTGTAATCATTTCAGGAATTGTGCCAAACTACGGATTATATTGATATAGATAGTTTGTGTGATCATCCGTTGCACGTCGTTCTTTCGTCTGAATATGTGACTCGAAATAAAATGTGCTAAATTATATGATTTCTTCCAACAAGTATTGTTTGACAATAGATCCTTCAACCGCTACTTTGTTTTTTGCTTTTTTCTTTAAATGAAAGAAAAACATTTCGAAATGATGCATCCATCTGAATTGAACTCACCCACCGAGCATTGTCTCATCTGGTAAATGTATGGGAAATGTTCCATTACATCAAAGAATGAAGGTGGAAAAACTTTTTTCAATGAACATAATACTTCAGAGATATTGTTTTTCATTAATTCCAAGTAATCCCTTTTTAAATTTCTTGAACATATATCTCTGAAAAATATGCTAATTCCACCTAGCACATCGTGAACATTCCATAGTAAGAGCTCAGCAAATGAAATTGGAATGAGTCACTGCATGAAAATGTGACAATCGTGACTTTTCAACCTGATCAGTCTCGAACCAACAATATCCACACACCGATCAATGGTCGATGCATAACTTAACGTCTTCTTTTAACCATCTTAATAATGTTGTTTTAGTCGGACCAGACAATCTGAATACTGGGACAAGTGACCTTCCATCTCTTAATTCTAACTCAGGTCATTGACATATTATCTTCAAATCTTTTCTTGATTGTATATTATCCTTAATTTTCCCCGCCACATTCAAAACAATATTGTTGATGTTATCGAAAAAGTTCTTTTCGATATACATAACATCTAAATTATGACCTAATATCAATGATTTCTAATATGGTAATTCCCAAAAGATACTACGTTTATACCATTTATGTCATTCACCTTGGCCTTTTGGTTTACGATGCCCACGATCTCCACCGCATTCTACCGATTCTTGTAAACCGCCCATTGTGTTCAATCTTTCGTAAATGATTTGTGTTCCAGTTTGCATGCATGGTGCCTCTTCTTTTTTTTAGAACGTTCTTTCGAAAAATTTTCTTTATCTTTTTAGAAAGCATGTACACGAGGAAGAAAATTTCTATGACAATCAAACCAACATGGTTTCTTACCATGTACTAGTCGAAATGAATCTGTATCCTCCATACAATATGGATATGCTACTCTTGTGCGTGCTCCATCCAGATAACACTCCATAGGCAGGAAAGTCGCTAATTGCCCACAATAAGACCGCTTTCAATGTAAAATTTTTCTTCGTACTAATGTCATAAGCAAGAATTCCTTTGTTCCACAAATGTCTTAATTCATGAATTAAGGGCTGCAAAAAGACATCAAAAATTTTCTTCGGATGTTATGGTTCTGGAATCAGTAATGTCAGAAACATTACCTCTCTGTTCAAATACATATCGGAAGGCAAATGATACAGAGCTAAAATTACCGGCCACAGAGAATCTTGACTTCCAGATTGTCCATATGGACTATAACCATCAGTGCACAGGAAAAGATAAAAATTTCCCGTTTCATACACGAAATCAAAAAATATTTCATTGAAATCTTTCCAAGCCTTACCATCCGATGGATGTTGCATTATCCCTTCGCTCATCGAGTGTTCTGCGTGCCATCTCATTGCCAGAACAGTTTTTTCGATTCAAATAACTTTCTCAACCTGTTTCCTACAGGCATATAGAACATTTTTTTGTATGGTACATATTTACGTGAAGATGGTTTTTTTGGCCGAAATCTACTTGCACCGCAAAACTTGCATTCCAACAAGTCTTTATCATTTCCCCAAAACAACATGCAACTATTTCTACAAACATCAATTTTCTCATGTGGCATTCCCAAATCTTTAAAAATATTCTTTATTTCCTAGTATGTCTCGCGAGTTTATCTATTTTCCAGTAAATATTCACGCATGGTTTTGCAAAATGAATCCATGCAATTTTTAGAAACATTGTAGTCTGTTTTGGTACTCATCAATCTTGAAGATAAAGATAAGTGGGTTTGATCTTCACGACAACCTTGGTTGTTTCGCCGAATCCAATAGGTTGAAAAATCGACGTGCATCGATGTTTGGCATCTCTTCATACGGTTGTTCATGAACAACTCCAGGAAAAGCATATGACCCCATTTCCACATATGGATTGGTCGTTGATGCTTCATAAATAACTTCTTCATTTCTTTTTACTTGTGTTTCTTGCACAATATCTCTAATGCCATAATTTTCGCTATAAAATAACCAAATTTTGTAATTTTGAACGGAACCCACCTTGTAATGATGTTTGCAAACAATTTCATGACTTCGATACTTCATGTTTTTGCATGGACATAACATTGTCCCGCTTTCTTGACACAAAGGTTGCATCGATGCAAATCTCATGAATTGCTCCAATCTGTGTAAGAATTCTTGCGTAATCTCTTCGGTTATAGGATATTTTCTTCTATACAACCACTCTCTTGATCTATTTATATCTCTATTTGAAGAAGACAAAATTTTGTTGAAAATATATTTGTTGTTGATGGTTTGATGCTAAAACCTTAGTGTTATTTGCAACAGACATCCGTCGGAAACCTCAACGGATGCTCGTTGCAAGTTCACCTAAAATTATTCCACCGGAAATCCTCGAAATTAATAATTTCAACAACCATCCGTTGCCAATACCAACAGACATCCATTACAGTTGGCAACGGATGTTCGTTTGCCATTTTTTTGTGGTTTTCTAACGGTGTTCCAACGAACGATAGCAATGGAAGAGATCCATTGACCGTCCGTTGATAGTTGCGATGGATTTCAACGGATGGCGGCCCGTTGGAAGTTCTCAGGTATTCGTTGCAATCCGTTGGCATTTTTCATCAACGGACGGATCTGTTACTCCATCCGTTGCAAATTCCGTGTTTTTTAGTTATTTGACTTAGCATCTCTAGAACATCTTCGTGTAGCCATTGTCATTCTTTATTGTTCATGTGAGCGAGCACATTTTCAATCTTTTTTGTCCTTGCCCTCGAGATTGGTCCTTGTATAATTTATGTCTTATTCGAGGCCTCGTATTCATCAATCTTCTCTCAAATTATGTTATGTTCATTTATAGAGCTACATAATCAATTTTTTAGTAGTTGCAGTCTTTGTGAAGGAAATGGTTCACCTCGATGGATTCCAAAAGACAGTTATGTCTGAATGCAATAATCTTTTCCTAATTAAATTATTGGAAGATTGTTTTACTTAGCACAAATGGATCTATTTTTAACCACTACATAACACGCTCAAATATGATGGCCAATCTAAAGTGGTCCACTGAGCTTAAAGGCCTATCTTCGTTGATATCCCAATGAGCATCTAAATGCGATATTCCGATACCGTTCCTAATTCCACATAACAGTTCAGATCTCTCCCTATAGGTAGTATATATATATGGTGTAATCCATGAGGTTTAATGAACTATGAATATCGTTTACTTGTATTTCTGATTTGGAGGAGTAGATAAGGTTATGAGATGAGATGTTAATACAACTTGTGATTCACTTACATCATACACAATACAAAATGTGATAACATGTGGAGATAAGATGCACATTTAAAAGGGGGAATTAGGTCTACCTCAAAATAAGACCTTATTGTTAATTTTCATTGGCTCGTCGCACAAAGATAATTTGGCTGCAAATGTTTTACGGGTCATTTGAGGTTGATGAACATATTGATTCAGTTGCATTCACTTATAACTTCCACCAGGCTCCATAATCCATCCTACTTACCATGTTTCATATCTTAACAAGGTGGTAGATGTTTCCATTGCCACAACAGTTGACCAAGGACAAAAAATTAATTTTGGAACATGAGGATAACCTAGATAAGCGTCAACACCCGAGACAACATAACACTGAGAGATCTGGAAACAAAAAGAAAAAAATGTAGTAACATAAGAATAATTCATAAACATTATTTTGATATGGATTTGATCTAAAAATGTCAACTACTAATCAATGCTACTACAGCACTAGAAATCATAGATCTCGTGAGTACTATTTTAATCCATCTAATATGGGTGAACGCCCTGATTGTCAGATTACTTCTCAAACATACTAATTAGGTTCACATGCAATCTTAGTAGCTATACATCATATAGTCCACTTGTTGTTAGATCGTTCCTATCGATATAATTAAGTTTACCCATCACTCATGATTAAAGGAAAAACAATTGTCATATGCATCCCTTAGGTAGTCAAGATGTATATACAATCAAATTTCTCACTCCCATTTCACATCTCATGAATACATTCATTAATCCTCAAATTTAGGTTTCATGGTTGTCAGGTTGTACCATATAATTGAAATTTGAACTAATGTGTCTAATTTGATGGGAAAGAAACTAGCCAAAACTATTTTGACCATTTGATACTCAATATTTTAGTAATGGTACACTTTTTTGATAGATGGATTGATCGCACATTCATTCGACTAGACTCAAATAACCATTATAAAGAAAATGCTCGGGTCGAGCAATATTTGCTATGCTCGATCAACTTGTGAGCATTCTTTTATAGAATCTGCTTTATCCAAGCAACTGGTTTCTCAGTCGAACAATCCTCATAGGGAACTGGTCAACCTGAATAACAATTACTCGGTCTTACATTTTCCAAATACAGATTTTATTTGGGTCGAGCAACATTTGAAAGGTCGGTAGGTTTCCAACTTGTGCTACCTCGATGCTCAGTCGACAATTATCAAATTACTCGGTCGAGTGCACCATCTCTATAAAAATGTTCGGTTAAGCATTCACTCATATGAAATCTATTTTGTACAGAGATTTGCTCAGCCTAAGCTGTCACACTACTCGGTCGAACTAAAGCATTGTCATGTTCAATCTGTGAGTCTGGCCACTACGCTCGGCTCGAGCAACTACTTACTCGATACAGCGGCACACATGGAAAACCCTACATTGAAATTTTCGAGTAAATTCTCATCCAAATTTTTAGTAATTCAATCCATAGACGACCAGATGCTTTGTTATCATTGTTTTGAACACCAAAATCATGTTTTGAACAACCAAATATGAGATCTAGTTTGGTTTGTTAAATTTTAGTTTAGTTTTGTTTCTTAAACAAACTATAATAGGTTTGAATCCATTAACTTTTAGAGGATTGAGAACGATGAGAGATGTAGTTTCGAATGTAAGAAACCTACACAAATAATCCATATCGAGATCCGCAGTCACCGTTAACATATTGGCATGGTGGAAAATTTTAAAAATATTTCATTTTGTTTCTCTATTTTACTCTAGCACTTTTCTAAGTATCTTTCTTATTTGGTTGATTGTATTTTGTGGCTGCACTATTGTGTATTTACTTTTAGTTATTTGCAAGTTCACTTATTATTATTTGATAATTATATTTAGGGGTAATATTATCACAACACTATCAAAAAGTTAATACCTTAAAAAAATAAGTATATAAATCAAGCACCGGCCAAACAAAATAGCCAACAAGATTACCAATTAATTATAAAACTAAAAATAATCCAATGACAATAATATATAAGAGATAATGATTTAATAACAGAATTAAATAAAAAGCTTGGATCTTTATATATATATATATATATATATATATATACTATTTAATTTTTCATGAATTTCCTGATTTCCAAACCTTTAGCGACAAAAGCCAAGACAACAATGGTGAAAGCGTAACCACCGGTCCAAGCACTACCGGCTTTTCCCAAATGAATACCATAGAATACGTTTGCTATTGCCAATATCGTCATCACTCTCCCTACATTGTGGTGATACCAATTCCAATACATTCTATACTTTGATTGTTTGTCTGGTCGAGCTAACAATGCCATCACCTATAGATATATAAATCATGAATTTTGTTATCGATCAACATCGAGAGATAAAACTACAAACTATCATATTGTACATTATTTTTAAATGCTTAGAAAACGAAAAGGGTTTTTGGGTTTTGGTATGTAAAAAAGTAAATTATAGAAAGAGATAAAATAAAACCCTATTCGTATTATCTTAAAAAATTATTCCTCTTCTCATCATAAATTTAAGTATATAATTTTATCTATGTTATTAATTTTGTTGTTATAAACTATAGGAAAACCATATCTGTATGTGTGTAGTTTTTCATAATAGTAAATCACTTGAAATCCCATGACAAAAATGGTGATACCAAGGCCTTTGTGGGTGGAAACACTAGCTTTGGTTCGGTTCTCGAGAACCAAACCACAGATAAAACCAGTTAAACCGAGTAGAAAACCGGTGGTTTGGAAGGCGGTATGGGCGTAGAACCACATAGGGTCCCATTTCTTGAGATGACGAGCAACCAAGCTTCCTATGATAATCAATATTCCCCACCCGAACATGTTCATCAATCCATGAGTTTTCCTTAGCCTTGAATACGGTTTGACTTTGGCTGTCTTTTGCACACCTACAATATATATTTATATATATAATGGTTATTTCATTAGTTATTTGCATTTTGTATGTGTATATATCATGAAAACCATGTGATACTGAAAACGATGGACCATATGTATTTATTATACATTTCACTTTTTATAAGGTATTTTATGTTCATTGTTTGTATACATCATGACTGCCACGTGCATTATGATCTATGAACGGTTTCGCATCATGCGTTACGTCACAATTACATCAGCGTGAGTTTTAGAATTAATATAAATTTATTTTTGTGAAGAAAAGGTAAAAAAATATAGTTCATAAAATTCGGACAAGTTATATAGCGAGTCATTTACTCAATGTTGGTATGAAAAGGCCAACAACCCTAATGCCCGATAATGACATAAGCATCATCGTCAAAGCATACCTTCGGCACAAAGAATTATGATGATCATGATGATTTATTCGCACACAAAACGGATTTACTTTCTCAGAATCTTTTTGTTGTTGTTTTTGTAATGATTACAACAATCGGCGAATAGAAAACAAATAAATTCTCTGTTAAAATAATTAGATTATTCCGAACAAGTTAATCGGATGCGTGTATTAATTAAATATTAAAGCTTCTTAAAATATTCATGAGTCTTTATAAATTTACGAAATAAATATATGAACTCATCAAATTTTTATAAAATCAAAATTTTGAATGGAAAAAATATAAGTTAGAATATTTCATAACTACTATAATAAAACCTATGTATTTTTTTTCATCAAAATTCATATTCATAAATAAAAAATATTTAAAAATTATGTGCTTTTTTATTCAGAATTTAGAAAAAAAATCTGTATTTTTAGGACTTTATTAATCAAATTATTACTTTTTGTAATTTGTAGTTTATGAATATTCACATAATTTTCCCTAATTTAATGAAACGATGTGAATGGCATCTTTAATCAATATGCATGAAACAGTCCAAGCCAAGCCCATTTCTTTTAAAAGCTGAAAATCTGCTTGTACTAACCTGTAACATAATTCAAGGCCGTGGAGATCATCGTCCGGTGCTCCGTTAACGTGTAATCCGGCCGCGATGGGAAAGCTCCGGCGCGTCCCAGCGCGTACAGAATGCTAGTCCGCGGCGTATCCGCCGTCGTCAACTGGAATATCAGGTACAGACGCGATGACAATGACTCGATCTTCAACGATCCGTTAACGATCCTCAGATCTCCCTGGTCAGGCATAACCTGCCCCGGCGTCTTCCCACCGAGGAAGTACTGCTTTGCCTCTCCTACGCCGCCGGAAGGAACCCATCCCACGACAGCGCTCGATCCGACCATCTGGCCATTCGTCGAGAACCCGATTGCTATGAAGGAGTTCAAATCCGGCGCCGAAAGGACAAAGCTCCACGTGTTCGCTCCAGTTTGCGCGTACTGCATTCGTGAGATATGAAAATTTCCGTCAAATTCGAATTCAGATAGTTTGATCCAGATTCGGAAAGCAATTCACACAGAGGGAACTTCAAATTTCAATCTCTCGTGAAATCGAATTGAAGATCAAACCGGAGCGGGATTTAGATGTTCCAAGTTCAGATTTAGAAAATTCGAGCAGAGATCCGATGAAACACTTACACGGAGGATGAAGTTTTGTTGATTCCAGACTTCGGAACATTGGAGGACGCTGACATCGAAGGAGAGATCGTTGAGACGTAGAGTCGAAGTACAAGAATCCGAAGCTTGCTGAGAGTTAACAATGGTGGAGAGAGTGAAAGCATGAAGAAGGATGAAGCGGAAGATGAAGAAGGAAGCTGAAAAAAACTTCATCCTCGTCTATGCTTCTCGTTCTGAGTTCTTCCTCTCTCTCTTTGTGGTGAATTCGGAAGCAAGGAAGAAAGAGAGAGGAAAGGTAGTGGAGGATCATCATCGTCGTCATTGTGTTGTGGACATTATTATAGTTATTTTTATAAGTTTTTAAATTAAGAAGAAGGAATTGATAAACAAGAGACCAAATGGTATTTAATTAATTGTTGAATTAGTTGTTGTGTGATTTATTATGTTGAAGCAAGTGTAAGAAAGTGATAGGTATGCGCGCGCTCTCTTTTAAAAAACGTCATTATTCCAAGGAAAATGGGTCCCAAAAAGTTTCTAAAATGTTTTTATTTTATTAAATATTTCTTAATTATTAAATTCCTAAACAATATTAAAAATATTATTTGACAAAAGTATTAATTTTAAAATTATGTGTGAATTAGGGTGAACAAAATTTTCGAACTATTTATAATTGATAATATTATAAATAAACAAATGAACAAATACAAATATAAATAATAAAAATCACATCTTCGATAAACACAAATACACATACAAATAGTCAGTTTAATTATCCGAACTATTCGTATTCATAAATACTAAATAGACAATTTATTTAATATGTATAAATTTATAACATATATTTTTTAAGAGATCAAATCATGAATAATGAAACTTATAATCTAATAATTTGTTTAAAAATATAAATATATAGAAACAATATCAAATAAAAAGATTAAATTGTAAATATTAAAAGATTATAATTTAATCATAAATGACATCTTCTCGTCCACCGACATTCTCTCCTCACCTCTCTTTTCCTTTTCTTTCCCCTCTTTCTCTCTCTCTTCTCTTCCTCTACGGTCCATGGTTTGTCGTGGTTCGTTCGTCCGTAGTTTGTCGTGGTTTTGTGGTTCGTCGGTCCATGGTTTATTGTGGTGTTTTGGTTTGTCTATTCGTGTTTTGTCGTAGTTCGTTCGTCCGTGGTTTGTCGTGGTGTCATGGTTCGTGGTCTGTGACCCGTGGTCCATAGTTCGTCTGATGTTCGTGGCCCATAGTTCATCTGTGGTTCGTGGTCCGTCGATCTGTCCGTAGATTATCGGATACAAATATCTAACGAATATTTTTTATGGATATTCAAATTTACAAATACAAATTATAAATCCGGATATTCGTCGGATAGGAATACGAATAATCGAATTTTCTATATTTGTTATTCGTCCACCCCTAATCTAAATATCCTATAACATTATATTACGTAAATTCAATATTTTTATGATAATAAATTTAAGTTTTTATAACTTTTGATAATTTTATTTGTAGTCATTAAAAATTAAAATAAGCCTCTTTTAGTTTTTATTTTTAAATATAACAAAGATTTTTTACATAAAAATGCATATGTTTTTAATTTTAACGATTGAAATATGAATAAAATAAATTTTTTTAGAAAACAATTTATATTACTCTAAAATATCATTAAAATTAAAAAAATTGAAAATTTAAAGATTTTAGAAAGAGATTCAAAAGGAAAAAAAATTGTATTGAAAATTTTTATTAGTCATATTCATTAAAATAATAAATTTATATTTAAAGACTTTTCCAAAAATACAAATCGTTAAGGGTTGTCAGGATATTTTGACTACAGTTTTAATATAGTATTTTAGAACAAAATTAGATTTTTAAAAATAATGATATAAATAATTACGAAATTTGGGATATTTGTGCAAACTGAATAAGACGACTTGGCCATTTCAGTTTCTGCAATCGATGAACCCTTTGATTATTAAAGTATTTAATCCCATAGATAAAAATATAATTGTTAAAAAAATATAAATAATCCGACGAAAAAGAAGAGGTCGCAACTCGCATACGCAGTCAAAACGTTGAAGAAAAAGAAAGTTCAAAATTTCAAAACTTGCAATATATATATATATATATACTCTCGTATATGGGAATTAATAAATATATATAAATAGATTTATATTCATAATGTTTTACCAACTAAAAGAATATTATACACAAATTTTCATTGTAATAAATTTAAATACAAAGTGTAATTTCCTTGAAATTATAGATAAAATTATAAATAATTAAGAGTTTATTTTAATAAGATTTAAATATTATATAATTCGTCCACCAAAGAAAATTATGGAGATAACAGTTCTTAGAGAGAAAAGAAGAGAAAATTGAGTTGTTCAATCTTATCCACATCAATTGTCGACGTTATTGATCATTCACGTAATTGAAAATTTCATTACAATTGTGTTGGAAAATCTCGACTTTTTCGCTTCGTGAAGATAAGATGGGCAACTTGGTGCTCACCTAAGCTTGAGGATGGATTCTTTCCAAGCTTCTTCTTTTCTCTCACGAAGAGAGTCTCTTAAGATTCCTCGCTTTAAGTGGTTTCTCTCTTGATCCTTAAGTTTTGAATGACTAGAAATGGATGCTACTACCCCTATTTATATTATTACACCTCCAAATGGATGGTGAAGATTTTTTGCATCTAATGGTGGAAATTGATTCTCTAGAATGCTCCACACACTCTAGAAATCTCAACACTCTTCCACTACAATCTTCATCTTTCCATACTCTTCCATAAGGTTCCGCACATCTCTAGAATATTCTAGAGGGTTCTACATTTGTATACACACTTTTAGAGAGTTCTATAACTCTCTAGAATTCTCCGTAATGTTCTAGAGACTTCTACATTTCTTTAGAAATCTCTAACTCTCCAATTAAGGATGGATCCCAACAAATCTCTCCCTCTAGTGTTGCTACCAAACTCGCCCGCTAGGTGTTATTGGGGGGGGGGGGGGATAGTAAACAGGCAGCTCGACAAAAATCTTCAAACTTCTTCGTTAGTATCACCTTAGTCATCATGTCATACCAGTTCTCATCTGTGTGAACTTTGTCAAGATGTATTCTCTTTTCTTCGAGAACTTCTCGAATCCAATGATACCTTATATCAATGTGCTTTGTGCGAGATTGAAATGTCGAGTTCTTTGCTAGGTAAATTGCACTTTGATTGTCACACTTTAAGACATACCTTTCTTGATCTATTCCCAACTCAAGTAGCAAATTCTTAATCCACAACATGTCCTTGAAAGCTTTAATAGTTGCGATATACTCTGCCTCCGTTGTGGATAATGCAACACACTTTTTTAGCTTTAACTGCCATAAAATAGCCCCCCTGCAAAAGTAGTCGGATATCCTGATGTTGGTTTCCTTGAATCAATGTCATCGGCCAAATTTGCATCTGTGTATCCTTCTAACACAGATTTTCATTTTCCAAAGCATAACATCTTTTGGAAGTTCCACGCAGGTTTCGGAGGATCCATTTAACTGCAGCCGAATGTTCATTTCCTGGATTGGCATCTAGCGACACTCCCTAACAACCGGATAGCTGAAGCAACATCCTTACTCATTTGAGTAACAATATTACCCAAAACGAACCAGGGTGAAGTTGACGTTAGTATTTCCTTCCATCTTTACAGCTCCAGATGCATCCTAGGCATGGTCATAACTGTCAGCCTTACGGATCATCAACTATGTTTCATGTCAATCACAACTGACTGATGAATGAACCTAAGAAACACCTTTCTTCATTCATTCAATGCACTCTGGCCAGATATTCGTACAGCCATTGTGATTGCTGACAACATAGAACTCAAACTCTTACCAAG
>CM071871.1:22350616-22372452 GCA_036759665.1 Gynandropsis gynandra
CAACTAGTACTCTAAGATACTAGGTGTCCAGAATCAAAGAACAATAGATGAAATGCTAGTTACTATGCTGATCTCAAGTCTAAGGAAAAACTAACTATCTAACTATTTGGAGGAATCTTAATGACAGTTCATTGATTATTTAACCATTAAGCATTTATCCCTTTAGGTCACTTCAGTGATCACATCATTATGTATATCACCCGTATATGTCATTTAGTAAAAGAGATCTACTAATTTCTATCAACATAGAAACTTATCACATATATGTTGTTCTCTTTGGATCACTATAGTCCGAGTAGTGATCCTACGAACAAGAACAATTCAGATTAAATCATATCAAACTTTACTCTCTTTTTTATGATCTATATCATAATGCCAAGTTTCGGATTTAATCTTGGACTCTATCATACACTTATGAAAACTCATCAAATGAAAATAATACCATATATTATTAAAAATAAAATCGATGTCTAAAATATACAACTCGTTACAAGTCTATAAACTAATGCCAGCTAGTCATCTCTCTTAATCCGATCCTCAGCTTATGCTTGTCAAACTCCTTTTACCCAAGCGCCTTCGTGAACGGATCTGTTGCGTTTTCCTTTCCATCCACCTTTTGGATTTTCACGTCCCCACGCGTTATGATCTCTTGTATCAGGTGATACTTCCGCAGAACATGTTTCGATTTCTGATGAGACCTTGGTTCTTTCGCCTGGGCAATAGCCTCGGTGTTATCAAACAATAAAGTAAGGACTTCCTTTATCGAAGGTACCACACCAAGTTCATCTATGAACTTTTTCATCCAAACCGCTTCTTTAGCTTTATCGAAGGACACCAAGTTCATCTATGAACTTTTTCATCCAAACCGCTTCTTTAGCTGCTTCGCAAGACGTTATATATTCTACTTCAGTCACCGAATCGGCTATAGTAGTCTACTTGGAACTCTTCCAACTTATTGCGCCTCCATTCAGACAAAATACATAGCCTGAAATGGACCGGCTGTCATCCTTGTCTGTCGAGAAACTCGCATCAGTGAATCCTTCTAACTCCAAGTTAGAACCACCATAAGTGAGGAACTGGTCTTTAGTCCTTCGTAAGTACTAAAGGATGTTCTTAACAACCTTCCAGCGTTCCTCACCAGGATCTTCCTGATATCTACTCTCTACACTTAGTGCGTAGGCTACGTCAGACCTAGTACACGTCATGGAGTACATGATGGCTCCCACTACGTTAGCGTAGGGAAGCCGCCTTATGCGTTCTCTTTCTTCCGGGGTTTTAGGACAATCCTCCCTAGAAAGAGAAATTCCAGTGTCTATCGGTAGATAGCCCTTCTTGGAACTTTCCATGTTGTATCGTCTCACGATACTGTCAATGTACTGGGATTGTGACAATCCAAGCAACCTCTTCGATCTATCCCTATAGATCTTTATTCCCAGAATATAGGCTGCTTCTCCTAGATCCTTCATGGAGAACTGATCAGACAACCATGACTTCGTCTCTTGCAACGTCGGAATGTCATTTCCTATGAGCAATATGTCATCCACATAAAGCACAAGAAGACAATCGTGCTCCCACTAAACTTGTTGTACACACAAGATTCTTCATCGCATCTAACAAAGTTGAACTCTTCAACTGCCTTGTTGAAGCGAATGTTCCACCTTCGAGAAGTTTGCTTGAGTCCATAAATGGACCTCTGAAGCTTGCATACCATATGACTTTGAGTTGGCAACGTGACACCCTTAAGTTGAGCCATGAAAACCTCTTCCTGGATCTCTCCGTTAAGAAAAGTTGTTTTCACATCCATTTGCCAAATCTCATAGTCATAGTATGCCGCTATCGCTAGCAGAATCCGAATAGATTTAAGCATTGCCACAGGGGAGAACGTTTTTTCATAGTCAATTCCTTCTCGTTGACTATACCCTTTGGCAACTAGATGAGCTTTATAGGTCTCTATCTGCCCGTCTGCTCCAATCTTCTTCTTGTAAACCCATTTACAACCAATCGGTCTAGAAGCCTGTGAAGGATCAACCAAAGTCCAAACTTCGTTGGTCTTCATAGATTCCATCTCGGATTCCATGGCCTTCCACCATTTCTCAGAATCTAGACCTTGTATAGCTTCTTGGAAAGTCAACGGGTCGTCATCTTTATGACCGACCACGTCCTCTTGAACCATCAGATTAAGCCTTTCAGGTGCACGTTGAGAACATGTTGACCTTCTCAAGAAAGCCATTGTAGCAGGTTCAACCTTCACTAGGATATCTTGTTAGACTTGTTCTTGAACAGGTTCCTGAACTTGTTCCTGAACGGGCACTATCACTTCAACATTTGAAGATGAAGCCCCAGAGTCTAACAACATATCTCACAGCCAAGATCGCTCATTTGACATCTAATGTCCATGAGCTTGTGTTGGTTCGTTGGGTTCTTGAATCTCATTAAGAACTAATTCTCCACCATGAATTCCTTCCTTAAGGAATTCCCTTTCAAGAAAGGTTGCCGTTCTGGCCACACATTTTGTGCTCAGACGGGTGGTAGAAATAATATCCCATAGTTTCCTTGAGATAACCTATGAACCTACAATTGTCACACCTAGCATCTAGCTTGTCTAGCTGAAGTCTCTTAACGAAAGCCAGACAACCCCAAATCTTGATGTGTCTCAGGTTTAGTTTGCATCCCTTTCATATCTCATATAGAGTCTTAGAGACTACTTTCGTGGGAACCTTCTTTAAGATATAAGCAGCCGCTTCCAAAGCATAACCCCACAGGTTTATTGGAAGATCCGTGAACCCCATCATGGCTTACATAAAAAAAATTCAAGGCTTACATACTCACCATCACGGTCTGATCTCAACACCTTGATACTATTTCCGGTTTGTTTCTCCACTTCACCGTGGAATCTCTTGAACATTTCAAAAGATTCGAACTTGTGTTTCATCAAGAACACAAATACATACCTCGACATATCATCAGTGAATGTGATGAAATATGAATATCCACCCTTGGCTTGAACTCTCATCGGTCCACATACATCAGTATGTATAAGTCCTAGGAGTTCTGTAGCTCTCTCTCCGGTTCCACTAATCAGAGATTGGGTCATCTTACCAATGAGACAGAACTCACAAGTTGCATAAGACTCATAATCAAAATAACCTAGAAGACCATCTTTATGCAACCTATTTATCCTTTTCTCTCCGATGTGACCAAGTCTACAATACCAAAAGTACGTCTGTCTTTGACGATCATCTACCTTTCTCTTATAGTCCGAAACATGCATGTTAATTGGTTATACATTAACATTAGGTAAGACTTAAATTTCTTGTTGCAAATAACCATTCACACATAAATCATTAGCATGATAAATAGAGCAAATGCTATCACTGACAATTGTTCGAAATCCACGTCTATCAAGCATAGAAATAGAAATAATGATCGAAACAAACTTAGGAACATATTAACAGTCATCTAACAACAAAAACTTGCCCGTAGGCATAACAAAGGAAATCAATCTTACGGCTAGAGCAGCAACACTTGCGCCATTTCAAACCTTTAGACTGAACTCTCCCTTCCCAAACCTCCTGTCGATCCTCAGTCCCTATAACATATTGCAGACGTTAAAACTGCTACCGGTATCTAATACCCATCTAGATAAATCAATGGTAGTTAAGGAAATCATGAAAACATTTTCCATGAGAATCTTACCTTGCTTCTTGCCCTTGAGAGACTGCAGGTATTCCTTGCAGTTCCTTTTCCAATGTCCTTTCTTCTTGAAGAAGAAACACTCAGCATCTGATTGGTCGGCCTTGGTTGCGCCACCCTTTTCCCTGGTCACACCAATCTTAGGCGCGCTCTGCCTGGTCCTGGGCCTCTTCTTGCCCTTCCACTTCTGCTGAGAGGACTGTCCAACCATCAGCACAAATCCCGATCCTCTCTTCCCTATGGACATCTACTTCTCATACTCAGCGAGCATGTTGTGCATCTCATCCAACTCAACGTCCAACTTGTTCATGTTGTAGTTGAACACGAACGGGGAGAAAGACTCCGGAAGTGAGTGCAAGATCATCTCCTGCTTCATCTCCTTGCAGAAGGTACAGCCCAGCTTCTCAAGCTGTTCTATCAGACTGATCATCCGTAGAACATGGGTCCCACAGGAGAGCCCTCACTCAGAGCAGACTTGAACAAAGTCCCCGACAGCTTAGACCTTGTCGTCCGACTCTGCTCACCGAACATCTTCTTAAGATGCTCCATGATCTGCTTGGCATCCATATGCTTGTGTTGTTTGTGGAGTTCGCCATTCATTGACGCCAGGATGAGACACTTTACAGTGATGCACTTTTCCTCGTACTTCGTGTATTCACTGAAAGCCTCATCATGCGCTGGATCTGGCACTGGAGGAGCCGGTTTGTCGATCAGTTTCTCATGTGTCAGCACTAAGCACAAATTGCGTTGCCATTCGTCGAAGTTCTCACCAACCAGCTTGTTGGTCTCAAGGATTGAACGCAAGTTGAATTGAAATATTCTCAGGAGATCTAAAAACCAAGAAAAAATTTAAGAGCAGAGAGTTAAACATCGTAAATATCATAAAGACATGGACTTCATCTAAATGATATTTTTCGCTAATCAATGCTACAATAACATTAGAACTCTTATTTCCTATTAGCATCAATCTATAACTATATGCCTGCGTCCCTTGATAGTCAAGACGTTTCCCAAACATATAAAATAGATTCTTTACAAAATTTGTAGTGAATTAAAACGCGGCTCTATATCACATAGTCACCTGGTAGTCAAGTCGTTCCTATTGATATAGTTGAGGTCATCCTTCAGCTCATGGTAAGATAAAAATTAAGTTCATGTCCCCCAGGTAGTCCAGGCGTTTACAAGAACTAATTGTTCCCTCCCACCAGACATCTAATGTCAAAGACGTATGAATCAAATTCTTAAACTGCATGCCACCTGGTAGTCAGGTCGTATATGTAAACGAAAGCCTATTCATAGGTCTACGACGAAGGAAAAGCCTAACGATAAACAATTTATCGTCTAAGAACTCAATTATTATTTTTTTTAAATTTTCTCCACAAGCAGGCTTGTAACGCGCGTCCGCTCGGGCTCGCAGAACGCCCGCTCGGGCTGAAGGAGTTGCGCCCGCTCAATCTCTTGGAACCGTCCGCTCGAGCTCTCGGAATCGCCCGCTCGGGCTGGAGCGTCACGCCCACTCGGGCTGGAGGGTCATGCACGTTCGAGTTAGGGTTTTCGACTCTTTCGTAATCGCCCGTGCCGTTTGCCCAATAACCCCCACGTCGTTTGCCCAGCCGTTTGCTCGCTTAGGGTCGAGAAAGCTGCCCGCTCGGGCCCACAAGTGGGTTTGGGTTTGAGACCCTTTTGAGACCCTTTCACAGCACCACCGCTTGCTTGGTTCCTCCCTCTCAAACCCCTTTCGGCCGTCTGACTCAGACTCTTAGACCATCGCCCTCCGCCTCACGCTCGATGGCTTGTAGCGCCTCAGACCCCCACCGCTTCACGTCTGGCGCTCGCGCGATGGCATTAACGATCGAATCGCTCGCCCTTCGATCGCACGAAGCGCCGCCCGTCCGCGGCCATGTTGGAGCGTCTGTGCCGCGCCACTCCTTCCCCTCAGACCGGCGTCAGATGCGCGACCGGCTAGGGTTTCGGCTGTGCGGCTCTCTCTCCTTCACGCATTCTGTTTCGTTCGCGCGCGCCGCGTGCGTGCACCTATACGTTTATTCTATCTGATTTTTACAAAAAATCCAAAAAACTAGTCCTTAACAGACGTTCTTATACCATTGTTAGGTTGCTACATCGGGTGCGAAAGCGTGTTTTACAACCCAGATTAAAGATATAGTCAAGTTCAAAATATTTTTTCGGGGTTTCAATGACAAACGTAATTAGAAACAATTTTGATAATACCTGTTGCATTGAAAGTTGTGATTATCAGATGCAAGACTTGATAGCGCAAGTCCTCTACTCGTATCCACACTGAGAACGGATTCTGCTATCAACTGTTGGTGTGGTTTTGGGAAAAACAAAAAGACATTTTCTCGTTCTTCGTTTTTCTCTCTGGTTTTGGGATTAGAGTTTTGATTCTTGTTAATGCAATCTGATAACAAAAACTTGTTTTTCGTTTAATAAATTATTATTGAACTTGTAACAATTACAATTTAAACCCGAGACTATTTAAATATTACATAACAGGCATCATACTTTCAGTATGGTATCTTTTTCATTTTCTCCATGTATTTTCACTTGTTGGACTTGCTTCAAACTCAAGTTGAAGTGTCCAACAAGTGGGGTGTTAGCCGGATTTGACGTTTGCATGTTGAACCTTTCCTGCACTTTCTCAATGTACCTCTCTTGGGATAGCCATAGCGACCGCTTTGATCTATCACGTGTAATTCTCATCCCAAGGATTTGATTAGCCGGTCCCACATCTTTCATGGCGAAACTCTTGCTTAAATCTTTCTTTAAAGCGACTATCTTTGTGCGATCTTGTCCCACAATCAACATGTCATCAACATATAGTTAGAGTATGAAAAAGTCTCAATTTTTGTACCTCTTTATGAAGATGCAATGATCGCTATCTATCTTTCTGAGATCATTTTTCATCATAAATGATCAAACTTCTTATACCATTGCCTTGGTGCTTGCTTAAGTCCATATAGACTCTTCGTGAGGTGGCATACTAAATTTTCTTTGCCTGGCACTTTAAATCCCTCAAGCTGCTCCATGTAGATCTCCACTTCTAGGTCACCATGAAGAAATGTTGTCTTGACATCGAGCTGCTCAATATCCAAATCTTGCACGACTGTTAGACTAAGAACAACTCGGATGGATGTCATCTTTACCACGGGAGAGAATATCTCCTCAAAGTCGATACATTTTTCTTGACCGAATCCTTTGATGACCAATCGAGCTTTGTAGCGAGGCTTTGAGCTACTATCTTCAGTCTTGATTCGGTACACCCACTTATTCTTTAAGGCTTTTCTCCCTTTTGGTAGCTCCACTAGTTCATATGTGTTATTCTCATGCAAGGATTGCATTTCTTCTTGCATGGCTATTCTCCACTTTTTTTTTATGATAATTACTCATTGCTTCTTTACATGTTTAAGGCTCCCCCTCATCAATGAGCATAACATACTCCTCTATGTTGTATCGAGTTGATGGTCTTCTATCCCTTGATGATCATCTCAGTTCTTGTGCGATTGGAGGTTTAGATTTGAGGCTCTTTCTGAACTGATCTATCATGTGTTTCCCGGTTGCTTTGCTCCAACAAAGGTTCATGATCTTCAACATCACTACTTTCTTGTGTGTTATTTTCCTCTTGTTGAGCTGGAGTAATTCCATGTTCTTACTACTTCTCAATCTTGGCCTGTCTAATTTTTTAATGTCTTCAATTGTTTGGTCTTCGAAGAATACAACATCTTTACTTCGGATAACCTTCTTGTTGATTGGATCCTAAAGTCGATACCCAAACTCATCCTTGGGAGAATGAAGGTAGATGCATTCCTTTGCCTATGCATCAAGCTTTGCTTGCTCATCCTTGGAGATGTGAATAAATTCCCCTTGGGGATGTGAACAAATGCCCTACACCCAAACCCCTTAAGATGATCGTATGAAGCCTTCTTGCCTGTCCAAACTTCCTCTGGAATGGCCCCATCAAGAGGGATTGATGGTGTGAGATTTACAATGTCAACCACGGTCATTAGGGCTTCTCTTCAAAATGATTTAGGTAATTTAGCATGAGGAAGCATGCAACAAATTCTTTCTTCAATTATTCGATTCATTCTCTCAGCTATTCCATTCAATTGTGGTGTCTTGGGTGGCGTCTTCTCTAGCCTAATTCCATATTTATTGCAATAGGGTTCAGAAGAACCTCTATACTCACCTCCGTTATCTGATTGTACACTCTTGATCTTCTTTCCAGTCTCACGCTCCACTAGAGCATGGAATTCTTTGAATGCATCAAGTACTTGATCCTTCAATTTTTTAAGGTATAACCAAACCTTCCTTGAATAGTCATCAATGAAGGTGACATAAAATGATGTTCCACCTATAGATTTCTCAAACATCGAACACATATCGGTGTGTACGAGGTCTAGAATATGCTTTCTTCTTGTGGGTGAGGAAGATCTTTGAAAATCAACTGTGTTGTTTTCCAGCTAGACAATGGGCACAAGGATCAAGTAGTTTACCTATCACGTCATGGAGGGGATGTTTTTGAGCGAGCATGTGAAGACCTTTCTCACTAATGTGTCCAAGCCATTTATGTCATAACTCCATATCACCAATGGTGATGTTTACCTCTTCCTTGTTTAGTTTTGCTTGAGTTACGTACAATATTCCTTCCTTCTTATCTCGAGCCATGACTAGACTTCCTTTGGTGAGCTTCCATGTTCCTCCACCAAAGTAATTCATAAATCCAGCATCATCTAGCTTTCCAACAGAGATAAGGTTGAGACACATGGCTGGGACATGTCTCACATCTTTCAAAATAAGCCTGCTTCGAGTGTTTGTTGTCAATGCCTCCTAGCCCGATGATTTTATTCTTGTCTTGATTTTTTATTTGCACTATACCAAAGTCTCTGCTTTGGTAAGATGAGCAGAAACTTCCATGAGGAGTAACATGGAAGGAAGCACTAGAATCGAGAATCCAAGAATTATCGTCGGAAGCAATGTTCAAGATATTAGCTTCTCCAACGAAATACATAAGATCTTCTTTCGAAAATAGAGCAGTAGTGGTCTTCTCTTCTTGCATCTTGGTTGGGCTGATTAGGTCTTGTTTGAAATTACCCACCTTCTGATCTTTCTTCAAGGACCGTCATTCAATTTTCTTATGACCTAACTTTCCACAATAATAACACATGATCTTTGAGTATCATTTGGATCTACCTCGAGTTTGATGCAGATCTCGACTCTTGCTACGTCCACAAATTTCATTCTTACCCCGATTCCCAACAACATTAGTTTCGGGGTGGACAGACTCATCTCGTTCCATTCTTCTTGCTTCTTCACCAAGAAGACTATCACTGATAGTATCCATCGTTAATTTTTCTTCCGGAGCTGAGTTACTAAGTGTAACTACCAATGTGTCACAACTTTCCGATAAGAAACTAAGGAGTAAAAGGGCTTGTAGCTCATCATCAATCTTCATATCAATTTTTGTTAGTTGATTGACGAGCCCTTTGAAATTATTTAAGTGTTCAATCATACTATGACCATCCTTATACTCCATTTTCACCAATCGTCGAACTAAATTTTCCTTATTACGAGGTGTTTTCTTTTGAATCATGGACTCAAGCTTCTTCCAAAATTCATAAGCATTTGTATAAGTAGAAATATGTTCGAAGAGAGTTTTATCAATGTATTTACAGATCACAACAACAACCTTTCGATTCAGTAACTCCCACTGAGCGTCACTCTTATTTTCTACTTTGTCTTTGTGGATGTTGGGCTCATGCAAATCCTCACAATACAAGTGGTCCTCCATCATCCGTTTCCAATACAAGTAGTTGTTGGTTGTGAGTTTGAACATTTCGCCATCACGAGTGACATGATCCTCTATCTTGAACTACATGAGCTTCAATACGACTATAGAGAACCAAGCTCTGATACCACTGTTGGAAAATCTCGACTTTCATGCTTCATGAAGTTCAGATGGGCAACTCAGTGGCTCACCCAAACTTGAAGATGGACTCTTCCCAAGCTTCTTCTCTTCTCTCACAAAGAGGATCTCTTAAGTTTCCTCACTCTAAGTGATTTCTCTCTTGATCCTTGAGTTTTGGATGATTAGAAATGGATGCTACTACATCTATTTATACTACTCCACCTCCAAATGGATGGTGGAGATTTCTTGCATCCAATGGTGGAGATTGATTCTCTAGAATACTCCACACACTCTAGAAATCTCTACACTCTTCCACCACCTTCTTCATCCTTCCATGCTCTTCCTTAAGATTCCACATATCTCTAGAATAATCTAGAGGGTTCCATATTTTCTACACACTTCTAGAGAGTTCTACAACTCTCTAAAATTCTACGTAACGTTCTAGAGACTTCTATATTTTTTAGAAATCTCTAACTCTCCATTTAAGGATGGATCCTAATAAATTGTCCTAAACTAACACAAAGTTAGTAGTTTCAAACTATGTTTTGTTTGTTTAAAAAATAAGCCTAATTTCATGAGATGGAACTAGATCGTATAACCAGATGTTAAACCATTGCTTTCGTTATGTGTTTAGCAACCTTATAGTGGTATTAAAACGTCAAATAGTATACAGTTTTCAATTTCATGAGTTTTTCGATAAAAAAATTGATTGAAAAGTTGAATTAGTTTTTCTTATGTGTGGTATTCGACCAAACATGGTGCTGCTCAGGCCGATCATAGTGGTCGATTACGATGCATGAGCATGATGATAACCCTATTCGATCGATCAAATTCTCTATGCAAATAATTTTTTGGCGAACTATTGCTTGACAAAACATTTTTGTGCAAGATATCGCATTTGGTCGAGAAATGAGATTGTTCGATCGAGTATTAGGTTTGGAAAAAATTGAAAAGCCTAACGATTGAGAAAATTGAAAAGCCTAACAATTGAAAAAATTGAAAAGCCTATCTGAAAAAGGTTTGGTCGAGCAAATGATTACTCGAGCAAAAAAAATCACTAATAGAGAATTTCGACTGAAACAATTATTAATTGGACCAAACAAATATTTTGAATGAAACGTTGAATGATACTCAAACAAGTAGTGAAACTGGTTGATGCGAATAATCTCTCGGGAAAGTCGGTCGACTGGTAAGATTTTTTTAACCTGAGCAAGTCCTCACGATGAATTTTGGGATCGAGCAATGTGTTATTTCTACTTGAGCAATGTGATTTTTCATCCAAACATTTTCTCTAGAATGAAGTATTCGACCCAAGCATTATGATTGTTCGACCGACACTCGACCAAGAAAATGTTCTAAGCTTCAAAATAACGAGTTCTGAAGGGTTTAAAGAGGTTTGCCTTGAAGTTTTTCTACCAATGTATGACTCATAAGTTGAGTTTCATTTATATGGAGCGACTTGACAATCATGAAACATATAGTTTGAAAATTCACGAATGTATATCTATTGTATAAGATGAATAATGCATGTGATTAATTTGGTTGTATATATGCCTGGACTACCTGGGATATATAAATCATATTTTTTCCTAATCATTAGAGACCATGGATGTAAAACTATGTTAATATGAATGAAATGAGAACCAATGAATTATTTGACATAGAGCTACATAATAAGACATAAACTTCATTAATATGTTTGAGAAGCGATTTGACAACCGAATGACTCATTTATATTAGATAAGTTAAATGATTGTAAGTGAGAAATTTGATTTCTATTGCTATATTAGTATTGATTGTTAGTTGGATTTATTAAGATTAAAGTCCATGTATAAATAATAAAATGATTTTTTATTCTCCTTTTCATATACGTTCAAATTTCTTGAATTAAAAAGGGAATAATATCTTTCATCTCATTGTGTGTCACAAGTTTGTTGGGACGAACTTTGATGATTGGTACCACAATCGCTAATTGGTTCTCATGCAAAAAAAACTTGTTGATACAATTGACAACCAATCATATAGACATCTGTGGTAGAGGATGCTGAAGAAACAAGTGTTAAGCATTTGGAGGATATTGATCCTTATAGATCATCAAGCATCTTAATAAGATATTTGGTTCCTAGAGTAAGACAATAAGGTATCAATTGTCAAAATCCTTGTTGAAATTAAGATATAATGCTAACTTGCCCTTTGGTCCCCATGTTCTAAAGATGATTGTATTATACAACAACTTGAGAAGTTGAAAAAAAGAGTTATCTCAGGATTTGATCCATGTTGTCATCGTTCATAGTGACTAATTAATTATTTTGCCAGAGAAATATAATGATAAGATAAAATACTTTTTCGAGATCATTCTCCAAGGGTTATGATTGACGTGAAACACAATTGATAATCTAGTAGAGTTGACTATCAAACCATACCCTAGAATATTCCAGAATTATAAAGAAGAAAGAAAATACTATATTATCCTTACATGGATTCTACAACGTCAACATATTATTTCATGCTAGTAGAGTTTGATTCTCAAACCACAACCTAGGATAATTTGGAGTTGTAAAACTGAAAGGAAATACTATGTTATTCTTATATAAAGTCTACAACGTAAACATGTTATTTCATGCTATATAGTAATTGAGGAGTGTTGCTAGATGTCAATCTCCATTAGTTGGATTACTCAACAACCAGTTTAGTGTTGAACTCGTGAGGTCTCACACTTTTCATTGTTTTGATCTTTGTTGTTGATTGACAGTCTATGTGGGATTCAATTATATTTTCCGTTAGCATCAAAATATCATTGATATTAGGATCGATTCATTGAGAATTAATCTCTTTGAGTTTTGAATATGAGATATATGACTATATATAAATATTTAAAATTTATTTTATTTCATTTTGATATATACATCACATGCGATGGATAATGAGGTTCAACATCTGTTTAAAAAATTACGAATTATAATATTCATTGATATTGTAAATTAAAAGGATAAATTAAAAAAAACCCCGGAAAAATTAATTTTTAATAAAATTAAATATTTTACTTTTAATTCTTGAAAAAATATTTTAATAAAATTAAATCTTTTACTTTTAATTCTATGAAAAATCCCTAAACTATGTTTTCTAAACAAAAAGAACCATGAAGATTTGTCATGATTTTTTTTTTTACTTAAAAGGTATAGTTTAGGATGTTTTTATAGAGTTAAAAGTAGAAGATTTAATTTTATTAAAAACTATTTTTTAAATTCTTTTTGGGTTTGTCCCTTTATAAAAAACTTTACCATTAATTATAATATTATTATGTTTTAAATTTTATTAAAAAATATTTTTTTATATGTTATAATCTTGATAATTATTATAATGCATTCTATAACTGATATTTATAATTTTGATATATTTTCAATCATATTTTAAATAATTATTATATGAATATTTTGGTTGAGTATAAAAAATAAATTGCTATAATCTTAGCATATTTATACATACAATTTTCAATCTTAAGATAAATTATATGTTTTCTTTACTCGGATAATACAATAATTTTATATAGGTTAAAAATATATCAATTATATTTTTTCACTAATCAAATATTACTTTTAAAGTTATTTGATAAGAATGAAATTTTACATCTTTGTAAAATTTATCACAGTGCACACCTTAATATAATTCAATTTTGGGATTTGTAATTTTTTATGATTTTTCATTTGAAATATAAACATACATGCAATTTTTTATGTAAAATTTATAATATCCAAACATTTTAACATTTTCATACACATTGTGATTTTAAATAAAATTTAAAACATAATAATATAATAATTAATGGTAAAGTCTTTTAATAAAGAGACAAACAAAAAAAACCTTGAAAATCTATATATTAAAGGGGTAAGTTTTTCTGGATTTAGAGATTTTCTCGCCTCTCAGCCCTCAACGTCACCATCTGTATTTATGAAAAAAAAACCTAAATTTGATTCCATTTACGTTTCTCTCCTAGGATCTCTCTTTCTCTCTCCCACGAAGAGGAATACCGAGAGGCCCTAAAAAACTGAAGCCACCCTACGAAATCGATCTCCCCTCTCTCCCATGAGAAAGAATACCGATAGGTTTTCAAAATTAATGCCACCGTGCGAAATCGAAGATGGAGGAAGTAGATGGTTTCTGAAGATGGAGGAAGTCGATTTCTTCTGGATTTTTCGATTATCTAGGTCTTTTTTCCCTCCACCACCCCGGCCTTTTCACTGCACATCGGGTGCGTGCTCTCTCGCTCCTCTCTTTTCTTCTCTTTGCGGTTCTTCTACAATTTATTAGTCGACTTCCTGTGCATTTTTCGGTTATCTTACCATTTCTTTTGTCGATTTCGTTGTTCTATCTTCCCGTTTCATCTCCTTTTATCGCTTCACCACCGATTCCTCTTCTTCTTTGTGTTGATCTGTTGTCTTCGGTGCTCTCCTCATATACTTTCTCTACTCTCCTTCCTCGCTCCTCCTCTCGGAGCTTTCAATAACAATTTTGGCAATTGTTACACATCGGTATTTTTTCTCTTTCTCGAATTGAGCTTTTGATCTATCATTTGTAATGTGTTTTTTTCGATTTTTTTCCTTAGCTTAGATTAATGTTGGAGCCTATGATGTGAATGTAGAATTGGGTTTTCAGGTTCCGGTTAGGGTTTTATTCATTATGAATTTGAATTTGTTACCATCGATTAATGTATATGAGAAAATATTTTGATGTTGATGTGTGTAAATCACTCAGTCTAAAAGGGATAATGGGGGTGTCACCTTCACTCTTGGATGAAGAAGATTCTGAGGACTTCCGTTCCTTCTTGTCTGGCAAACTCTCTACAAGACTCAATTTTGTGTCAGGTTGCTCTAATCAGAGCAAACTTCCCGACCTTCCTAGAGGCACTGACCGTGAAGTTGCTCTCGACGTCGTTACTCAATTCATTTTCTCAGAGTCGGTCTCATCGAGCGGGAGTGGGAGGCTTCTCATCAGAAACTTCTTCGCGATCAACAAGGCTTATCATTAAGGTAATTCTACATTTATGTTCATGGGTACAAAGGTTTCAAGCATTTGATTTTTGTTCACACCTAGATCTCGATTCTCCATTCTAAATCTTATTTTTCAATTGGTTCACCCTCTCTACAAGCTCGATTCGAACTTTCTACTGCGAGTTACTTCTTTATTCTCGAATTCAGTTTCATTATCTGGTTTTCCTTTTTCTTGTTTTATGTCATGTCTTGATAAATATTTGATATGAATGAATTTGGAAGGTATTCGCAACGAGAATTGAGGATCCACCAACCATTTCTCACTTCATTATTTCTTATGAAGGTATATGTCTTACTCTTAATCGATAATGCATGTATATGGAATGCTATGTACAATTCGTTTTATAGAAAAGGGATTTCGTTCGCTTTCTCCGGTCAACGGCGTGACCGATACGATGAGGTTTGGATTTCGCTTCATCTCTATAGAAATGAAATATCTATGGATTTGAATCAGTTATAATATATTGTTGCTGTTCCAGTTATTGGACGGTAAAGATTCTTTTTCCCCCCTTTGATTGATGATGCTTGATTCCATTCCATGAATGGACAATTATTCCTATTTTGGTAGTCTTTTATTAATTATAATTGCTTTGTTAATTCTTCAAAGCAATATGTTGATGAAATCACAATACAATTAAGATGTTTATGGAAAAGGTTTGTATTCCAAAATGCATATTTCAGTTCTACAGTATATTATTTGGAAGTTCTCAGTATTTGAATTATGTTACATACCTAAAGCTTGTCAAGTTTTGGTATGAAGATTGATTCGTTTTCTTCATAACAGAACTTAGTTTAGATTCACAGTATGATTTCAGGGTTGTAGACGGTTCAAGCATTTGTATCTGCAATTTTGCGGTTTTCCACATTTACTTGTATAAATGGATGATGTGCTCCATAGTTTTGTGTTATTGCTGGCCGTCTTGAAACAGTATCCTTTCTTGTTGCCTCCATTAATTTGTTTTGCTAGGATTCGATCACTGGATGAACACATCTACGATGTGAAATCAGCATAATTTCCTCTCATGCAAACGATTGAGTGTCTTTGTGTGGTGAAATCAGGAAGTAATGGAAGAAAAGAGCGAATGGAAGAGCAGATGACAAGTGCAACTATCAGAGTTAAGAAGAAGATAGACTCATAAAGATTGTTTCAAGGTGGCCAAGTGTCAGACATGAAGGCCAAGGTTCTTGGTGAGTTGTCAAAAACCAGTGTCTGTCCATTGGTTTTAGGAGGGGTCTTCCCAGGAACTATTCTTTCAAGTTGTTGGAGATTGATTGAACTGCCTCTGGTCTTTGCATCATTTGGTGGTTTGTTTTTCTGTTGGGCAACTTGAGGTGCATGTCCCATATGGTGTCCATTGGGATGCTTGATATGCTTGTCTCTTTGTGGGCTTCTCCCTGTTTCTGCTGAAACATCTGTGACGAATACAAGGATCTATTGAAGAAAGGCAATGCTTGACAATGCGAGTTTGGCACAATGTCAAATTTGGATAGGCTTCGTTATTATATGTATATTAAATTTGAAATCATATGTATGGTTCTGGAAAATACAAAAGAGAGTTGGAGCAATTTGTTGTGAATTGCAGAAGAGAAGGAATTGTTTGGATACGTGTATGATTATATTCTTCTACCAGTTTAGAAATCCTATCAAATGGGCCTCAACAAAGCCTGTCAGAAGTGACATTCCGCCTATTTTCCTACTTTTTAATTTAATTGGAATTAAAAAACGAAAAGTACATGTGAATGTGATCCTTGTTTTGATTTGGAAAATCACTTGTTGTGTGTTCGTCAATTCCACGTCCTTTTCTCCCCCGATGTAATATTAACAAACCAATATGCACTTCAATTTATTATGTATCCTATTAGTTTTTTTTAAAATATCATTTTATTAAAATATAAAAGTTGAAAATAATAGAAAAGAAAGAAGAAGCGGAAGCCGAGCCGCTACTACACGATGAATTTAATCTAACGGTTGATCCATCGTTTCATTTTGTAATGTACATGTATATAAAACTACAGTATATATAAATTTATTTAAATATTTATATATATAGATAAATTTGTTTAAATTTATTAATTTAATTTTATGGATTATATATAATATTTTTATTCTATTTTTAATAATTATCTATTATATACAATATAATATTCAAATTATATTTTCTATAACAATAAAATTTTATTCTAAATATTAGTATAGTGTTGTAAAAATTAATATAAACACCCGCATATTGCGCGGGATATTATCTAGTAGTTTTTAATAAAATTAAACCTTTTATTTTTAATTTTATAAAAAAACCCCTAAACTATGTTTTTTAAGCAAAAAAACACCATGAAAAATTTTCATAGTTTTTTTTATTTAAAAAACATAGTTTAAAGGGTTTTTTTATAGAATTAAAAATAAAAATAGTAATAAAAAAAACTATTTTGTAGAGTTTTTTTATTTATCCCTAAATTAAAAACTAATCACATTAATATATTTATGTATTATTATTGTCATTCTGAAAACTTTGAAGTCTCCAATAAAATGAACCATGGACCAATTACATAATATTCTTTAATGTAATAGTTAATTTCTATGTAGAAGAACATGATTCACATTTTCAGATTTGGATACATCAATATTAAATGTCACGATCGCTTCAAGATCATTATTTTGCTTTCTCCATTCGGAGAATTGGGTATGCTTAAACTTTGTTTCTCTCTTTTCTTTATCCGAATGATTACCTTTGGTTACAAGTTTGGTGTTAGGTTATACGATCAATTCTTATCCAGACCAAACATGTTATATTTTGCTCACTTTCTAGGTTGTTAGAATTCATTTTTTATTTTCCAATTAACATCTCAAAATTTCCAAATTTTTTTATGTATTTATCATTTATTATGAATGTGTTATTTTTTTCTTGTATACACTTATTCATATATACAGGGAAAAATAATCACCATTTCGAAAAATTAACTACAATTATGCAAAAATATTATGCATTCTAAACTTATTAAAGATTCAACATCTTCTAATCCACATTTTATTTTAAAGACTTTCTGCTCATTTTGCTTTGCAATTCAGCAAAACCCGAACGATTAGGGGGCTTTTATACCTTGAACCTGGTAAATATACTAGAAACCTAGATCCATCGCATTATTAGAAAAAAAAATTAGCATTCGGCCGGTTTAACAGATAAATACAATGATATGACTTTGAAGTTGTTTGGTAAAAACATTGTGTATAATATTGGTCATAATAAACTACCTTTACAAGAAGAAACGTGTTGTTTATTTTGTTTTATCATTATTTGATTAGAATGTAGTGATTTAAATATTAGCATAAGCTTGATGTGTAATACCTGTTGGGTTGCTACGTAGGGTGCGGAAGCGTGTTTTAACAATCCATTTATCGATCTAGTCATATTCAAGATTAGGTTCGAGTGGTTTCGACGAAAACAAAGAGGAACGATTCCGATGTTACCTGTTTTGTCGAATCTGACAACAAACGGATGCGAGACTTGAACGCACAAGTCCTCTTCACGTATCCACGTCGAGATCGGGATATGCTGTCAACTGTTGGCGCGGATTTTGGTCGGGAACGAAAAACGGTTTTTTTTTACGTTCTTCGTTTTCTCTGGTGGTTAGGGTTTAGATCCATTAGAATAATGAATCGTGTTAGAAAAACTGTTTTTCTCTTCGTATTTATATTACTGAACTTTTTCAATAATTATGTTTTGACCCCTGAACTATTTAATATTACATAATAGACATTCAACTTTCAATACCCATATGAGATCATGACATATTCGTAAATGCGGAAGCGTACCTGATGAATCCATAAAGATAAGCGAAGAAGACTTTGGTTATGCATCGGGGACCATAACCCCCTATCTACGCAATAATTTCATAACATCTATGCCCTTGGTCATTAACTTTATAACAAAGTGACCACTTTAATAATGACTTATTATATTACGCCACCATAAATTTTAAATATACATATATGACCCCATAATTTTAAAATCTTCCATTGGGTCATATGTGTATCTTAAAAAACGTATTTACTGTATGAGCTCAAAAATTTACCTTAATAACCGTAGGACATAAACAATTTCATCCATTAATCATATCAATGTAGGATCATGGTGGCTTTCACTATATCAATCATAGTTAAACCTTCCATGGTCACTAACATAGATAATGATTAAATGACATAAATCATGTCATGAATGCATAGAATGTAAATCACATGAAGGTGATCTATACATGTCGATTTTTAACTTGTCCCTTTAAAGTGAGATCATTCGATAATCTTATGAACAAAGTGGAACAACTTAATGAAACTATATTTCTGATCAGAAAATATCCAAATACAAAAACTGACATAGAGCACAACAAAACTCCCACTAAATCACAAATTCCTCTAATTCCATGACACCCATTCGACATGCCCATGAAAGACCGTGGGTGGAATAGCTTTTGTTAGAGGATCTGCTATCATAGAGTTTGTTCCTACGTGTTCTATGGAAACATGTCCACTTTGAACCCTCTCCCTTACAATTAGGAACTTGATCTCAATGTGTTTCGACTTTACCAAGCTCCTATTCTTGTTGGAGTAGATGACTGCTGATTTATTATCACAATACAACTTAATTGGCCTTTCTATATTTTCCAAGATCTGTATTCCCGTGACAAAGTTCTTCAGATGCCTCAAAACATGCTTATGCTGCCATAGTGGATGAAGCCAGTAATGACTGTTTGGCACTACGTTAAGAAATAGCTCCCCTAGCTAACAAGAATACGTAGCCTGATGTAGATTTCCTACCGTCCCATGAAATCAAAGTCAAAATACCCAATGATCTCCAAATTTTCTAACCTCCGATAAGTGAGCATGAAATCCTTTGTTCTCTTCAGGTATCTCATGACTCTCTTGACTGCTTTCCAGTGATCAATTCCTGAATTGCTTAATTATCTGCCCAGTACTCCAACAATGTACGCAATATCCAGACGGTACATACCTGAGCATACATTAGACTTCCCACCAACAGATGCCTAAGGAATCTTTTGCATTTTCTGAATATCAAAATGTAGTTTAGGGCACCGAGAAAGACTAAATTTATCACCTTTAGCGACCAGAGTTTCACATGGTTTACTATCTTGCATACCAAACCTTTTAAGTACCTTATCAATATAGGCTCTCTGTGATAATCCAAGAATACCTCGGTTTCGATCCCGATGTATCTCGATCCCTAATACAAAGGGTGCTTCACCAAGATCTTTCATTTCAAAATTTTGTGAAAAAAATCTCTTGGTCTGATGCAACATGCCTATCTCATTGGTGGCAAGTAATATGTCATTGACATATAAACCACGAAAACAAATTTTCTCCCACTGAACTCGTGATACACACAATCATCAACAAGATTCACCTCAAAATTGAATGATTGAATTACTTGATGAAACTTGTGGTACCATTGACGAGATGCCTGTTTTAGCCCATAAATAGATTTTGTTAATTTACAGACCATTTCCTTAGGGTCTTGATGTGCGTAGACTCAAGTAATAAATTACCTAGACTAACGCTTCCGCAAGGATACGGATTGTGTAGCAACTAGGGTCGAACACAAGGAATTGATGCGACTTATAAGTTATTAAACTAATGAATAAGACGTGATGAATCTAATGATAGAAGGAATGCAAATGCAAATGCAAACTAAACCTAAGATGGGAGTGACTCAGAGACAAATCACCATAGGTATCAAGAGTTGCACAACGATGTATCGAAGTTCTAACGAGATAATTGGTCTTAGATACTATCATGAGTTCAGGGAATTCAAGCTCTCCTATAGGAACTGACTGGCGTAGACTTGTCCACTATCTAGCATGCATATACCAATGTATCCATTGCGCATCTTACATGGATAGACGCATTACGACCGCTATCCTAATCCCTAGATTTAACCGATTGACCTGGCGTAGATTCTAAACCGGCTAAACCCTAAATCATGGCTAAGTTCCAAAACCTAATGCCCTGGCGTTGGTTTATTAGACTCCTAACATCATTCATTCAAGTGGCGTACAGGTAATGAAAGCATTAAGAACAACCATAAAATCTGAAAACATAATAAAATACCGAATTCATTCATAACGAGTGGCATACAAGTATGAAAGCATTAAGATCCACCATTCATTAAGCACAAGACTTCACTACATGTTGGCAATACTCTCTAACCTATGGCAATAGATCTACTTGAACATGAAATCAGAAAACGAAACACAAAGGAAATCTAAATTCGACATAGAAAGAGAAAGAGAATGCTCCCTATTCATCGACCAATGTCTTCAATAGATCCTCCATGCTTCGGATCCGTAGATCCGTCCTTCTCGATCCTTCCAAGTGTGTCTCTAATGGCACTGAATTGTCCTTGAGTCCCCCCCTCTCAATTGGGTTCGAATCCCCTTTAAATAGATCTGATTTTGGTTGTTAGAAATCTTGGGAATTTGTTGAGAAATACAAGGGCCCGAGCGGGCAAAGCCTTTACCCGCTCGTGCAGGCCTTGTACCCGACCGTGTACACCGATTTTCACCCGAGCGGGCACTCATGCCCGAGCGTGTTCCTCTTCAGCCCGAGTCGTGCAAACCTACGGCGCATATTGATGACCATTAACCCGAGCGGGCACACATGCCCGACCCGATCGGGCACACATGCCCGACCATGTTCCTTGAACCCCCGAGTCGTGTAAAGCTACGGGGTTGTCATGGCATCAATTACCCGAGCGGGCACTCTTCTAATGCCCGAGCGTGCACGACCTAAAATGTAGTTTCCGCTCCTTTCGCTCGGTGTTTGCACGTTCTCTTCAATCCACGGTCTTGCACAAGATGAACCTTGTCATTTTGGGGTTAAATTGCCAATATCTCTCGTGTTTCTCGTCATGTCTTCGTTTCCTACACAAAACACGAAATGTAGATGAAATCCTCGAATAGACTCGATAAATGAATGAAATCTAACAAATCTACCTAAAACTAGACCTAAGAATGATATAAAAACTACTACGGATTACGTGTTATAAAGGAGACACAACCAACGTCCAGCCTCATCACAAACTCGGGACAGCAAGATACACAAGGTGCACACGTTCCAACCCTTATTTTCCCGTGTTTTGGTATGCGAGATTCTCTTAGGTCTTGAA
>CM071871.1:22378214-22388795 GCA_036759665.1 Gynandropsis gynandra
GCTCGGTGTTTGCACGTTCTCTTCAATCCACGGTCTTGCACAAGCTGAACCTTGTCATTTTGAGGTTAAATTGCCAATATCTCTCGTGTTTCTCGTCATGTCTTCGTTTCCTACACAAAATACGAAATGTAGATGAAATCCTCAAATAGACTCGATAAATGAATGAAATCTAATAAATCTACCTAAAACTAGACCTAAGAATGACATAAAAACTACTACGGATTACGTGTTATCAGGTCTCCTGATATGAAGTTTTCTGGTTGCTCCATATATATCTTTTCTTCAATGTTTCCATTGAGAGATGCTGGTTTTACATCCATTTGATAAAGCTCTAAATCAAAATGAGCAACAAGAGCCATGATTGTCCTAAAAGAGTCTTTCAAAGAAACCGGAGAGAAAGTCTTTTTATAGTCAATCCCTTCCTTTTGAGTATATCCTTTAGCTATAAGACGTGCTTTATACTTCTCCACATTACCGTTAGAATTCCATTTGGTTTTAAATATCCATTTGCAACCAATGGGTTTCTTACCTTCTGGTAATGGGATGAGTTCCCAAACATTATTATCTTGCATAGATTTATACTCTTCATTCATTGCCTCAATCCACTTTTCCGATTTATAACTTTTAAGAGCATGACAAACATTGATTGGATCATCATTCATCATACTATCGTTTTTTCCTCATGTTTTTGAAGAAATGCCACATAATCATCTGATATGGTCTTTCTTCTCTCGCTAGTGGACCTTAAAGGCACTTGATCTTGTTGCCCAACTTTTTGAGGATGATGAGTTTGTTCCTCATGAACAAATGTTCTTTCTTGGATTGGAGGTTGAACAACATTATCTAATTGAGGATCCATATTCGTGTCATTAGAAACAACTATAGCAACTGGCTCAAGAACTGAGACCAATTCTTCCTCAAAGTTAATGTCTTTAACCGTATTTCTCCCCCGAAACTCAATATCCTCAAAGAATATGGCTATTCCCGTCTCAAAATTATCTTTAATTTAGGATCATAAAAATTTATAACCTCTGGATCGCTCAGAATGACCAATAAAGTAGCTACTACCTGTTTTGCGATCCAGTTTCTTTTCAAATGGTTGTAAGGCCTAGCCTCAGCTGGACATCCCCAGACACGAAAATGTTTATACTTGGTTTTTTACCAATCCAAAGCTCATCCTGCTTTAGTTGGTACTCTGTTAAGGATATATGTTTTCGTCTTTAGTGTCTTTCCCCATAGTGATTCTGGTAAAGAAGAATGACAAATCATACTGCTTACCATGTCTTTAAGAGTTCGATTTCGTCTTTCAGCTACAGCATTCATGCTAGGTTATCCTGACATGGTGTACTGTGGGACTATTCCATACTCGTCTAGGTACTTGGTAAATGGCTCCTGGACGGTGTTCACCAGATCCATCATATTGACCATAGTATTCACCACCACGATCAGATCTAATGTGTTTAATTTGTTTGCCTAGTTGATTCTCAACTTTGGCTTTAAACGACTTGAAAACGTCCAAAGACTAGCTCTTTTCATGAATGAAAATAGATATGCATATCTAGAGTAATCGTCTATGATGATATAAAATATTGTTGATCATTCCAAGACGGAGTCATAAGCGGCCCACAAATATCTGTGTGTATCAATTCTAATACTTTTGTAGCTCTATATGCATCCAATTTCTTCTACTTGGTCTGTTTACCCTTAATCCATTCAACACAGATATTAAAATCTGTGAAATCTACATAATCCAAGATTTTGTCTGACACAAGTCGCTCAACTCTATTTCTAGAGATATGATATAGTCGTTTGTGCCATAAAATTCCTGAATTTTCATTGTTAAATTTACGCTTAGTACCACGATTTTCAATATTTAAACTTTCATGGTAATTAGCAACAGTATCAAAGACATAAAGATTATCATAAACTGAAAGCAAACCAATTCCAATTATATTTGAATTCAAAGACAAAGTATACTGACTATTTCCAAATGAACAAGAATAATCGAATTTGTCCAAATAAGAAACATAAATTAAATTTTATCTAAATGACAATACAACAAAAGTGTCTTTAAGATCCAAATAACAACCATCTAAAGTGTCTGACCGCCTCTACTTCCACCAAATTGTCATCCCCTACATAAATACGTCTTTCAGCATTAGTTGGCTTTCGAAAGCTCAAACAGCCCTGCATAGAAACACTGATGTTAGTAGTAGCACTATAGTATAACCACCAAGTTTTCTTGATACAGAAATTAGATTTACTTTAGTACAGACCAAAGCAAGGAACACACCATTTTTTACACGCCAAGCATGGAAACATGTACAATCCTTCTTAAGATTTCCAAGTTTCTTACTGAAGAAACAATTATCATTTGCCTTAGATTGCTTCTTTTGTACTGGACCCTTGGCAACATCATTCTTGATAACCTTATATTTATTGCTTTTGCCCTTTCCTTTAGAGGTGTGTACCAAATGAGCACTTTCTATCATTTCATGGTCTGTCCTTTCTTCTTCTTGCATACAATGTGAGATGAGCTCATTAAGAGACCACAACTTTTTCTGGAAGTTATAACTGACTTTAAACTGTCCAAAGTGTGCAAGAAGAGAATTCAAGAAAAAATGCACGAGTACATCTTCTGAAATCTCGATCTTAAGATTCTTGAGTTTTGAAATGACATTGGCCATCTCCAGAATGTACTCCCTTATGTTTCCCTTGCCTTGATACCTCATTGTGCTAAAGCATAACAATAGCACACTTATCTTAGCTTTATCGCTTTTTGGAAAGCGTTGCTCTATTTCAGCAAGGAAAATTTTGAGATTATTAGCCTCTTTAGTACCTGTAAAGGTTTCTGGAATTATGCTCATTATGATCTGAATACCAACGCGATTAGAACATTCCCACTTCTCATACAAATTCTTCTCATTGGAATAACTTGTGTCCTTAAGAGGAGCAGGGGTTTCAATCCTGAATGCGAGATCTAGATCCATGCACCAAGCACAATTTTGACCTTATCCTTCCATTCCTTAAAGTTTGTACCATTAAAGGTCCGAATCATGCCAATTAGCAGATATAACAACCATATTAACCGCGAGAAAAAAAATGACATAAGTCATCATAATTAATCAACATACGAGAACAAATAATTTACAGTTCTACTTCCCATCTCAAGATTATCAAAGCAACATTAATGGTTCATCTTTGGCCAATAATATTAGTTGCCAATGATCTTGATTGTAATAATCAAATATGGATAATATGACATGTACAATAATAAATCTCTCTTTGGAGCGATTATTCACGTATAACTATATAACTATCCTATATTTAATATTACACATGTATATATAATCCGACCAAGTATAGTCTACGTTTGGGTCAATCTACACTCGCATAGACTTATACACACTCATTTAATATTTTTTTCACAAATAAATTTCCACAAGAGAGAATACTTTGGTATCTTTAGGTTTCAATTTATTTATTTAAAATATTAAACTTGTATAAACTGTAACAACAAAATTGTTGTTGATTAATAACTAAATTTATATCTCTTATAATACGACCTTAATTAAGGAGACATAACTTACATGAATATCATCATGACATAATGTATAAAATAAAAAAAAATTACACAAAAATCAAATGCATAAATAAATACAGCGAAATCCATATCGCAATGGTTATTAGTACATAAAAGTACACAACCATAATTAATTACGCTGAAAAACCGGTAAAGCCATAACTATAATACATGAATCTAAGAACCACGTGAAACGGTGTATAGAAATCATGCAATAAAATTAATGGTACATAAAAAATCAGTAAAGCCAGAAGTAAAATACATGAATCTATGAACCATGAGAAACGGTGCACATAAAACATGTTAATATAATTGATGACACTGAAAACCGAAGTAGCCATTACTAAAGTGTATAAACCGTACACCACAGAAAATGGTATACATAAATCATGTACTGCAATCAATGGCCCAAAAATTGGAGCACAATCATTATAAAATTATATGAATCTATACACCGCAGAAAACAATGAATAGAAAACATATATTGTAAATAATGACACTTAAAAAACCGATGTGACCATTCTTTTCAGAGACAATCCCAAACAGACTTTTTCACCGATTGTCCGGATTGCTCAAACACAGAAAACGCTATAAAGTTTATTTGTCTTACGTTAGCTAAACAAGAAATAAATATACTCGGCTGGGTTGAATATAAAATGTAAACATACTCGACGAAGCAATAAAGTTACTCAATCAAGTCTTAAAATAAATACTTGATCGAGAAGTAACTTTACTCGATCAAAGCTATTACAGTGCCCGATCAAGTAATGATCGTTCAATCGAGCAAAACATCACTTGATCGAGCAATGAATTCACTGGCGAAGTGATAGTTCATATAAAAAAATTCCCAGACAAAATGGGCAACTTATGAACAATAATGAATCGAGTATGGGTTGCTCTGATACCACTTGTAGTGATTTAAACATTAACATAAGCTTGATGTATAATACTCATAACAAATCATGATATATTCATAAATACAGAAGCATACCTAATGAATCCATAAGGATAAGTGAAGAAGACTTTGGGATATGTTCTTCCAACGCTATAACCGTTTTAGACTTAGTTCTCCGCTGATGGGGATACAGAGTTTCTGAATGTGATTATGCATCGGGGATCATAACCCCCTATTTGTAGAAATAAAATTGAATTTATTTCTTATTTTCTCCTCATAAAATTAGAAATAACTTAAGGGTATCTATGCAATAATTTCATAACATCTATGCCTTTAGTCATTAACTTAATAACAAAGTGACCACTTTAATAATGAGTTACTATATTATGGCACCATACATTTTAAATATACATATATGACCCATAATTTTACATAGTATAAATCATTTTTATAGATCATGGAACATTACCATGAAAACAACATTTACGGTTTTGGTGTAACTCTCAATTCCGACTTTCTAAAAATATATACGTATTGGTTTGGACAAACATTAACAGGGTTTGTCCTTTCTTGAGGACAACATGATGTCTGATATTGTTGGAAATTAAATTTTCTAAGACAATGACAGAAAGAAGAACACAAAGGATTGGAGTTTCCAAGTTGTGATTTTTCCATTTCATATCATTGCTATTTATAGGAAAAATAATGGTAAATGGACCACTAATTCCACTAACCCCATTATCTCTACTAATCCACTAACAATAGTAAATGGACACTCCACTAACCCCATTATCTTCCACCAACCCACTAACAATGATAAGTGAAGCACTAACAAATCCACTAAAAAAATTCCTCTAAAAAATAACCTTAAGGTAAAAAGGATAAAAAAAGGTTAAAATGAAGAATTAAACCAACACTTGTCCCTCATGCGTATCAGAGTTAAATATAACCTATTCTACCCGCAAGTGCACGGCACGTGTGTAGTATTTTAGGTGTCGATCCCACAGAGACTACGCAACACTAACTAAACTCGAACTACGAATCAAACTTGCTAACGAAAGAATGGTGATGAAGAATGAAATACTAAAAGTAAATAAACTACTTGGGTTCTAATGATGAGATAAACGTCCTAGGAAACCGGTTTCACCACAAGACTACCGAAACCAACGATCAACCTATCTATCATGCAATCCCAGTTAAAGCTATCTAAGGCGGACGATCCTAACATGATATCTACCCTCTCTCAAGGCATAGACACGTGATCTAGACAAGCTGCCCCCTACTTTCGTGGCTGACACCATGAACTAAACCCATAAACTCTGTGATTCGCCCGTTCACCCTCAACCGTTGCTACCCTACTTTCGTGGCCTAACCTCGGTTGTTCTAAACCTGACTTTCTAGGACTAGAATTCTCCTTTCGGTCCTTCTCCTAATCCCTAACACATGCATCTACGTGATCAGCGCAAACAAAACTAGATTTAAGCACTCAGACAGAGAATAGATAAACTAAAACGGGAAGATGCATTCAAAATAGATCAAAAGCGGTCTCGGGATAGCCAAGGGCTAATCCCTTCTCCTAGAACAAACAAACTACTCGCTCATGCGTCTGTAAAGAAACATAAACATAGTAGAAAGTCTAAGGAACATAAAAACCAAACAAAACCGAAGTGGTGCTGCTTGATCTCCAATGCTCCTCCATTATCTCTTCGCAAGAATCTCCTCTATCTTCGCTGAATTGTTCTCCTCTGTAAGCTTGCTGTAATGACGTCTTTTTGCCTCCTTTTAAGCCTCCTAAGTCGGTCCAATTGTTGCCCTAATTGCCCCACGAGTTCCCTTATGTTTTAAGTTAAGTTTACTTAAGTTTTGAGCAGTTTCGGGCCGCTACCCGCTCGGGTAGTGAGTGTACCCGCTCGGGTGCGGCTAGGGCAGTTCGTGCGCGTCCTGTGGTGCTGGAATGGTGCCCGATCGGGCATGGCATGTGTGCCCGCTCGGGCACAAGGCAAAATGGTCCTAAATGCTTGCCCGAGTCGTGCTAAATGGTCCACACAATTGGCCGTAGGTTTTGCCCGATCGTGCAAGGGTTGTGCCCGACCGGGTGAGGCTTTTCCATGCTCAATCTCGTCCCGTTTGTCCCGTGATGATCCCCAAAGTTGCTCCTTAGCTCCGTGCATGTTCCTTTAGCTCCAAAATAGTCCAAATACGCGTAAAAACCTGTAAGAACATGAAAAGCACGAAAGCAAGTAAAACGGATACGGAATCATACGTAAAACATCACATATGTATCAAAAACGTCTCCTAAATCGTGCAAGAAATACGTATGAAAACGAGATGATCAAAATCCCCCAGACTTGAATGTTTGCTTGTCCCTAAGCAAACGTAAACGTGGAATACATGGGGTATGAAAATACGAGAATCCCCCTTCTCCTAGAGATACCGCTAAAGCGAGCCTAACCGATCAACTAGCATATTGTGAGCAAATTCGGCCTACTCGAGTTTTCAGCCTTAATCCTAGGTCCACCACGGTTACCCATAAGAAAGTAAATCAAAGGAGACTAGACACACTACCGTAACTCCCTCCACCAGAAAAGACTTCAGACTATGCTAAACCTAGGTCAACCGAGGATACTTGTTTCTTTCTTTCCGAGCTTCTTCTTTTTTTCTTTTTCTTTTTCTTCTTTTTGTTTTTCTTTTTATGAATTTTTTCTTTTTTTTTCTTTTGTTTTCTTTTATTTTTCCATTTTTCTTTTCTTCTTTTTCTTTGCATACACACTAGGCTTCTAGGACGTCGGATTTGAAGGGATCCAGCCTCTACTTAGACCCAGACTACCGATGACGGTATACTCATGCATCTCGTGTAAGAGTGCAGCGGAGTAGGTGGCTTTTTGTGCCTTGCCCTTAGGACGTAGAAAGATGATCGCCAACCCACCACTTAGACCCGAGCCACCGAAGGAGTAACAAGGTCGATGCACTCATATCGATTTTTGATCATGCTTATTAGGCACTATTTCTATCGACAGCGGAGTGTTAGTGTGTGCTTTTCAATCTGCAAAACAAGCTCGATTTTATATGATCCAATGATCCTCAATGTAACCAAAGTAAAGTGTCGTCTACACGAAGTATGACCATCTGGGTAGAGAAAATAAACGACAGACCAGCCTAGCAACCTCGTCTAAACATCCCCACAAGTAACACTAGGATTCCCAAGAACTACGACCTATTGTTTTTCAGCCGACTAATAAGCTCTAACGCATAGGAAAACCTAGCTCAATAATGCAAAGTCTAACGGAAAAGGTCAACCTCTTAAGCATTCCTAAGTTCAGGGTTCATCTCAAAACGTGGCACCGGACAAGTGCCTTGGGACGACTCTGACTCAATGAAAACAAAAACGAACTAAAAATCGCAAAAATAACCTAAAAACTAAAAATCAAAGGAAAATGAAACGAAATCACCTGAAAAACGTGAGCTGCTCCCCCAGACTTGAATTGAACGGCGTCCTCGACGTGAAGCTCCGATGGAGGATGAAGGAAGTGAAGCACATTTGTGGTGTTATTTTTTTTGTTTTGTTTTGTTTTTTTTTTTTATGGAAATTAAATAACCGAGTCTTAAACATGAAAAGTAAAAACAAACAGCTGGGTTGCCTCCCAGAAAGCGCTTATTTAACGTCATAAAGCTTTGACGTCTCCATTCCTCATGCGTGCGCGACGGGTGGATCGGAAAGGGAAATGGAGTTTCCACTTCCGATCGGTTGAGCGGCTTGGTAGAGCTTTAGCCGCTGTCCATTGGCGTTGAACGTGTCACCCGCATCACTCCATAGTTCCACGTCTCGTACCTGAAAAGGATCAGACCAACAAGGCAGTAGGTCGCCCGAGAAAGACTTAGGTCGAGAATTAGAAAGTGGAACGAAATCACCTGATTGGAAGTCATGAGGTAGGGTCTTCTTATCGTGCCATCCCTTAGGCACATCATGCACGGGGTTCACTTGCTCGCTGTCCAAGGTTGGATAAGGGGTATCTGCGTTGAAAAGTTTAATGACATCTTTTTCCATTACCTCGTGCAAGTGCGGGTGCAGCCTCCTTTGAATTTCGAGTGAAGGTTCGTGGCTGTCCTCCCTATAATTCCCGTACATACATATTGAAGAGCTGAGCCTCTTACGCTTCTTCACGCGTGTGGGCTGTCTTCTCATCTCATCTGCACTCATGTTAGCATTTAAAACAGCAAGATATGTTTTATCGGAATCAACGTACTCATACCGAGAATAAGGCGGCGGGTCGGGCTCAAGCTCGAATGCTTTCTCCGCTATGAAATCAGCATGCATATCACGTGGTATCTCCTCATGTGGGGCGTCTCCTAGTGCTGTAATTGCACTCATGAATTTCGTATATACCTCAGCTCCTTCGTCCGCAAATCCTGCATTATCGCCAACTTGTGTCAAATACCGTAAAAGAGAATCGGAAACACTTACTTGATCGTGCGTGTCTTTCTCTAACTCGTCCAGTGAATCTACTGTAAAGCAAGACTCCTTGAGTGGTGATTCGTCCATGGGGCTGGGCAGGATGAATTCAATCGTTTCGTCTTTGACACGTAAGGACAACTTTCCTTGTTGTACGTCTATCGTCGCACCTGCAGTAGCTAAGAACGGCCTACCAAGAATAATAGGTGTCCTAGTGTCTTCCGTTATCTCAAGTACAACAAAATCAGTGGGAATGCAAAGCTTACCTACCATGGTGGGAACGTTTTCAATGATTCCCACCGGATGTCTTACCGTACGATCCGCGAGGCGTAGAGACATCTTCGTCGGTTTAAGGTTCCCAAACTCCATCCGCTTGAAAACTGTTTGTGGCATGATACTCACGCTTGCTCCTAAATCACACAAAGCATTTTCAATATCGAGATTACCTATTTTGCATGGGATGGAGAAGCTTCCGGGGTCCTTTAGCTTAGGTGGCAGCTTGTTCTGAAGAATTGCACTGCATTCCTCGGTAAGTGCTACAGTCTCGTTCTCTTCGGTGTGCTTCTCTTTGGTCATTACCTCACGATTAGGCATCTTTTGGACTGCTTCCACGTATGGCATGTTGATGTCTAGCTTCTTGAGATCTTCTGTAGATCTGCCCACTCTCTCTTGGTTCTTACTGCTTATCAATCGTTGAGGAAACGGTATCGGAGGTACGTACGCCGGAGGAGCAACGTATGGCTTATCTAAATCTGGTTCGACTCCTTCCATAATCGCAATCTTACCTTTTCCTCTATCCAAAGACGTACCAGCAGCATCCCCTCGCTCATTTGAGGGCGGATTCTCAACCTCATCATCGCTGCACAAAAAAATAGCATTCACATACTCTCTCGGATTAAGATCGGGCTTACCGGGAAGTTGTCCGGGATTCCAAGAGGATGAGGCAGCCTGTTGTGCTATGGAGTTTTCCAACATCTTCACATGAGTGCTCAGAGACTCCATTTGAGTTTTAAGCTCACTAATCGCTGTCCCAACATCCGCGTCAAATTTGGTTCGAATCGATTGTTGCTGCTTCTGCTCCTTCATGAATTCGAGCAACACCGCCTCAAGGTTTGATGAAGAGGCTTGAGGAGGTTGAGGAGCTTGCGGAGCTTGCTGGAATTGCTGGTTGTTTTGCTGGAAATTATTCTGCCTTGGTGGAAACCCCGAATACTTCACCGGTTGAGTCGCTTCCTCCAATTCGGGTTGTAAGTATTCCCGAATTGCGTGTTGTCTTGCTGCTGGGCATAATTCATATGCTCGTAATCCTCATGTACTGTGCATTGATACGCTACATGGTCCGTATCTCCGCAATTCGCACAGTACATAGCATTCGCTGCATTACCCATGGCTCTATTCTGGTTAGGCTCATATAAACGACGAGTGCTATTAGGCATACCTCTTGTAGTGGACCACATGGTGTGGTTCATGGCGAGGTTATCAATCAGCTCGAATCCCTCCTCGACGCTCAGATCCATGAATGATCCTCTGGCAGCGTTATCCAACCTCATGCGGTGCTCATCTGAAATTCCATTATAAAAAGGTTGTATAACGTACCACTGCCCAAGTCCATGGTGTGGGCATTGCTGTAGAAGATCCTTGAATCTAACCCAC
>CM071871.1:22410501-22435157 GCA_036759665.1 Gynandropsis gynandra
TTGGCGATAATGCAGGATTTACGGACGAAGGAGCTGAGGTGTATACGAAATTCATGTGTGCCATTGCAGCACTAGGAGACGTCCCATGGAAGGAGATACCACGTGATATACATGCTGGTTTCACAATGGAGAAGTCGTCCGAACTTGAGCCCGATCCTCCACCATCTTCTTTTCGGTATGAGTACGTTGATTCCGATAAAACCTATCTTGCTGTTTTGAATGCTAACATGAGCGCAGATGAGATGAGAAAACAGCCCACACGCGGGAAGAAGCGTAAGAGGCTCATCTCTTCAATGTGTATGTACGGAAATTATAGGGAGGACAGCCACGAGCCTTCACTCGAAATTCAAAGGAGGCTGCACCCGCACTTGCACGAGGTAATGGAAAAAGATGTCATTAAACTTTTCAACGCAGATACCCCTTATCCAACCTTGGACAGCGAGCAAGTGAACCCCGTGCATGATGTGCCTAAGGGATGGCACGATAAGAAGACCCTACCTCATGACTTCCAATCAGGTGACTTCGTTCCACTTTTCAATTCTCGTCCTAAGTCTTTCTCGAGGAACCTACTACCTTGTTGGTCTGGTCCTTTTCAGGTACGAGAAGTATTCCCGCATGGAGCAGTAGAACTTTGGGGCGAGACGAGTGGCGCATTCAAAGCCAATGGACAGTGGCTTAAGCTCTACCAAGCCGCTCAACCGATCGAAAGTGGAAACTCCATTTCCCTTTCCGATCCACCCGTCGCGCATGCATGAGGAATGGAGACGTCAAAGCTTAATGACGTTAAATAAGCGCTTTCTGGGAGGCAACCCAGCTGTTTGTTTTTACTTTTCATGTTTAAGACTCGGTTATTTAATTTCCATAAAAAAAACAGAAAAAAAATAATAATAATAAATAACACCACAAACGTGGTTCACTTCCTTCATCCTCCATCGGAGCTTCACGTCGAGGACGCCGTTCAATTCAAGTCTGGGGGAGCAGCTCACGTTTTTCAGGTGATTTCGTTTCATTTTCCTTTGATTTTTAGTTTTTAGGTTATTTTTGCGATTTTTAGTTCGTTTTTGTTTTCATTGAGTCAGAGTCGTCCCAAGGCACTTGTCCGGTGCCACGTTTTGAGATGAACCCTGAACTTAGGAATGCTTAAGAGGTTGACCTTTTCCGTTAGACTTTGCATGATTGAGCTAGGTTTTCCTATGCGTTAGAGCTTATTAGTCGGCTGAAAAACAATAGGTCGTAGTTCTTGGGAATCCTAGTGTTGCTTGTGGGGATGTTTAGACGAGGTTGCTAGGCTGGTCTGTCGTTTATTTTCTCTACCCAGATGGTCATACTTCGTGTAGACGACACTTTACTTTGGTTACATTGAGGATCATTGGATCATATAAAATCGAGCTTGTTTTGCAGATTGAAAAGCACACACTAACACTCCGCTGTCGATAGAAATAGTGCCTAATAAGCATGATCAAAAATCGATATGAGTGCATCGACCTTGTTACTCCTTCGGTGGCTCGGGTCTAAGTGGTGGGTTGGCGATCATCTTTCTACGTCCTAAGGGCAAGGCACAAAAAGCCACCTACTCCGCTGCACTCTCACACGAGATGCATGAGTATACCGTCATCGGTAGTCTGGGTCTAAGTAGAGGCTGGATCCCTTCAAATCCGACGTCCTAGAAGCCTAGTGTGTATGCAAAGAAAAAGAAGAAAAGAAAAATGGAAAAATAAAAGAAAACAAAAGAAAGAAAATTCATAAAAAGAATAACAAAAAGAAGAAAAAGAAAAAGAAAAGAAAAAGAAAGAAAGAAGCTCGGAAAGAAAGAAACAAGTATCCTCGGTTGACCTAGGTTTAGCATAGTCTGAAGTCTTGTCTGGTGGAGGGAGTTACGGTAGTGTGTCTAGTCTCCTTTGATTTACTTTCTTATGGGTAACCGTGGTGGACCTAGGATTAAGGCTGAAAACTCGATTAGGCCGAATTTGCTCTCGATGTGCTAGTTGATCGGTTAGGTTCGCTTTAGCGGTATTTCTAGGAGAAGGGGGATTCTCGTATTTTCATACCCCATGTATTCCACGTTTACGTTTGCTTAGGGACAAGCAAACATTCAAGTCTGGGGGATTTTGATCATCTCGTTTTCATACGTATTTCTTGCACGATTTAGGAGACGTTTTTGATACATATGTGATGTTTTACGTATGATTCCGTATCCGTTTTACTTGCTTTCGTGCTTTTTATGTTCTTACAGGTTTTTACGTGTATTTGGACTATTTTGGAGCTAAAGGAACATGCACGGAGCTAAGGAGCAACTTTGGGGATCATCACGGGACAAACGGGACGAGATTGAGCATGGAAAAGCCTCACCCGGTCGGGCACAACCTTTGCACGATCGGGCAAAACCTACGGCCAATTGTGTGGACCATTTAGCACGACTCGGGCAAGCATTTAGGACCATTTTGCCTTGTGCCCGAGCGGGCACACATGCCATGCCCGATCGGGCACCATTCCAGCACCACAGGACGCGCACGAACTGCCCTAGCCGCACCCGAGCGGGTACAGTCACTACCCGAGCGGGTAGCGGCCCGAAACTGCTCAAAACTTAAGTAAACTTAACTTAAAACATAAGGGAACTCGTGGGGCAATTAGGGCAACAATTGGACCGACTTAGGAGGCTTAAAAGGAGGCAAAAAGACGCCGTTACAGCAAGCATACAGAGGAGAAGAATTCAGCGAAGTTAGAGCAGATTCTTGCGAGGAGATAAGCGAGGAGCATTGGAGATCAAGCACCGCCACTTCGGTTTTGTTTGGTTTTTATGTTCCTTAGACTTTCTACTATGTTTATGTTTCTTTACAGACGCATGAGCGAGTAGTTTGTTTGTTCTAGGAGAAGGGATTAGCCCTTGGCTATCCCGAGACCGCTTTTGATCTATTTTGAATGCATCTTCCCGTTTTAGTTCATCTATTCTTTATCTGAGTGCTTGAATTTACTTGTGTTTGCGATGGCCACGTAGATGCATGTGTTAGGGGTTAGGAGAAGGACCGAAAGGAGAATTCTAGTCCTAGAAAGTCAGGTTTAGAACAACCGAGGTTAGGCCACGAAAGTAGGGTAGCAATGGTTGAGGGTGAACGGGCGAATCACAGAGTTTATGGGTTTAGTTCAAGGTGTCAGCCACGAAAGTAGGGGGCAACTTGTCTAGATCACGTGTCTATGCCTTGAGAGAGGGTAGATATCATGTTAGGATCGTCCGCCTTAGATAGCTTTAACTGGGATTGCATGATAGATAGGTTGATCGTGTGTTTCGGTAGTCTTGTGGTGAAACCGGTTTCCTAGGACGTTTGTCTCATCGTTAGAACCCAAGTAGTTTAGTTTACTTTCAGTATTTTATTCTTCATCACCACTCTTTCGTTAGCAAGTTTGATTCGTAATTCGGGTTTAGGTAGCGTTGCGTAGTCTCTGTGGGATCGACACCTAAAATACTACACACGTGCCGTGCACTTGCGGGTAGATTAGGTTATATTTAACTCTGATACGCATCAAGCGCTAGCCTTACGTACTCGATCAGATTCGATACACATAGACTTAACCGATTTTCAAACTTCTTTTGCATTCGTTTTCACGGCGATCGAAGATATCATCTCCGACAACACACATCTTAGAATTGTTTCTAGCGCCATCTAATATTCCTGCTTGTCATTGGTGCCTTCCTCGATAGCTGTCCAAAGTCCACGTTCTCGAGCATCATCTTCATTATTAGTTACCAATCTCCATAATTAGTTTTCATGAGCATTAGAAATGTAGCACCTCCTACCTCCTTAACCAACTTCTGCACCACGCGGTTGCCATCATCTAGACGTTGCCACAAAGTGGAAGAGGAGAAGGAGATTTTCTACGTCTTCCCGTGTTTACAGGACTCCTCGATACTCCAGCGTTGTATGGTATCGACGATATTTCTTAATGGATCGATTACACATGCTCTGATACCAATTGCGGAAATAAAATTTCCAAAGACAAGCATAGAAGAAGAACACAGAGGATTGGTGTTTTCAAGTTGTGTTTTTTCCAATTCATCTGATACTAGGAAGATAATGGGTTAGTGGAGTGTCCATTTACTATTGTTAGTGGGTTAGTGGAGATAATGGGATTAGTGGAGTTAGTGGTCCGTTTACCATTATTTTTTTCCTATTAATAACAATGAGATGAAATGGAAAAATCACAACATGAAAACACCAATCCTTTGTGTTCTTTTTTCTATCCTTGTCTCCGGAAATCTTAGTTCCAACAGATATAACATTGTGAAGGCAATGTCTTTGGCTCACCAAAAATTTTGCGTGAACTCGTCGAGAGACGATTAGAGTGTTGTTATAATTGGCACCGTTATTTGTATTTCCAACTTAATACATAAAGCAAAAAGTGCATGTTCTGGACATGATCTCGTTTTCATTTCTATCGGATGGGAGTGGTAAATCATGTCCTCTCCCAAGCCCAGGATTGTGCAGCGTCAGTTCTCCCAGGTGAATGTCACGGTTCGTACTTTCAAATTGTAATTCTTTTTCCCTAATTCTCAAATCCAAGAATACCCAATATAATACCAGTCCATGCAAGGGTATAAAATATATGACATATCGACCATGATAGTGAAGTAGTTTTTCGTCGGCCACGTGAATCTTAAAGAAAGCGATGGGTGAAAGGGCTAAGACCAATGTTCGTTATGTATTGTCACTAATGAAATTATATGTAGATTCAATATCAATCAATGCCATTACATATTGAATTCCAATCCACACTTTCACTTGCATCGTTGCTGAAGTATCCCACCCGCCAAGTCATACAACCAAATTTTTGGTTCATCAACTCCATCGGTCTCCCACATGCTTTAGTATGCTTGTCTTCCCTTTCCATGAACAATAATGGAGATTTAGAGCATTTTTGTCACGTATTAAATCATTTTTCATAGATAAATCATAGACTAAAGTTGTGTTTCTTCTTTAATTCTTCCTAACTAAGGCGTTTGGGAGAACGTTCTATCTGAGGGTGTTGTGGCGTGGTAAAGTGTAGTGGATTATGCTGCCATCTTAGTTTTTATCATTATAAAAGGTCATCGCAGATCCAAGCCAATGTGATTGCCTTTTTTAGTGTCTTAATGCAAAACCAATGAAGACGAGACTCCGACGATACACCAAGTATGCACGGATCGGTCAAAAGGGCTAGGGCTAAGAAGATCTAAAACATATATGTTGAAATTCCCGTAAGAGCTTGAAATGGTAGCCTAAAAAAATCAAGAGGCATAAAGACAAGCACACATCACCTATCTACAAATAGGAATTGCCGAGAGGAGCAAGCAGTTGGAAGAGGTAAAGACGTTTGGCCTGAGAGAATTCTTTATTCCAACGTACGCGTTAAAAACGTTGGTCACTCAGTCCAAGAGACAATGTGCTTTACCTGAACGAACTCATGGGAATAAGAGAGCATGCGACAACATGGATGCTATATAGTTCAACCAAGCATTGGCCGATAATGGTGGACAATTCGGATAACTCGAATCGATCCAATCCAGACCAACCTGAAAAACCCAATATATGGTTATTGAAGAATCCATATGGGTTCAAATTTCAAAACTCGTTCGAGTTTGGTTCGTTTCGATTTAGGTTAGAGAAAACCTGAACAACCTAAAAAATTTAAAAAAAAAAACCCTATCTACCGCCTTTTCCTCTCTTTTCTTCACCCTATTGCCTTGCTCTCTTTCTCTTTTCTCCTACCGCCTCCTGCATGTTCTTGTCTCTCGCATCGTCCACTTTCTTCATCTCTGCATCCTCCATCATTCTTCATGTTTCCTTTGACCATCAGTGTGCTCTATTCCAACCATCGGTGTGCTTTGCTCTGTCAATCGTCCTCTAACTAGGCTGAGTTAACTCGAGGATTTATCCTAGACATCCTCTTTCGCCTCATCATGGAGGAACAATGGACTAGAACTATGCTGACTTGCAAAGCTTGGATAAACGTGTGTAAGGACTCTTCCCTCAACTCAGTCTTCGATCTCGAGTCTCGGTTTTGGTCATCAACCGAGTCAACCATCAAGTGGTTGTGATAAAGACATCTAACACGAACTGGAACGAAAGGAGGGTCACACGAATGAGGAGTTAACTCAAGGAGTTGAACGGAAAAACCATCCCATGAACTACTCACACGTGAACGAGCAAAGAGCTTGCAAAACAAGGAAGCCGAAATAGTGAAGAAGGCATGGGAGATTTTTTATAAAAATAGGATTTGAGCCCAACTCGAATAAATGTCATGGCGGTCTACTACATTGAACCAGACCTCGAATCGCCCATCTAGAACCAATGAACTCGAGTGATACAGAAAGGCGGAAGATAAAAGACCATTCCTTATATTTCTCAACGGCCAGAAAATCCTACCCAGTGTCTAGAAAATCGTCAAAGTTAATCGTAATCCATCGAATTATCTATTTTCCTTTTTCGAAAATATTCAACAGCAAGAAATTCTTCCCAACAATTAGTAGCTTAATCGGTAATCCTTGTTTCATGAATTTTTCTTGTTTTAACGTCGAGTGTTTTCTATATAAAGGACTCCATCCCATTGTAACTTCAGACAAAATTTGCATAGAATAGACTCTTTTATTTTCTTGTTTGTGCATGAAGAACACGTTGTTTTCAATTTTGTTCTTGAAACAATTTAAATCATATCCGACTATATCAAGAGACTTCCACACGTCTTGTGTGGTCCTTCATCCTACCCAAAAACCTCTTTTATCCATCTTGCTTCCCTCACGAAGCTACTTTGTCCTCATGAGATTCTAACCTACACTGTCTGCCACCATCATCCACCATCGGTAGATGAATCTTGAAGAGTGCCCTTAGGCTAGTCAAGAGATCCTCCTCCATCAACCACCAACATCCACCGTCAACGAATGAATTTTTTAAAAGTACCCTTAGGATAATCAATAGATTTTTCTTGACCCAAATAATCCTACTCGAGTTATCGAGTTAATAGATTCTCCATACGCGTCATGAGATCTAACACCCAAGGTGTGTATCAGGTCACCTAAGGTGTGTATTGGGGAAATCTATCATCATGACGTAAGATTTTGGAATATAGGTCAAAATCTTTGATTTTTCTGTAAAGTTTGTGAATAATTTGATTGTCTCAGTTTGGGACGTGATGTATTCCGCAAGTGATCTTGTAGTACATCTACCTTTAATTATATGCTATTTGCAGGTGTTCGAATATGGAGGTTCTGTAAAAATTTTCGGAGTATGGGGCTGATTTATTGTGTAACTTTTAGTTCACATGCAACGGCTGAAGCACCTCAACTTGATTTTCGGGTTGGGGTTTTCCATTTCTATTGTGTGTGTCTTAAGAAAAGCGTGGAAACTTTAGTTTCGCCATTTTTGGAAAGAATAGGGGTTAATTGTAGTTGTTTTGACATTAGTTTGTTGTTCTCGTTCTGGTCTCTTGCCCTTTGTCCGATGTGGAACCTTCATATACACAATGTTGGAAATGTCGGTTCTTTAAGAGAAGGATAGAAACGATAGGAAGAAAAACACAAAAGATTGATGTTTTGAAGTTATGATTTCCATTCTATTTCATTGTAATTTATAGGAGAAAAATTATAATGGAGTAAATTACCACTAACAATGAATGGACTACTAACCCTACTAACCTCACTACCTCTAGTAAATGATCCACTCACACCACTAACAAAACCCACTAACAAATCAAATTGAGAAAAATAAGAAACACAAAGAATAATCCAACATTTGAGCCCTAATTCTTGCCACGTTTTGCTAAAATCTCGACGATAACAATTCTTGTGCACAATTTTTGAAATATGATACGTCTGAGTGGTTTTATGAGTATGTGCATGAGTTGTTCTTGTTTAGAGGTATACTTGAGGATGATCTTCCTATCTTTAACGCATTCACAAATTCAGTGAAACCGAGTGTCGATGTGTTTGCTCTGGTCGCAAAAAATGGAGTTCTTGCTCAACAAGATAGCGGACTTGTTATCCACCCTAAGCTCTAGTGCTTGATTATCTGAGCTAAGAAAATCACTCAAGAATCAAGCTAACCAGATGCCTTAATATATTGCGACTGATGCGATGATATATTTAGCCTCACGTGAGGACAAAGCCACCACCTTCTACTTAGTCGACTGCTAGGTGACGGAGCTATCACTAAAGAAGTAGAAGATATCGCTGGTGTTATTTTGTGTGTCGATGTCACCAGCCATATCGCTGTCACTGGATCCAAATAGACGTAATTGACTATCACACTTTTTCTGTAGAACATCCTATAACTGTGTATCCCCAAAATGTATCGTAACATATGCTTCATTTCACCATATGATCTTCGTGTGGCTTCTCCATGAAGCGACTCACGTACCATACCGCATAGGCAAGGTCTGGTCACGTGTTCACAAGGTACCAAAGTCCACAAATTATATTTTATTTTCGGTGACTTCGACCAGTGGACTAGAACTTTCCTTGCTAAGCTTCAAATGTGCTTCCTTAGGCACCTTGCATGGGTTGCAGTTACTCATGCCGCAACTCTCTAACAATTTCTTCACGTATGCTGATTGACAAAGTATGATGTCAGTGTTACTTTGATAGATCTGAAGCCTGAGTTAGTAGGTCAACAACCCGAGATCGTTCATCTAGAACAAAGTCTTCATCTCGGCTTTGAACATTTTAACATCGTCTTTTAAGACTCGGTGATTATCAATTCATCGACATAGAATCTCACGTAAGTCGTGATGCTCTTCTATTCCAAGTGTATATCCCATGCTCAGATGTACTCCATTTAAACCAAGTAACTGTAACCTTCCATGTAACTAGGTGTTCCATGCTTGGGGTGCTTGTCGAAGTCTGTAAGGAACTTATGCATGCGTAAAACCTTCTCTTTGTGGTTGTTGATGACGAACCCTGGTGGTTGTATCATATACACCTCCTCTTTGAGCATGCCATTGAGAAACACGCTCTTGACATCCTTGTGATGGATTTTCTACCGTTCTCTCACTCCTAAGACCAATAATAGTCGTACAGACTCTATGCACATCACGTGCGAAAAGACTTCGTCGAAATCAATCCCTGCACGCTGCACATACCCCTTTGGAAACCGGTCACGCCTTGTGTTTAACAATAGCTCTGTGTTTGTCACGCCTTATGTTTAACAATGTCATGCCTTGTGTTTAATAATACCCATTTGAGCCCAACGACTCGATGGCCGACAGAGAGGTCGACGAGTTCCCAAGTACCATTATCATTGATCGCTTTCATCTCCTCAAGCATTCCTTGTCACCAATGTTCGTGTTGCTCTCCCTCAGCAAAAGACGTTGGTTCTTCTACCATAATAAAGTGCAACTCTTCAACTTCTAAGGCACGAAGTGCAAACCCCCAAGGTGATGATGGTCTTAGGATGTTGTTGAATTTGCGAAGGCGAAGAGGCGCACCATCATTATCTGCATTAAGGTTTGGTTCAATATTTGTCGGTGGTAACACAAACTCCACTGCCTCTAGTATTGCATCAAGAGTTTGTGAGTTCTCTTGAATCGCTTCTCTTGGGTCTGGTTCACTCGTAGTGATATACTCACTGCTAAATAGCTCCATTGAAAAGGTAGTGCCACATTTATTATGGGTCTTCGAATCTCATTGAGCCACTTCATCAAAGAAAAAGATAACGTGTCAAATGCACCCATTTTCTTGCTAGGTCAAACAGTGGATATGCCTTGGACCCAGTTTCGTAACCGACAAAAATCATTTGTATACTTCAATCATCAAGCTTCTCAAGTATGGCCTTGTGTCCTTAACATGTACGATGCAACCATATGTACAATGGAAATAGACTGTCGGTTTGGCACCATGCCAAGCCTTGCTTGATGTCTTTTCATCAAGACTATGTGTTGGGGCACGATTGAGGATAAAGATTGCAGTGGTCACAGTCTTGCCCCAAAACTCTCGTGGAAGACCTTTTGCCTACATGCACCGAGCTATAGAAACTATGGTCTGGTTGCATCGTATAATGACACCACTTTGCTATGGCGAGTAAAGGGCCGTGAATTATCACTAGAATCCTCTCTTGACACAGTATTCTCCAAACTCCACCAATGTAAACTCACCTCTATGATCAGTGTAAAGCATACCTCTGTTGCAGCTTGGAACCTCCTGATTGTCGCTGGAGCTTAGTCTTTGCTTGCGAGAAGAGTGAGTCACACGTAATGACTGAAGTCATCTACGAGTAGTAGGAAGTAACGATTCCCTCTTGGTGTCATCGGTGTGATGGCCCGCATAGATCACCCTGGACGAGATCAAGAATATTTATCTCACATTGTCGCATTTCCTCTGGAAACAAGTTCTGCCTTTTCTTCCCCATGATGCAACTATCACACACTTGGTCAACTTTACCAATATTTAGCAATCCACACATCATGATGTGTTGTGCGAGCTTGCGTATCACTTTAAAACTAATGTGGTTGTATCTTGTATGTCATTTCTATGATTCTTCAGAGCTTCTTGTTGTCAAGCACACCGATCGTGCAATGTTGAGGCACATCGGATATAGCCAATTGGAGGATCCTTGGACCCATGCCAGTAATCATTGTTGCGGGTCTCTTATAGTCAAGATGCTCCCATCGATAATTGTTTGGCATCCAGAGTTGTCCAACTGCCCAACACTAATCAGGTTCGTGGTGAGAGAAAGAATGTAGTAGATCCTTGTTACTACACGATGCTCACCGTTCTTGCACGATAAATCCATCTTCAAATTTCACGGATCGCTGTCGCGCTCCTCCTCGCGACTAAGATGGGCCTTAACATTCATCTCGAAAAGGTGGATATGACACTTATGTTGTGGTGGTGACCCTGATGGTGTAAATTGTGATGTTGGTGAATCTAATGTGGTCTCACACGCCTTGGTCATAAGGAATGTAGACTCTTCGTCGTCCCCGTGGGCCATATGCGCTTCTTCATTTTTACGTTTGGATCGACAGTCCCTAGCGCAATGATCCATCTGACCACAGTTCTGACACTTGTCTTTTGATCTATCTCGGTTCTTGATAGAACCAGATCCACATCAGCTACGGATTTACGACGTCATTGTTTCCGACGATTTTTCCCCAACTTAGAGCCTCTAAAGGAACTATATCCTTATTATCTCTCCTTCACACGTGCAATCCATTCCTCTTCAGTGAGATAAAGTTTACCCCATGCCCCCGATATGGGCTCTAACGGCTCAAACTGTTCTTCTGCGGCCTTCAACCTCCCAATCACCTCTTCCAATGAAAAGTTGATAGATCCAGCAAAATTTCAATGGAACATGCAATCTATTTGAATCAGTGAGGGACTCGTAGGTATTTCTCGACCGAGAATGGCGAGCTCATTCACTATGACGGAGATATGCATGGCAAAGTCTCACCATCGCGGAAAGCTATTATCTCGTACTCCTTGCACACTTTCTGAGCGCTAGCCTTACGTGCTCGATCAGAACCAAGATACATAGATTCAAGTGCTTCTCAAGCCTCTTTCGCATTCTTCTTCACGGAAGCGAAGATATCATCTCCGACGACACGTCGCGTAGAATGGTTTCAAGCGACATCTGATCTTCTTGCTCGTCATCACTGCATATCTCGACGACTGTCCAAAATTCACGTGCTCGGAACATCACCTTAATCATTAATGATCAATCTCCATAATTTGTTTTAGTGTGCATTGGAAATATCACACCTCTCACCTCCTTAACGACCCTCTGCACCACGTGGTTGCCTTCATCCCGACGTCGACCACGACACGGAGGGGGAGAAAGATACTGTCGATATCATCTTGCGTTTACGGGACTCCTTGATGCTCCAACGTTGTGTGAGATCAACGACATTGCTTAATAGATTGATTGCTTACGCTCTGATACCAATTGTTGGAAATATTGGTTCTCTAAGAGAATGATATGAAGTATAGGAAGAACACAAAAGATTGATGTTTTGAAGTTGTGATTTTTCATTTCATTTTAATGCAATTATAGGAGAAAAATTACAATGGAGGTAAATTACTCACCCACTGACAACTGTAAATGGACCACTAAAACCACTAACGTCATTATCTCTAGTAAATGACCAACTCACACCACTAACAAAACCTACTAACAAATAAACTGAAGAAAAATAAAAAAAACATAAAGAATTATTCAACACGCGAGAGATGGACTCCATGAGTTTGTGAGAGATAACTCTAGGTGATGAAATTTATCTGCCATGATCATCTTCTTTTGGGAAAGTTCGTCTTCAATTTTGTTCAATTCGATCTTTTGTTCAATTCAATTCAGTTTGTGAGATCTAACGAGGTCTAACCAATTGGTTTGACTGTGGATATATATTCATTGATGACTTTAAAAAACAGGGGAAACACAAGAGAGATTAAACTGCGAAAAAATAGGAAGAGAGAATTGGCCACTAGAGAAGTGCAAGAAATTGCAGCAGCTGAGGCTCATGCAAATGCTCAGAAGGCTTCCGTCGCAAAGGATGCTGAGGCTCACGTAGAAGCTCAGGAGAAGGCTTCCGTAAAAAAGGTTGCTGCTGAGAGTCATCATCGTAAAGAAAAGGAAGCTGATCAAAGAACGCATTCGGAAGCACATGAAAAGGCTACTGCTGTGGCTAGGGACAGAGAAGCACCAGAAAAGGAAACACGGGTCTTGTGTGAGGCACTCTCTCTTCCTGGTGAGACTAGCTGGATCTTCGGCAGAAAGAGCCAGACACCGGTTAGAGTAGGTTCATGCTTCATACTAACATCTCTAATACATAGAAACTACATGTCCCTGGGCACATTAGCCATGATAGGTGTTGTATGGTCCATATATGGATGAGAAAAAAGAATACAAGAAAACATACTTTTACGCACTTGTTACAAAGCGAGCTTCATAGACCGATCACGCTTGATATTTAAGCTGTGTAACTGTTGATTTGTAAGTGATCCATGTGAATTACTCATGATTTCATCATCATAAAGGCATAATCACCATTTGCACTTGTTTCCATTAAGAAAAATATAAAACAGGTTATGGCAAAACCCAAGTAAAAGCTTGAACAGGATGAGTCGAGTGAGAGAACTCACGACCAAAGGTCATATAGCCTCGCTTCATAATGTCACGCAGCTTGTGCCAACTTGAGCAATACATGACCAGAACCGAGACCTACATCCCCAAAAATGGTGGATCACTCCCACAAAGCAAATTGTTTCCCTCGTTGAGGGGTTCGGATCTTGAGAAGCGGTACAGAAACTGACAGGAAAGAGTATTTCAGTGGTTAGAACTTGTTGGCCTTGGAGTCAGCAATCCACGGCGGAGTTCGCTTCTGTAGTCTGTTGGCATTGCAGGTGGAAGTTTGGCGTTGTTTGCTGATGCCAGAATCTGAAATTTATGTTTTCCGTTAGGCGAAACAGACGATAAATGATTTTGTGAGAAGTGAAAGGAAGAGTTGCAAGTAATGAGAGTAATAAACATATAAACGACAGTGAATGTTGGTTTCACCTTATGCGGCAGTCTTCCCCAAACGTCACCACCATAGTACATGATCGGTCTCTCTAATATTGTAAACAATAAAATCAATTCAAAACCAAGTCTGGATTGCAAAACATCCGCATTCAGAATTAAGATATTCGATCAAAGACATAGAGAGAGAGCAGATCAAGGTGAGGGTATTGGTATATGATCAATTACAGAAACAAACATTTGATTAAACTCGAAGTAAGAGGAAAAGAATCTAAGAAATACAAGAATGTAAGGGATAAAACCTTGGATGTACTTAGACTCACCGGATAAATCCACTGTAGGATCATTGTAGAGATGCATTGCAGCTGCCCAGCCTGCAATTAGAGATACAAGGCGCACATAACACAGACACGCACGGAAATGTATACTTCAAAACAAATCTCATACTGTCGATAAATTTTAACAATAGCACAGATGTGCAAACTAGCAATGGGTATCCACTAACCTCAACACCATAGTGCATGTCGGGAGCAATGAGACAGTGATAACGTAAAAAGAATACTAGAAAAGTTAAGGAGTCAAGTTACAATACGTTCTCTCAGAAGCTGATATGCTTCACTCCTACTGCATCCCTCTAGAGATATAATCCTCGGAGCAGAATTCGACCCTGAATCCCCAGGATCTGTGACTGCATAATTCCTAGGTGCTGGAATTTGGCTCCTCTCACCCTCATTGCCTTGAGAGCTGCTAGTCCTATCCAATCGATCTGCAAAGTTTTGACCTAAAATTATCCCAGAAAACGACCCCAGAAACAATGCAATTTTTAACATTATCATGACAAGCAGAATTGGCTATTGTTTATACCCCAAAAACCATCTTGTTCTTCATTGAATCAAGGTAACCGGATACAGAGCCCACACAACGAAATGAATAAAATCATAAATTTTTGTAGGCTAAAAAAGCAGTATAATCATAAGAAAAATCGAATTTCCGCCTGATAGAATGCCATGTTCTTCGTGAAAAGTTCTTGAGCTCATCAGCTACCGCATAAACACCTGCTTATTGCATGGTAGAAACTGTACTATAGTATCTACACTAATGCATAACACAACTAATCACAGTTCTTATTCCTCTAAATTCGCTAACACAATCACAAGACCATAGAATTAGATACTCTCACGCTCAATAATCCATCTCCATTTCTCCAACCGAAGACAGCAAATCCGCAAGAAACAAAGAAAGTCAAATCATGAAGAGAATAGACCCACAAACCTCCCGATTTCCTGCGATTCACAGAACGATTCCTGCGAGCCATAGAGACGAAACGGCGAAAATCGAGCACGATATCGCGGAATCAATAAAATGAAGACCACACGAAAGCAGACGAAGAGATGGAAAGCGAAAAGAAAAACAAGAAGAGAGGTTACCTCTGGTTAGGGGGAGTGTACCGCTTTGGTGCCGAGCTCGAATCTGCCATTGACAAGCTAGGGTTTTTCGTCTAACCCCAAGAACGATCTCTCCCGAGGAGATCTGTCAACTCTTCGTCTACACAGAGCACGTCGAGAAAAGGGTCGTCGTGCGTCTATATTCTCACGCGCGGCTCGTTAGTCGCGTGGTAGTCAAGCGCTCGCGCGGGCTGTATCTCTTATACTCTTATGATACCTTTTCGTATTTTTCGTTACATGTCTTGTTATTGTTCGAAGAAATTGAGACTTTATCCCCCTTTTGTATTTTGTACATCTTAAACATTATCCAAATCCGTCCGATTAACCACACGAAAGTGATATAGAAACTAGAAAAACCTCATGCCTTCACTTGCAATCATAAACTTTATTTCCAACAGATTTGGCATATAAATTAGTGATAGCGAAAATAATTATATTTTATTATTAAGATTAAACTGATATTTATATATATAAAGTAGACAAAGATTGAAAACTCTAATAATATAAATTTACAAAATTGTCTTTTAACTTAATCTTATATGTCCCTCAAAATGGACCGTCGTTGATAAACTCAATCTTGATACATGAAGTGTGAAACGTCGTGCGTGGAAAATACGTAATAAGTGAAACATGAAACGAGCGTGTTTGCACTTGACTTCTAACAAAATGGTAATCTAGGACGTGATGTCAAGTTCTTTGAGGAGATTAACTACTATTTGCACTTCTGCGGATGTTGTCGCAATAGATATGTATTCAGCATCTATGGAAGATCTCGCCGCTAATCCTTTTTATTTCTCTGAAGACTATGAGAATGGGTATTGGCCAAGGTACACAACATAGGCGGCTGTGGATGTAAAGTTATCTATTTCACTGTCCTAGTCTACATCACTAAAAACATGAAATAATACGAGATTAATGAATCGTCATAGGTGCATGCATGAACTGTGAGAGATGATCGACGACAAAGCTTGGTCTTGACAACGAAAGGCATTGTGTAAGAGCTTTTGGAGAAAATTGTGTATTCATTATCAAAATGTACAACGTTTAAATATACAAGAGATGTTAGAAATTAGGAAGTTATACACTAGAATCATGGAGAATGATGCAGTCAATCACAAAGAGTGATTGGAAAGTAACTACGATCAATTAGTTATGCAAGATATCCGTAATTGACTGATTGGAGAGTGATTGACTGATTGGAGAGTAATTGGAGAAGATATTTAGTTTCCTTCTATGATGCCCCCACAAGATTAGGCTCGGAACCGAGACCAATCTTGACCCGTAGTAGTTCAAAGTGCGCTCGTGGTAGTGGCTTTGTGAGTGTGCGCTAACTGATCCGCAGAAGACATATGAGTGACCCGCAAAAGACCAAAACATATTAGACTTCGAATGTAGTGGTAGTCGATGGCTATATGATTTATGCGCGTGTGGAAAACAGGATTTGTGCACAAGTATGTGGCTCCAACGTTGTCGCAGTAGATCTCCGGAGTTGTTGGAATAGATATACCAAGCTCAGTGAGTAACTATGTAATCCATTGAACTTCAGAAGTCGTAGAAGAGACTGATTTGTATTCTGTCTCTGTTGATGACTTGGCAACAAACCGTTGCTTTTAAAAAGACCATGAGATGGGATTCTTGCCAAGATAGACAATGTGCGCACCTGTAGATCTGAAATCATCACGATCACCTCCCCAATCTGCATCGGAGAAGGCATTAAGAGAGAAATTGTTGTCCGAGAGTAGAGTACACCAAGAGAGGTTGTCCCATTGATGTATCATAGGATACGTTTGGCAGCTTTCCAATGCTTCGTAGTTGGCCGATGCATGAATTGAGCTAATTTGTTGACTGCAAAGGCAATGTCTGGACGTGGAAGAGTAAATATTGGAGGCAATGTCTGGACATGTGAAGAATAAATATTGGAGACTCCCGAGAACTTACCTAAATTTACTTGGATCATCAAGTGCTTGTCTAGAGAGAAGCGAGGGAGACGTCGATGAGGACATTGAAGTCTAGACTGGCTTAGCATTAAGCATATCATGTTGACTGAGGACATCACGGATGTACATTTTCTATAAGAGAGGAACACCTTTGGAGGAGCGGGTGACTTCAACTCCAAGGAAGTAGGAAAGAGGCCCAATATCTTTGAGAAAGAGCCGGCTTGATAAGAGGCCGATGAAGCAGTGAACAACATCCTTGTGATTGCCCATTCTAATGATGTCATCCACATAGACTAGGAGGTAGATTGTGATGTTTGCTGCTGAAAAATGAAGAGAGATGAGTCCGGAAAGGAGTTGACAAAGCCAAACTGCAATAGAAATGTGCGTAGCTCATTATACCAAGCTCGTGGGGCTTGCTTGAGGCCATAAAGAGCCTTTTGAAGCTTGCAGATATGAGAGGGACGATATTTGTCAATGAACCCGGATGGTTGAACCATATACAAATCTTCATGTAGAGACCCTTGAAGAAAAGCATTATTAATGTCAAGTTGACAAAGATCCCATCCATTCAAGGCCGCAATGCTTATTACAAGACAAATTATGGCGGGTTTGATAACGGGACTGAAGGTTTCTTGGTAATCAGTTCCTGGTCTTTGATGGAATCCTTTGGTAATGAGTCGAGCGTTGTACCTGTTAATGGAGCCATTAGATTGTCGTTTAATACGGAATATCCATTTGCAACCAACAATGTTATATGATGGATGTGAAGGCACAAGAGTCCAGGTTTGATTCCGAAGGAGAGCATCAAATTCTTCGGTCATCGCAATACGCCATTTCGGATCTTTGAGAGCTTGAGACATACACGTAGGTTCTACATACAAGTAGGGGAAAGGTTGGCGACAAGGGAAAGTTTTATGATGGTTTTGGAAATGTTATTCTTCGAACGGATTACCATATGATGGACGTTTGGTGGGGGTGAAGATACTGCTGGAAAAGATGGAGTTAGATGCAGGATAGGTGGAGGTGCGGTGATTTGTGGTGGTGTGAAGGTCGGTTGTTGTGATGGGAGTGGAGGGACTACAACCGGGGTTGGATCTGGCAATGTACAAGAGGCATGAGATGGAAAAATGGTGAAGGGTGGAGCGAATATGGACATGAAATCAGTGGAGGGAGGGAAAGTAGATCGAGCCAAGAGCAGATTAGGGAAGGGAAATATTGACTCATCGAAAACCACATGACGGAAGACGTAAACACATTTTGAAGGGACGTGAAGACAAAGAAAAGCTCTTTGCGTAAGAGAGTACCCAATAAAAACACGAGGTGTGGATCGAGATTGAAGTTAATGTTGATTGTATGGTCGAAGCCAAGGAAAACAGAGGCATCCAAAGGTTCGAAGTTTGAGATAATTTGGCGAAGTTTTGAAAATTTTTTCGAATGGAGATGAAAAACCAAGAACCGAGGAGGGGATACAGCTGTCGGAAATGCAAAAGACATGTACTCAAGTGGAATAGAGGAATGAGATAGGAGAGTAAGATCCGTTTCAATAGTATGACGATATTTACATTCCGAGATCCCATTATATTCTGGTGTGTGAGGAGGAGAGGTAAGATGAGAAATTCCATGGAGAGATAAGAAATCTTTGAAACCGATATATTTGCCTCCATTGTCTCAATAAAGAGTAACAATGCGATTATCAAATTTGGTTTCAGCTAAAGCTTTGAAGCTGATAAAAACATCACGAACTTGGGATATTTGTTGGAGAGGATACAACCAAGTTTACCGTGTGAAATGATCAACAAAGATAAGATAGTATTTAGAACCATCAAAGGATGTAACGGGAGATGTCCAAACATGGAAGAATAGAATTTCGAGAGGGTGAGTAGATGTACTGGTGGAGACATGAAACGAAAGTTTGTGGCTTTTATTAATCGAACAACGATACAGGAAGAAGAGGGATTCAAAGATTTTGACACGGGTAGAGATGCATTTGTAACAACCTTATTGACAACGTCTAAAGACGGATGACCTAACCTAGAGTGCCACTCGGACAAAGTGGTTTTGACAGCGGAAAATATGGTAACTGATGGAGGATGAGTAATGGGAGATGGAGTAGATGAAGTTGGCAACTCTTACACGCCATTATGCAATTGACCCTTTGTTAGATGTGTCCCCGTGGTGACATCCTTCACCTGAAAATGAAGCGGGAAAATTTCCACCGATACGTTATTTTGAGTGCAAAGTTTGCTAATGGAAATTAGGTTCTTTTGTATTTGTGGATCACAAAGAACATTTAGAAGGGAAAAGTGATGAGGACATCGGCCTCAAAGACGACCCGGGAGAAGATAACAAGATCAAAGAGGAATTCCTAGGCAAAGAGGCGACCGAAAGAAGTCAAACGATGACCCAAGGAACCGAGGCCATATGAACATCATTGGGAAATAACGTTGAGTTCCAGAAAATCCAACCCGAGCCGCCAGACCCATACACATATCAGTCCAATGATCTAGTCACGCAAAGGCGGCATCCAGCTCTCGCCACACACGGAATGTTGGTTCAGACACGTCGTACACGAAGACGCAAAGAAGAGAGCCAAAACCAGTACAACGAACGGATGATATCACCCATGACGTCACTCGGACGCTCGGATGATGTCACCCATGACGTCACTCGAACGCTCGGATGACGTCATTCATGACGTCACTTGGACGCTCCAACGGTCGAATGACGTCACCCCGAATTCAAACGGTTGGATGACATCACCCATGACATCACTCGGACGCTCCAACTGTCGGATGACATCACTCATGATGTCACTTGAACAGTCCAACAGTCAGACGACGTCACCAACGGTCTGATGACGTCATAAAGATGCTTCACCCCAGTTTAACCTTATTTTAATGTATTTTTTATTTCTTTATGGGGCTGGAGTTTTTGCCTATAAAAGGAACTCCATCCCTCTTTTGTAAGGACACAGAATTTAAAAACAAGACATAAGATTTGAGTTTGAGTTGAGAGTTTCTCCTCATCCCGAATTCGTTCCCGGGGAACGTAGTGTCATCAAATTGTTCTGGGAACAATTGAAGCACTTTCTGATAGTATCAAGAGGCTACCGCACCTTTTGTGGTGTCATTCATTCCACCAAAACCTCGAGTTATTCGGGATCCACCCCACATGCGTCCTGAGCATCCTTGCTGATCCTACTCCGATTAGGCATCAGAAGTGGATTCCATTGAACACGACCCTAGCCTCAAGGCTGAGATCGCATCGTTCAATAACAGAGTCGAGATCCAGCATATGCGGCCCGAGATGGGAGGTTTGTGCGTATATCATTTCGTAGGGTTGGGCGTTTCGGGTTTCAGGATGGGTTCCTCGGGTTCGGGTTCCTCGGGTTCTAAAAAATTGAACCTAAAAAACCTATTTGGTTTTTGGAACGGGTTCTTCGGGTTAGGTTCGGGTTGTTCGGATTTTGAAACATTGAACCCAAAAAAACCCAAATTGTATTCAGGTTCTTTCGGGTTCTCGGGTTCTTCGGGTTCTTTGGGTTTTTTGGATATTTACGTACGAGTAATTCAGGTTTAAACGGGTAATTTAGGTTTTAAATGGTAATTTGGATTTTAAACGGGTAATTAGGGTTTAAATGGGTAATTCGGGTTTAAACGGGTAATTCGGGTTCCAAATTTAACATACCAAAAATTATGTGAAAAGGATTAAGGTTTTTTTTTTCGGTTTTCTCGGGTTCTCCCGAACCCAACCCGGACCGACCCAAACCCATTTGGGGTTTAGATTTTGAGCCCATATGGGTTTTCTACAAAACCCGTTTATCTCATGGGTTGGGTTTTTCGGGTTGGGTCGGTTCGGGTAATCCGAAATGCCCATCCCTATCATTTAGTATAAGAGCCCGGTCCAAGGACAACGAACACGTTTCTATCCTTTTATTTTTTTTATCGAAGAGCTAAAGAGGATGGCATAGGACAACTTTTAACAATTCACTCGACGCGATTATGCAAATGCTCCTACATATGGAGTCAAGGTTGAATAACCTTGAAGGCGGACCGATACCACACATAGCGGATGCACCAATGGTTCATGAATACGATATGAACTTAGAGGAACCACCGACCTTTTCTGGATGTGCTGACCCAGAAGGCTATCTCGACTAGGAGAGGCAGGTGGAGGATACTTTTGAGTGCTACATGTACTCGAAGTGTAGAAAGGTGCAGTATGCTGCAGCTCTACTCACAGGCAATACACTCATTTGGTGAGAACGAGAAGAAAACACTCGACCACGCACCGGGGTTAGACGAATTCAACATGGGGAGAAATGAAAGCCCTCATGCGAGAAAAGTACGTGCCACCAGACTTCCATAAAAAGCTAAAATGAAGACATAGAAGGTTAATCCAAGGAAGTAAAACAGTCAAAGAATACTTCGACGAATTTAAGCATCTTCACAACATACTAAGACTTAACGAAGATGAAGAAACTGTCATGACCCAATTTCTAGACGGTTTAGATGAACAAATTGCTAGAAAGGTAAAGAGACTACACTACCATGACATGCAAGACCTATTACACTTGTCGAAACAAATTGAGCAATAGATTCTGAAGAAGCCAGCGGAAAGTCGAGGACGGTCACAGCCCACCAGACCGACCGAATAACCTCCAAAGATGGTAGAAGAACCAAGGAAGGACGATCATTCCAGGGATAAAGCTTCAGAGATATCGAGGGATGTTGGAAGGGAAGGGCACATGACACAAGGAAGTCCTAGCCCATGAGTCATGATCCTCAAGAACCAGGTAGACTATAAGTCCGCAATTGACGAAGAGTCGGACAACGAGGAAAGTGACAAGACCGAGTATCCAGAAAATGAGGAGTCACTGAAGATACAAAACGTCCCGAGCATGATTGCCAAGCCTCAAGTGATGGCCGAAGAAGAGACCTTGGCAACCATAAAGAAACTTTTCTTTGGATTGCGCCACGAGCGAGACGTTATACAACTTTGTGCACGAAGTATCACGTGTCACCAAGCCAAGTCTTATTACCACGCCCACGACTTTGTTCTTAGTCTCCCAGAAATCTGAAACAAAGATAATGTCATTGTTGTTGACGAAAAGTTTGCCCAAATGGAACTCTATATAGCCTGCTCCAAGACGATGTTCAAAGAAGGAGATTGGGTGTACAAGCGGCCCAAATGAAAACCCGACAAGCTAAGTTCTGAGACCGCAACCGAAGGAGATGGACACTTTTGTGTCTTTGAGGAGATCCACAATAATGCTTACCACATTGAACTGCCTGATACGTTATCAGAGTTAAATAAAATAACCTAAACTACCCGCAAGTGCACGACACATGTGTAGTATTTTAGGTGTCAATCCCACATAGACTACGCAACACTACCTAAAATCGAACTAGGAATCAAACTTGCTAACGAAAGAATGTGGATGAGGAATGAAATACTGAAAGTAAATAAATGACTTGGGTTCTAACGATAAGACAAACATCCTAGGAATCCAGTTTCACCACAAGGCTACCGAAACCGACGATCAATCTATCTATCATGCAATCCCAGTTAAAGCTATCTAAGGCGGACGATCCTAACATGATATCTACCCTCTCTCAAAGCATAGACACGTGATCTAGACAAGCTGCCCCTACTTTCGTGGCTGACACCTTGAACTAAACCCATAGGCTCTATGATTGCTCTGTGATTCGCCCCGTTCACCCTCAACCGTTGCTACCCTACTTTCGTGGCCTAACCTCGGTTGTTCTAAACCTGATCTTCTAGGACTAGAATTCTCCTTTCGGTCCTTCTCCTAATCTCTAACACATGCATCTACGTGGCCTTTGTAAAAACAAGTAAATTAAAGCACTCAGATAAAGAATAGATGAACTAAAACGGGAAGATGCATTCAAAATAGATCAAAAGTGGTTCCGGGATAGCCAAGGGCTAATCCCTTCTCCTAGAACAAACAAACTACTCGCTCATGCGTCTATAAAGAAACATAAACATAGTAGAAAGTCTAAGGAACATGAAAACCAAACAAAATTGAAGTGGTAGTGCTCGATCTCCAATGCTCCTCGCTTGTCTCCTCGCAAGAATCTCCTTATCTTCTGCTGAACTAATCTCCATTGTATGCTTGCTTCAATGACGTCTTTTGCCTCCTTTTAAGCCTCCTAAGTCGGTCTAGATGTTGCCTAAATTGCCCCACGAGTTCCCTTATGTTTTAAGTTAAGTTTACTTAAGTTTTGAGCAGTTACGGGCCGCGACCCGCTCGGGTAGTGAGTGTGCCCGCTCGGGTGCGGCTAAGGTAAGTCGTGCGAACTGTTGGCTGGAATGAATGCCCGATCGGGCATGGTGTGCGCCCGCCCGCTCGGGTGCGGCTAGGGCGAGTCGTGTGGATGTGTGGGCTGGAATTCATGCCCGATCGGGCATGGTATGTGTGCCCGCTCGGGCACAAGGCAAATGGTCGGGCAAGTCACGCCCGAGTCGTGCAAATGGTGCACAAGTTTGGCCGAAGGTCTTGCCCGGTCGTGCAAGGGTTGTGCCCGACCGGGTGGAGGCTTTTCTTGCTCAATCTCGTCCCGTTTGTCTCGTGATGATCCTCGAAGTTGCTCCTTATTATCTCCGTGATCCTTTTAGCTCCAAAATGATCCAAATACGCGTAAAGACCTGTAAGAATATGAAAACAAGAAAACAAGTAAAACGGAAACGAAATCATACGTAAAACATCACATATGTGTTAAAAACGTATCCTAAATCGTACAAGAAATACGTATGAAAACGAGATGATCACTACCCGGTGAGCTTACTGTATCAACAACGAATGATGTCACTGATTTGTTTCCTTTCAACGTAGGTGATAGCATTCCAAGGACGAAACGCACGCAAGGGGGAGGGAATGATGAGGACATCAACCTCAAAGACGACCCGAGAAAAGATCATAAGATCAAAGAGGAACCCTTAGGCAAAGAGGCAACCCAAAGAAGCCGAACGACGACCCAAGGAACCGAGGTCGTACGGACATCATTCAGAAATAACATTGAGTTCCAGCAAATTCAACCCGAGCCGCCAAACCCGTACACTGATCATCTCGTTTTCATACGTATTTCTTGTACGATTTTAGGGATGTTTATGATATATATGTGTTGCTTTACGTATGATTTTGTATCCCTTTTTACTTGTTTTCGTGTTTTCATTATCTTACAGGTTTTTACGCGTATTTGGTTCATTTTGGAGCTAAAGGACATGCACGGAGCTAAGGAGCAACTTCGAGGATCATCACGGGACAAACGGAACGAGATTTAGCATGAAGAGCCTCCACACCGGTTGGGCACAACTCATACACGATCGGACAAAGGCTACGGCGAATTTTGGTGCGCATTCACACACAACTCGGGCAAGGAAATGCCTGACCAGATGCCTTATACCCGAGCTGGCAGACATCATGCCTGATCGGGCATCCCATGCGGATCGCGATCCGCGCGACCTGACCTAGCCGCACCCGAGCGGGCACATTGAGCACCCGAGCGGGTCGCGACCCGAGTTACAAGCTAAGTTAAGTTAAATTAACTTAAAATAAAAGGAAGCTCATGGGGGAGATTAAGGCAACATTTAGACCGATTTAAGAGACATAAAAGAGGCCAGAGGACGACATTAGAAGACACTTTACATTCAGTTCGTGATTGAGGAGATTCTTGCGAGGAGGCAAGCGAGGAGCATTAAAGATCAAGCCCCGAGGATTCGTTTGGTTTTCATGTTCCTTAGACTTTCTACTTTGTTTATGTTTGTTTACAGACGCATGA
>CM071871.1:22526399-22537525 GCA_036759665.1 Gynandropsis gynandra
TTGATACATACACCTTAAATTTTATTAATTATAATAAATCCTCAATGCGTAATTAATCATAAAACCATCATTAGATTCCTATAATTGCGGAATGGCACGGAGGGATTTTCACCCGATTATTGTTGACGTGTGGAAACACGAGTTATAATTAACCTAGTCCACTTCACCGCAAGTATACGGATCTTGTAGTACCAGGGTCGATCTCAGGGACTAATACAACTAAACTAAGAATGAAACTAAACTAAGATGAGAAGTGATAAGAGGGGATATGGTCCTAATCTACCTAAAACTATCCTAATGGTGACAACGAAACTAGGGTAAGAGTGAAACTAGATATGGTGAATACTACGGGTGTCCGAGCCTAAGCCTCCTAACCATGGATACATGCAACCCTACCTTCCAGCAGTGATTAACATGTACCATGGCAGCTTTATGACCGCAATCACTATCCTTAAGATGGCTAACCGACCGGTCAGATTCTCATTAGCCAAAGCTTAATCTACTACTTAGCGGACCGGATTCGTTCCTTAACCTTCCAGCAAGGTTCGAGATCCTATGTTGTTGAGCGGTCAGCACTAACGTATGAGTGATATTGCTAAGCGTAGAACCGTAAATCAAGAGTAAAAATCATAAAACTAAGCATTAAAGTGAATCATCGTTCATACATACAATTCCGATATCCCTATCCGCAGTAGGGACTCTACTCACTCATGGAATACATGAAAACAGAAGATAACACAATCCTATACATGATAAACCCTAAGGAATTCGATGCCTCGACCTTCCCTATTGCGTTACCGGTGTACGGATCGGTGCTTCTCTTCTTCTCCGATGCTTCCTGAGCTTTCTCAGATGTTTTTCCAGTCCTTTCTTGCCCTGTTCGTCGCCCCCCTTTGCCCTAGATCCATTATGTTCTCTTTATTCGCTCGTTTGAAACTTAGATCTAGGTTGTTGCGAAGTTCGCGACCCGCTCGGGCACATAGGTTACCCGGTCGGGTACATGCAGCCCGACCGTGTTGAGTCGTGAACCCGATCAGGTGAAGGTTACCCGATCGCGTGACTATGCGGACCCGAGTCGCGTAAACTTACGGGGCTGATAGAGGGATAAATGCCCGAGCGGGTATTCAGATTGCGCCCGATCGGGTGGTGATCACCCGATCCTCTTTGCTCGTATGCCCGGGTCGTGTCAGATGCATGGATAAACCCCGTAGGTTTTACCCGAGCGGGTGCAGGAATAGTGCCCGACCGGGCACCCTCGTGTCCTTGAAATCTCTCTTTTCCGCTCGTTGCTCGGGCGTTCCTTTGGGTTCTGGAGCTCTGAGTAGATGTGTCTTCAAATCATGTGGTTTTTGCAAGGAATTCTTCATATTGAGCTCATTTAGGCCTTGTCGCCTAAAAACCTGAAAACCGAGAAAACGGGAATGTAAAACTCGAAACCGTATCGGAATAGTAAGAATCGATGTAAGAAATATACGAAAATGATCTAAAAACCTATCCTAATAATGACACACTTTCAGTGTTATCAGTGCACTAACTCCAGCACGACCGTGCTTAGCATTTGACATGCATACCCGACTGATCAACACTCATTTGCACGACTGTGCTCATCATCCACAGCCCATCCACGATCGAGCGCCCCTTCCTGCACGACCGGGTGCTTGAAACAGAAACATCCCCGAACATTATGCACGAACTGGGCTCCTAAGGTGCACGGCCGAGCACTCTTCAAAGGATATGCCCGGTTGGGGTCACCATCTTGCACGGTCGGGCATGGAGGCACACGGACCTGAAACGTAGCCATGGAGAAGAAAAGGAAGATTACGAGAGAAGAATGGAAATTCATGGCCAAAGGGGAAAGAAGAAGAAAGGAAAAAGAATAGAAGAGGAAATAAGATATATTCAATCGTTTTACAGAGAATTACACACGTTACAGAGAGACATACATAGACAGAGACAGAGAGGAAGAAGACAGAGACTTGCAGGAGACATTCAAGGGGCATCGAACAGGAAATTCGGTTTCATTTGGTTTTCATGTTCCTTAAACTATCTATTTCAATTATTTTTTTTACGGACGCATGAGCGAGTAGTTGTTTTATTCTAGGAGAAGGGATTAGCACATGGTTATCCCGGAACCGCTTTTGATTTATCTTTGAAAACGATTTCTCGTTTTCGTTTATCTATTGTTTATCTGAGTGCTTGAATGACTTGTATTTATGAAGGCCAAGTAGATGCATGTGTTAGGGATTAGGAGAAGGACCAAAAGGAGAATTCTAGTCCTAGAAGATCAGGTTTAGAACAACCGAGGTTAGGCCAGAAAAGTAGGGTAGCAGCGGTTGAGGGTAAAACGGACGAATCACAGAACTTACAGGTTTAGCTTAAGGTGTCAGCCACGAAAGTAGGGAATAACTTTACTAGATCATGTGTCTATGCCTTGAGAGAGGGTATATATCATATTAGGATCATCTGCCTTAGATAACTTTGGAATTGCATGATTAGATAGGTTGATTGTTGGTTTCGATAGTCTTATGGTGAAACCGGATTCCTAGAACGTTTGTCTCACTGTTAAGAACTCGTTAGTTTATTTGTTTTTAGTATTTCAATCTTAAAACCAATATACGTTCATTTGCAAGTTTGATTCGTAATTTGAGTTTAGGTTGTGTTGCATAGTCCTTGTGGGATCGACACCTAGAGTACTACACACGTGTCGTGCACTTGCGGGTAGTTTAGGGTAATAATTGTTGAACTTTGAATCCCATCAGAGGGTATGCTAGGAAACTAAAAACCTTGAAGGGATTGACTTCTGAAGTTTATTGGAAGGGATTAAGAAGGATGTATATAACCATATAAAAAGTTGTGAGGTATGTCAGAAAAACAAAGCTTCCACTCTTAACCGAGTAGAGTTATTACAACAATTACCTATTCAACATCGAGTTTGGTATGTTATCAGTATGGACTTTGTGGAAGGACTACCTAAATCCAAAGGATTCGATAACATTTTTGTGGCGATTGATAGATTAAGCAAATCTGGACATTTCATACCACTATGACATCCATTTACAAGATCTCGAGTGACAAAAATTTTAATGAAGGATGTAGTAAGATTGCATGGTTTTTCGGAAAAATTGTTCAGATAGAGATAGGATCTTTCTGAGTGAATTTCGAACTTCTATATCCAAACCTCAGTGGAATGCATTGGCCTATAGTTCTGTTTATCACCCTTAATTGGATGGACAAACTGATGTATTAAATAGATGCTTGGAAGCTTACATAAGATAATTTGTTAGTGAAAAACCAAGATCATGGGTCACTTGGTTTTGCAGGCTGAATATTGATACAACACATCTTACCATACATCTTTGAAGATCACACCATTCCATGTTCTATATGAAAGAGAGCCTCCAAAGCTCATAAAAAACTTAAAATAGCTACTGCAAACATGGATTTGAAGAAAATGATGAAGGAAAGGGAAGAAATGCTAAAGCTGGTGCAGCAAAATCTGAACAAGACTCAACAAATGATGAAAAATATTGCAGATAAACATATAATAGAAATGGAATATTCAGTGGGATCATGGGTTTACCTTAAGTTCAGACCTACATACAAGTTTTTGGTTTCTAGGCCTAATGTCAAGCTTGCAAGTTAATATTATGGTCCTTATCAAATCATCAAAAGAGTAGGACAAATTGCATATAAATTGGAGTTACCAGATGGTTGTTCAATCCATCCAGTTTTCCATGTATCACAATTGAAGGAAGCTATTAGGAACTGTGCATCCCTTCTACAAAGGTTTTAGATTCTTTTCTAAAACTAAAAGCCATTCTGGAAGTTAGAACTAGAAAGGTGCAAAGGAGAAAGAGCTATTAAAACGATGGAGAGGAATCCTCGAAAAAATGTTACATGGGAACCAACGGAGGATCTAATAATGAGATATCTGAAATTTCACCTTGAGGACAAGTGAATGTTGTATGGGAAGAAATAGATAGGATCCTCATTCCCATAGCTCATCTCAGAACCAGGAAATAACAATAGAGGAAGAGAAATAAGATTCAAGACCAAAACCATGCAGACAAAACATTTGGAGATTAGTGATCTCGAACACACCAAAACATTTTCAGATCTTTGTTGTTCTCTTTTCAATTCTGATTCTTAGTTCAATCCAAATCGATTCTTATCAAGTCAACGTCGCGTTAGGCCAAGATTTTGATTCATCTTGGGTATGATTTGTGAAGAATTTGCTTTCTCTTGGCATATCTTTTAGGAGTCTCTTTCTGGTTGCTTATCTTTGCTTGACTTTGGGGTAGACTAGCTATACAATGGATGAATATTAGTATAACAACAAAAGATTAAAAAATATATTTTTGTTATCCCAAATCAATAATTTATTTTCACATATTTAATTGAAAGTTTTAATAATTTTATATTTGAAGTACAATGTAAAACAAATAAGCTTAAAAAGATTCATTATGTTAGAAAGTAATTGTTTCATTACAACAAAGAATAAAACAAATTTATAACTTTAAAAATGAATAAAAGAAACATCTCTTGGGCAATAAATTTTAAAATGGTAATTATTAAATCATAACTCATATAATTAATTTATAAATAATGAAGTAGATATATAAGAGGTTGGTTTGTATCATGTATTTTATATATTAATATTTAAAATTTGAATTCAACAAGAACTACAATATCTACCAAAATTATAACATCACCCTAATATGGTATATGAATTATACTTAAGTCGTTTAAAGATTTATAATGTAAAATCAATATTGTCCAAAATATAATTGATGAAAATAATACCTTTTGAATATAAATTTTACCGTATTGCCAAATAATATTTAACTAAATAAACTGATCTGATTAACTCTATTTTGATGTAAATAACTAAATTGAATCCAGTATTGACTCGAAATCAATAAAACCGATCTGCTTAACTTTATTTTGACATAATTATCCGAAACATTAACACAAATGGTTTATATTTATAGTAAATTCACAACTAATTGCCTAAAATAATATTTTAAAATATAATCGGATCAAAATTGGTTTAAAACCGTGTTAAAATTGGATTAAAATAAGAATTATAGACATGAAAATATCCATTCACGTCAAGAATCTAGCCTACAAAAACTTGCACGAACATATAACAGAGGGTATATCTAAAGGTCATGCTAGAATCTTGGTTGTCCGATGAATTCGGTATAGATATTAGGGTTAGAAATGAATTATAAATGTGATTTACTATATATACAAGACATATTAGGGTAAAGTAAATATATAAAATTATAACTATGTACATCCTTCCTTATATGTCCGCGCAAGATGGAGCATCAGATGTGACTCCAATCTTGGTACACAAATCTAACAATTTGAATCTGGATAGAGGTTTAGTCAATACATCAGCAAGTTGATCGGATGAAGGAACATGAGAGACACGAAGCTCTCCAGATTCGATTTGACCACGGACAAAGTGATAATCAAGAGTGAGGTGCTTCATACGGGAATGAAGGCATGATTGGCACATAGATATGTAACACCAAGATTATCACAATATATAATGCGAGTAGCAGTAGAAGCAAAACCAGGTTCACCAAGCAAGGAGCAAGTCCACTTGAGTTCAACCGAAGTGTTGGCAATACTAGGATACTCTGCATCCGTGGAACAACGAGCTGCACTTCTCTGTTTCTTGGACGACCAATATATCACATGTTTTCCAAGATAAACAATATATGATCCAATAGAGAAATAATCAGATTTATCACCATCCCAATCAGCATCAGAAAATGTATGAAGTCGATTATCATTAGCAGTAGAGTAAAATATACCAGTATGACGAAATCTACAAGATATCAAAGGACCCTCTTTGCGGCAAACCAATGATATGTTCGTGGTGCATGCATGAACTAGGAGAGCTTTTTCACAACGAAGGAGATGTCAGGCGGAGTCAAAGACGAGTATTGTAGACTGCCAACAACCATGTGGTATTGTGTTGCATCTTCAAGAGGAGTGCCTGAATGTATCGCAAGAGAAGTGATCATTGAAAACGGTGTTGCAACTAGCTTTGCTTCATGCATATTAGTGCACTGATATAATTGGATTGAGTAAGTAAAATTCTTTCATTAGATCGAGTGACTTCCACACCAAGAAAATAAGACAAGTCACCAAGATCTTATAGCGAAAATCGTGCCTAGAGGGACCGGATGCAGAGATCAATACGAGCTGGGTTGTTTCTAGTGACCACAATGTCTTTAACATAGACCAAGAGGAAGATGCATCAGAGACTTCCCTAAGGATAAAGAGAGAAGCATCAGTGAGCAAATTTTTAATCATTCACCTAGTAGATAAGTACAAAGTTCGGAGTACCAAGCACGAGGAGTCTGCTTGAGGCCATAGATTACCTTGTGGAGCCTACAAACAAAGTTTAATGTATCCTTACTCATAAATCCCAGTGATTTTTGCATGAAAACCTCATCGCTTAGGCTTCCTTGTAAGAATGCGTTGTTGACATCAAGTTGATGTAAGGGCCATGAAAATGTAACTACAAGGCTGAGAACAGTCCGAATTGTTAAAGGCTTGACAATAGGGCTATAAATTTCTGTGTAATTGACTCCTGGTCGCTGATGGAATCCTTTTGCTACAAGACGCGCCTTATACCTGTCAACCATCAGGTCGTTGTTTAATACGAAAAACCCAACGACAACCCATAACATTATTAGCCTTATCGGGTCCCCTTTTCCATCGTTGTAGTAGATGTTTCATCCTTTTCAAATGTTGAAGGATTGGATTGATCTACCATTTTCTTATGTTGACGTTGTGGAGCAGAAAAGGTGGTGGCCTCGGGGCTGGTTTTACATATTTTGGCTCCTCTTCCTCCCCGAGCTTCTCCTTATGCTTATTGACAACCTTTTGCGCTACTGTGATAAATGCTTCACCCGTTTCAAACGTCGAAGGAATGGGCTGATCCACCGTCTTGCCATTCCTTAGGTAAATTTTGTTTACACGTTCACGAGGATTTGCGTCCAGTCTTCCCGGTAGAACTCCTTGCGGTTTAGAGGAATTCGCAGCAAGTTGTACAACCTGATTGTGTACGATCTTTAGGCGTGTTCCATAACCTGCTTCTTTACATCTCAATAATTTGCTATCATCTCTCTAAGTTTGGCGTATTGATCTTTCTCTCCTTGTAATATTTAAGTGAGCATAGACATAATATCGGTGTTAGCTTCTTGCTGCGGACATGGGAAGCACGTGATTGATAACTCTAAGTTTGGGGATGCATCCATGGCTGAATGTTCTTATTTCTTTGCATCACTCGCGGGTGAAAGTTTCCTGATAGGTAGTTCACATTCTCATACTCCCAAACTTCGTGTTTCCATGATTGCTCTGAATAGTGCGGACATCATGATTTAGATAGCATATGATAAATTCCCGCAACTTGTTCTTTTACTTCGGTGTACAGAGAATACACCTCATTCATGGTACCTCACAAAATAAACAAAAACAATCGATTGAACTCTGAGAGGTTAAAAAAATTTACTCAAAAAGAAAGAAAATAAAATAAAAAATGCGAAAACCAAATAAGACTCCATAAACGACTATATTCTAATCCAAAAGTATCCTAACTCTAAAGCCGTAATCAATTTCCCGACAACGGATCCAAAAAATTGATGTGCTTAATCTCAAGTAATAAAATACCTAGACTAACGCTTCCACAAGAATACGGATCGTATAATACCAAGTCGAACACGAGGAATCGATGCAACTCTTAAGATATTTAAACTAATGAATAGGACGGTTAAAATCAAATGGTGCTTTGAATGCGAATGAAACTAAACTAACTAATGAACTAGTTAACTTCAATCAACTAAATACCACAGGTTTCGAGAGATGCACGATGATGCAATGAAGTTCTAACAAGATCATGGTCATAGATATCGTTACGTATTCACGGAATTCAAGCTCTTTTCGAGGGAATGACTCTCACGATGCCTAAACCCACTATCTAGCATGCATACTACCAATATTCCAATTGTGTAATCTCGCCTATTAGATGCATTAATATCGCTATCCTAATTCCTAAGTTCAATTAACCGACTAGCCAAGGTTCTAAATCAATTGAGACTTCATATCATGTCTACGTTCCAAAATTCAATTCATCTCCTAATGCAATTAGATTTTTATAAACATTCATTCAAGCTACCAACAATAATAAAAGCATTATGAACAACCAATCAATCCAAAAACGATCAAATATTATAACCAAGCAGTAAGCACAAGACATCATTACATATCGGTGAAGCTCTCTAACCCGTAGCTACTAAACTACTCGGACATGGACTTAGAAAACAAAACACAAATAAATTTATGTTCAACATAGATAAAGAATGAGATCCCTCCATATTCTATTACCGATGTCTTCAACAGCTCCTCTGTGTTCCGAGTTCGTCGCCCCATCTCCAGCCTTCCGGCGTGCTGCTCTCTCTCTTGTTCTCTCGTGTGTGTTGTCTGGTGTGTGGTGTGTGGTATGTGTTTTGTCCGAATTCCTTCTGCCCTCTTGACTCCTACGTTCTCTTTCCTCTTTCATTTCTTTCCTTTTCTCCTTCTTTTCCTCTTTGGCCGAATCTAAGCACTCCGGCCCATTCCTTTTTGTCCTCTTTTCCTCTTTGGTTAGCTTCCATTTTATCAGTTTCCATTTTCTTCATCAGCTTGTATTTCTTTTACCTCTTTGCAGCACAGTTTCCTTTTCTTTTTTCCATCTTTTCCTCTTTTCTTGGCTGCCTTATTTCTTGTTCTTGCATTTCCATTAATTGTTCCAGCAGCCATTTCCATTTTCTATCTCCAACGGTTGCAGTTTCCAATTCTCGTGTAGACGACTATCTTTCCATTTTTTGGGTTGGCGGTTGGAAATTTACATTTTGTTCCAGCAACTTGCTTCTATTTTATGTAAACCATATTTCATTTTCATGTTCCAACCGTGCTCTTCTTAATTTTGTTCCAGCAACCAAAAGTTTCCTTTTCTTGTTCAAGCCACCGAAAGTTTCCATTTTTGTAAGCGGCCAATTGTTTCCATTTTTGTAAGCGACCATTGCTTCCATTTCTCTTCTCCGGTTTATGATTCTTTTGAAGTCTGACCATGCATAGCTAATAGAAGGGTGGGTTTTCTTAGTTTGTTTCATTTACTTGTGTTGGTATCCCGATATTTCATTTCCTGCAATAACACGAGAAAACGCTAGGAGAGGACTAAAGGATGCTTAATGCTCGGTAAAGTCCAAATGAATGGTTAAACTAAATATGAAAATGAACTAAAATACTATAACAAAATAGACGTTATCACCTGCAAACAAAGTTTGGTGTATCCTTACTGATAAATCCCAGTGGTTGTTGCATGAAAACCTCATCGCTTAGGCTGCCTTGTAAGAATGCGTTGTTGACATCAAGTTGACGTAAAGACCATGAAAATGTAACTACAAGGCTGAGAACAGTCCGAATTGTTGAAGGCATGACAATAAGGCTGAATATTTATGTGTAATCGACTCCCGGTCACTGATGAAATCCTTTTGCTACAACACGCGCCTTATACCTGTCAACCATCAGGTCGTTATTTAATACGAAAAACCCAACGACAACCCATAACATTATTAGCCTTATTGGGTGGTACATACTCCCAAGTACCATTGTGAAGTAGAGCATCAAATTCATATCTCATAGCTAGTTTCCACTTCTCATCCTTCAAGGCTTGTATGACACTAGAAGGTTCAATATCAAGTGATGTAAGGGTAGATGTATATGATAGTTTGTGGGTAGGTTTGTGGATGTAATTCTTTTTACTCGGGTATTCATAGGGTGGATGTTTGTAATTGTATTAATAGGTGGTGTAGGTGCAGTTGACGAGGTCTGAAGTGTACTCAGTTCGGTGAAGGATTCTGAGCGTAGGGGCTGATCCGATTGTTATGTCTGAAGTTTTTGGTCCATGGTCCAGACCCGAGATAATGGAAACTGGAGGAGACCAAGATAAGGGTGACATAGAGGGAGTATCAGATGAGGTAGGTGATGCTAAGAGTTTAGAAAAAAGGAAAACTTATTCAAAGAATTGAACGTGACGCGAGATGAAAACTCAAGAATTTTTTTTGGTCATAGCAAAAATAAGCACTTTGGGAGGAAGAAAACCAATAAATACACATGGAGTTGATCGAGGAGAAAGTTTGCGAGTAGAGTACGGACGCAACCATGGGTAACAAAGACAACCAAAAATCCAAAGTTTAAGAAAATTAGGTGAAGACCCGAAAAGAGACTCAAAGGGCTATACAAAGGAAAGGATTAGTGTAGGAAGTCTATTTATCAGAAAGACTGCAATAGATAAAGCAAAAGGCCAAAATTCTTGAGGAACAGAGGCATGAGTCATAAGAGATAGACCCGTTTCAACAATGTGTCGATGTTTGTGTTCCGAGAGACCATTATATTCAGGCGTATGAGGTGGTGCGGTGAGATGAAATATTCCATGTATCGTGGAGAAGGAACGAAGAGTAAAATATTCCCCCCATTATCGGAGTAAAATATGGTGATTTTGGTGTTGAATGTAGTTTCCACAATGGCTTTGAAACAGATAAATGTCTCGAAAACTTGTGATTTGTGCATGAGAGGATAAATCCATGTATATCATGTGAAATTGATAACACGTAATCCGTAGTAGTTTTTATGTCATTCTTAGGTATAGTTTTGATTAGATTTATTAGATTTCATTCATTTATCGAGTCTATTCGAGGATTTCATCTACATTTCGTGTTTTGTGTAGGAAACGAAGACATGACGAGAAACACGAGAGATATTGGCAATTTAACCCCAAAATGACAAGGTTCAGCTTGTGCAAGACCGTTGATTGAAGAGAACGTGCAAACACCGAGCGAAAGGAGCGAAAACAACATTTTAGGCCATGCACGCTCGGGCATCGGAAGTGTGCCCGCTAGGGTAATTGATGCCATGACAACCCCATAGCTTTACACGACTCGGGTGCTCAAGGAACATGATCGGGCATGCGTGCCCGATCGGGTGGCAAAGGAGTGCCCGCTCGGGTGGTTTGTCATCAAGATGCGCCGTAGGTTTGCACGACTCGGGCTGAAGAGGAACAC
>CM071871.1:22545516-22556100 GCA_036759665.1 Gynandropsis gynandra
AAAGCCAAGCCGTGTATTTAATGCTGCCAAATATAAGGAAGGATGTAAAAAATGCACCTCACCCACTTCGCAGCGGACCAAGAGCCGAATCCAGAGTGACACACGATGGCGACTGGTTGTCGTCGTCATAGTGTGTCACTCGAACTAGATTCGTCTTGGGTATTGGTCCGCTGCGAAGTGGGTGAGGTGCATTTTTTACATCCTTCCTTATATTTGGCAGCATTAAATACACGGCTTGGCTTCGTGGCTCGGAAGTTAGAAAGAAGAGAGCGATGGTCCTAATTCGTAGGTGCATTGGACGCCTTGAGATTCATATACCTTTTGGAGTAGACCACCACGATCTAAATATATTCATAACTTTTTTAGTTAAATTATTGCAGTAAAAAAATATATAACTGTATCGATAGCAATTAATTTCGAAAATGCAAAAATAAAGGAACATATCAAATATAACAATCATTATTTTGTACATGTAATATACAAAAACAAGTACATATAATCATAATCATCATCGTATACACTGGTACTGTTGATGGTCTTTATATATAATACTCTTATATGCAATTTTTTGTTTGTTTGTCATACATTGTTTTATTTTATTTTTTTCTTAACTAAAAAATAATCAAATTTCATCACCCATCAATATTTTTTATTTTAATTGAACATTTCTTTATTGAACATTTCTTTATTGAACATTTCTTTTGTTTAATTCATACTTTCAAATTCCACATTTTTTTCTTTTGTTTTTCCAATTTCATAGAAATATATTTATATTTTTCCGCATGAAACCCATTGGGCCTAAGAAGGCTTCGTTACTTTGGTTTTCCGTTTCCCGAGGAACAAAAATTTGCATTGCGATTGCGTCCTTCTTCAACACGCTTCGTTTCAGTGAAAGTTCCTAGAGCACTCTGTTCAGTCAAAGAATACTAAGACGAACTAGTCTCAGATTACGCAGGAGATTAAGCTATGAAATTCAAGTCCATTCTGGTTAGGTCCTTGCGTCGATCTCGAAATCCTCCGCCATCGGACACTACCCTTCCAGTAATTCCATTTTCCTTTGCTTTTTGTTTGATTCTCCTAAAATCAAGGTCGTAATCGATGGGGAAACCAGTTTATTATAGGCTTCTCCTCTTTTTCTACGTTTTTTTTACTTCCCAGATGTTTCTGAGTGCAGTGTTGTCATGTTTCTTTTGTCTGAATTTTGAAATCTGTAATTTTTCAAATTACTTCAACTTGTCCGTTTAGCGCTTTTCCGATTGATAGGTGAATTTGAAACTGAAAGGTAAATTTCCTTTGAAAATTTATACTAATATGATGAATTCTTCATTGGTGTTTTCCATATAAGTTTTTTTTTTGTTGCTAAATTCCGAATGTATTATATTGCAGAGAAAAATCCCGGCCAATATATAAATTGTCCTCATAAATTTTGTCTGTAGAGTTTGAATTTGCAATTTCACAGTTCAAAATCCAGTAACGTATTGTGTAGTTGATGTATGCATATAAGTTATTTTTATATTACCATCAATTTGTTTTCAGCAGAATGAAGCTAATGAAGACTATGGCTCTGAGATAGACGAGCATAACGTGCCCTGTGATCCACACTGTGAAAATGGTGATACTGATGTCGAGGTTGTTCCAGATTCTTTGGAAGAAAGAAATGTGCCTTCGAATAAACCTCAGTGTTTTGGGTCTAGCGATACTGATAACAGTCTCGAATCTCTGAACTTAGATGCGTGTATTATGTGTGGAATCAAGGATGAGTTGGTATGGCATTGTTCTGGGATTGACTGCCCTATTTCAATTCATGGCAAGTGTGTGAATGATGAACCCGGTAATGAAGATGCTGCAAATCGTTATTGCCCTTACTGTTGGTTCAAGATTGAAGCATTGAGATCCAACGCGTTGAGGGAGAAGGCGGTTGCAGCACAAAAGGCGCTCTTCAAGTATTTGGATAAAGAGATTAATGGTGGAGGTAAGAAAGAGGAGGCTGTTCCCAAAGTGGGAGAGAATAAGACAGGTTTACCCAGTGCTGATGATAGAAACCAAAAACATCCTGAAAGTTGTGCAGACATTGGAAGTGATCAGCACTTACACCTAGAGGGTGCTGTCTGTCCATCAAGAGAGGGGCAAGCACGATCAGAGAAGGTTAATGATAGATCAAGAGACTACTGCGTGCAATTAAAACAGGATATCGATCAATCGGTAGATTGCAATGGTCAGTTAAACGAGGATGCCAATCAAGCAAGAGATCGGTGCAAGCAATTAGGAAAGGATATTAATCAATCAAAAGAGCCGCTTGTTCGATTAGAGAAGGGAATCAATCAACCTGGTGATCAACACGGACTGGAGAAATATCAGCAGAACGAGGTCGACATGGCAGAACGAGATGTTGGTGGTAAAGACAAAGCAACAGAAGGTCAACAACAGGTAGAGATGAATAAAGAAAAAAACAGTGATGGGTTTCAAGCCTCAGAAAGTGAAGAAAGGTCAGAGACAGAAAAATTCCACGATGCTGAGGATGGCAAGAATGAGGAAACAGCTGAAGGTCAACATAAATCAGATGCAAGAACAGAGAATACTGTAGATGGTTCACCTTTTGTGTCTATCCGAGAATCATTTTCAAGGAATGAATCTGTTCAGGTCCAATCGAACCTGAGGCAGAAGAGACGGAGGAAGATAATTGAATTTGACAGTGATGTTTCATCAAATGAATCTACCAATGAACGAAATGGACAAGATGTGACCGAGCAGAGTAATGGTTCCTTCAAGTCTTCATCTTCCAGAGGAGTCACTTCCCCGTTATTGAAGAGGAAGAACCAAAAGATAAAATCTACTGTGGCCAAAATGGCCCAGCAGAAGAGGTAGTGCATAATTTATCATTCTCTAGAATGTAAATATCGGTTAGAAATCCTTCATGTGGCCTTTGGAGTTTTCATTTCAAACATAACTTATATTTCCTTTATGGAATTGCAGAGAAACTCCTTCAATTAAGAATGATAAGAGGAAGAGACTATCTTGGACGCCTGAAGAAGAAGCAATGCTGGGGGTATAAACACGCCATGCCCTATCCTTCATTCATCTCTTAATCTGATTTGATTAATTCAAGCATTCAATCATAGTTTTAACACAAAAAAGAAATAAAAAGATAAAAAAAATGCGGTTTTCAACTGAATTGAGCTCTAATACGGGGGCTTGGGGGCTTGGAATTGTAAATCTCTCAGGGTGACGATAAATTGTTTTAACCAGGTGGGAATGGAGACATTCTCAGGGGAGGGCAGCAGGAACATACCATGGAGGAAAATTCTGGATATGGGAGCAAAGGTATTCCACGAAACTCGTACTCCTACTGATCTTAAGGACAAATGGCGAACAATGAACTCTAAAAAAATAGAGCAGTGATAGACAAAACCATCATCAGATTCGTATCTGAAGAGGATAAGAAGGAAACAATAGATACTCAAGTTGGAGGCATAGTCAGTTCTTCAAGGTAAATAAAAGCTATGAAGAAACGGAAAAAGAAATTTGATGAATAAAATGATAGTAAGTCTAACTAGGAATTCCGTTAAGGTTGTGCAAGATATATATTAGATTAGTATGTTGTTTTTCGCAAAGAGAGTTTTTCAATATTAAAATGTGTTTGATGGAGTTTTATGCATCTATGTAAAAGAAAATTATTAATTAATAATTTACGGAATAGCTGTATCAGTGTGTTGAGTCGTTGGATTTCTGTCAAGTGTACATGGCATTTTTTCAGGCTTGCCATGATTTTGAGTTTTTTTTTCTATGAATTGTAAACCATTTTAGATCATTAAATGTGTATTCTTTTTTCATATTCGAATCTCTAGATTGATTTTAAAATTTTAATTTATTTGTATAATATAAAATCTGCATGATTAAATTTTGCTCGATTTGTTTTTTAAAGATGAATATCGATTATTAATTTAAATTCAATGTTAGTCATTGATTTATGTTTATATATGTATATTTTATACGTGTGTATTTATGATAACCAAATATAATCGTAAAACCGTCATTGGTTTCTGTCTATTTTATGATGGTGGCATTAGAAAATCAATTCCAATGTCAATTACGCATATCAATGCTATCTTAATTTTGTTTTCATTATAGTCAATCTTATCGAATTTTTTTGTCTTTTTTATCTTCTCTTTCTCACTTTTTCCTCTTCAAAACAAATATAATTCTCTACATGAGTCAGTGAGAAATTTTTTGTACCATGAGATAGAAAGAGAAAGAAAGTGGCAAGATAGTGGTGACAAGGAAGTTTTCTTTTTCTTTTTTAACAGAAAAGAAAGAAGAAGAAGACGACATACCAAGAAAAAAAAAATATCAACAATATTGACCAGTCTATACTTAAAAAAGATTAAGATGACTTGGTATCATAGGTGGACATTGGAATTGATTATCCAACTACCACGTTTTTTTGTTAGGTTTTTTGTTAAGTTTATGTGCTACGGAGAGGTTCTAACAAATTAGTATGACGTTAGACGTTCTACGATAATGTGTTGCTAAGAGAGGTTTATATATTCTAGTAAGTTCAAGGAGCAATCAGAAAATTGAGGACAGTCTGGAGAGGAGTAAGACTTCAAAAATACCTTTCTAGAAAAAAAAAATTTCGCATCAAAAATACCTTTATAAATGTTAAAATTTTCAAAATATCCCTGCGATTCTTCTATCCAGTTTGATCCAGTTTGACCCTTCGATCTAGAGATCCAATCCGACCCACCGACTCAGTCCGACCCTACGACCTTGCGACCCTGTCCGACCCTGCGACCCTGTCCGACCCAGCCGACCCAACGACCCTATCCGACCCTGCGACCCAGTCCGACCCAGCCGACCCTGCGACCCAGCGACCCAGTCCGACCCTGTTCGACCCTGTGGACCGCCGGAACTGCCAGAAACCGCCGGAAATTGCTAGAAATCGCCGGAAATTGCCAGAAATCGCCGGAAAACGGTCGAAATCGTTGAAACTCACCTACAAATCGCCGGAAATCGCCAAAAATCACCGGAAAATCGCTAAAAACGCTGGAAATCACTGAAAATGACTGAAACATTGTGGAATATCGCTCGAAAATTGCTGCAAACCGCTCAAAATAGAAGGAAATCACTCGAGAATGGAAAGAAATCACTCAAAAATTGAAGGAAATCGTTCGAAAATAGAAGGGAAACACTCGAAAATGAAAGAAAATAGCTCTCTACTTTGTTTCCCTCCTCTCAATTTTCGTTTTCCCTCTTCTCATATTTGCCTTTCCCTCCTTTGTATATGTTTTTCATTAAAGGCACATATGTCTTTTCTCCAATTTTTATTTCCATACTATTTAGGAGGGTAATTTTGAAGTGTTTTAGCCCTAAGAAGGCATTTTTGATATTCTCCCGTCTGGAGATTTGAGATTTTATGACGAGTTAGTAAAAGCATTTTAATTATTATTATTATTATTATTATTATTATTATTATTATTATGATGATGATGAGGATTATTATTATTATTATTATTATTATTATTATTATTATTAATAAAATATGTTTTATACATGATATTTATTATAATTTAAAATTTGAAATATATATAGAGAAAGAGAAAGAATTTATAAAAATATGATTTATAACCCGTGGTAGATGTAGAATTTTATTGGGGGTATATTATATTTTTTTTGAAGGATAAATAAATACATCATTTTACAAGTTTTTAATAATAATCAAATACTGTTTATATTTATACAATATATTTTTTAATAATTTAATTAAAATATCATTATTAACATCTTTATCATTTTATACATTTATTAGAACTAATAGTATTAATAATTATCATGTGTGATGTAATGATAAGATTGATGTTTTATTAATTTATTGAAATATTTATATTTTAATAACTTAAAATTAGTTGATTTCAAGTAATCACGACATAAAAAATTTGATGTGGTTAATCTCAAATAATAATTACCTAGACTAATGTTTCCGTAAGAATACTGATTGTGTAGTAGCAGGATCGAACACTAGGGAATCGATACAACTCTAAATCTAGTAAGCTAATGAATATGACGTGTAAAATTAATAAGTGATCGAAATGCAAGTAAAGATAAACTAACTAATTAACAAATTAAACTCAATGAACTAAACACCACATGTATTGACAGATGCACGATAATGCAATGAAGTGCTAACGAGATCATGGTTATAGATATCATTAAGTATTCGGAGAATTCAAACTCTTTCATAGGGAATGACTCTCCCGATGCCTAATCAACTATCAAGCATGCATACTACCAATCTCCCAATTGCATAATCTCACCTACTAGATGCATTAAGATCGCTATCCTAATTCCTATGTCCAATTAACCGACCGACCAAGGTTCTAAATCAATTAAGACTTCAAATCGTGGCTACGTTCCAAACAATGCAGTCAGATTTTTACAACAACCATTCATTCAGGCAACCAACAAGAATAAAAGCATTAAGAACAACCAATCATTCCGAAAATGATCAAATATTATAACCAAGAATTAAGCATACAACTTCATTACACATCGGCAAATCTCTAACCCGTGGCTATGGAATTACTCGGACATGGGTTCCAAACACAAAACACGAATGAAAACCATCATAAACATGGATATAGAACGAGATCCCTCCCTATTCTAATACCATAGTCCTCAATAGTTCCTTCACATTCGAGTTCGTTGTCCCGTCTCCAGCCTTCCGCAGTGCTCTCTCTCTCTCTCTCGTTCTCTCGTGTGTGGTATGTGTGTGTGTTCTGTCCGAAATTTAGTTTTTCCTCTTGGTCCCTTCGTCCTCTTTCCTCTTTCCTTTCTTTCCTTTTCTCTTTCTTTCCTTTTTGGCCGAATCAAGCTCTGCAGCGTTTTCCTTTTCGTCTTCTTTCCTCTTACTACTAGTTTCAATTTTCTCGGTTTCCATTTTCTTCAGCAGCTTGTGTTTTCTTTTCCTCTTTGGCTGCATCGGTTTTCTTTTCTTTTCTCATCCTTTCCTCTTTGGCTGGCTGCTTTCTTTCTCTTGTCCATGCGTTTCCATTTATTGTTCTAGTAGCCATTTCCATTTTCTATCTGTGACGGTTGCAGTTTCCAATTCTTGTGTAGGTGACTATGTTTCCATTTTTGTGTAGGTGGTTGGAAATTTACATTTTGTTCCAGCAACTTGTTTCTATTTTACGTAAACCATGTTTCTTTTTCATTTTCCAACCTTGATCTTCTTATTTTTGTTCAAGCAACCGAAAGTTTCCATTTTTGTGAGCCGCCTATTTCCTTTTCTTTGTGGATGTGTGCCTTCTTTGTAATCCAACAATCCTTGCTTCCAATTTTCTTTTTTAATTCAAGATCCTTGGACGCTGACTGTGTATAGTTGATAGGAAAGTGAGATTTACGTCATTTACTCGTGTTTGTACCCTGATATTTCATTTCGTGCAATTACACAAGAATACGCTAGAAGAGGACTAAATGATGCTTAATGCTCGGTAAAGTCTAAATGAATGGTTAAACTAACTATGAAAATGGACTAAAATACTATAAAAAATAGACATTATCAAACTCCCCCAGACTTGAACATTTGCTTATCCTCGAGCAAGACTAGAACTAAGCATGAGAAGATGTAGACAACAACCGGATACTAGCACAAGCAATTCGAAAAATCAGCCATCATACACAACAACTTGTCACACGAGCATAGATCTAAACGTGCAGACCTCTATCTGCCGAGAGCAACTAACCATGCAATCCTATAGATAACCTAAGTTCATTTCACTAACCCCTAGACGATATCCAAGTGATCTCAATACGTATTCTCTTATGCTCCCGTGAGATACCATTCTTAAGACAATCATTTTTCTTTTTCAGTTCTATTTTTCTTATTTTCGGGTTCCACACATATTTTTCTTTGAAAATTCATGCTCGATTTCTAGGACGTCGAAGTTGAAGAGGACAACCTTCTACTTAGACCAAGGTTGCTGATTGGCACACTCATAAGGTCTTGTAACCTTAGCGGAATGAAGAGGTTGTGCCATTGCATATTTTTTTCTTTTGATTAAACTATTGTGATTTCGCATCGACTCTTATCCTTAGGATGTAAGGCTGAAATAGTTAAATAACTTATTCTATTGACAGCGGAGTGTAAGCGCGTGGAAATATAGCGATCGAAACAAATCAAAGAATGAACAGTATGCTCGGAGATATAAATACTTGGGATTGAAACCTAGGGGGCGGAACATAACTATAGGCTATTGATTCATGCACGACTACTAACTAATCGATTTCTAAAGGTAATTTTTAGAAAACCTAGACTTTTGTTCCCGATTCGACAAAGTTTCATAAAGATGGCTAAAGTTCGAAATTTTTCTTACTAGATATTCGACCGTCTAATCCTAACGAAACTAACGTAAAAGCTGAAATAAAACAAATAACTCAAAATTTAATCTTAATCACAATCATGACACTTGGAAGAGTATCCCCTCAGACTTGAATGGAACACCGTCCCCATTTTCAAAACGTAACAGATGGACTCGCATGCAAAAACTCGGGGAAAAATAAAGTAGATAGGAACTTGTGCACCTGATGTGTACTTGCTATCCAGAGTTGATGCAGCTAGGTGTATGCGTCTCCCCTTATGTTGTTGATGATGTTCAAGTGGAAAACCTATAACAAAATCAAACAATCCGAAAGAGAGAGTACGATACATCGAGGTTGCTAATAAGATGCATGCGTGTGAAAAGAATAAGAGTTGGATTCTAAAAAAATTAAAATGAAATAAATAAAAGAATACGAGGCTCGGGTTGCCTCCCGAGAAGCGCTTGTTTAAGGTCACGAGCCTGACCTAGATGTGTTACTCATTAGGTGTACGTCATTGACGTCGTCGTGTGCGTAGCGTCTCGCGTGCATAGGAGGCTCGATTGGGTATAGCACCAGATCAGTTGGATTCCTTGCACAATCGGTCATGTCCTCCCTAAGCTTGGTCGTATTGTTCCCTAAATTGGAGGCTAGGTCGTGCAGTCCAAATAGTTTGGTTGAGCTGTCCATAAATCGGTTGTGCACTCTATGAAACAGGTTAGGCGTTCATCTCTCGTTTCCTTCAATGTCTCCGGAATTTTTTGGTACGTGAGCCCTTGTGATGAAAGCTTCATCTTCACCTTGGGTGCCTTATCTATGTTCCAATCAGGTGCTGGACGTTTTGTGTAGCTTCTCGGCATCTCGAGATTATTTATGCACTGATTTGCATCGGATTTAGCTCGGGTCGCACAGAAGTCTTGGTCGTGGGTTCCTTTTTTTTCTTTCGCCCAGCAGCTCATTTGGGTCCTTATGTAATCCTTCTTTAGCTGCTAAGAGAGTTATTTCTAGGGAATCCGTACTCTCAAATTTTTCATGAACTTCTTTGGCTAAATTCTCCAAAACATCATCGCAGAACACCGAATCGATAATGCATGGCTGTTTAAGTGTGTCATTCAAGTTGAACTCCACTTCCTCGTCGAGATTCTGCTTGTGTTTGTAAACGTCACTAACATTTTTCGCTGCTGTGTTAGGTGCATCAACCTTTTCAAATGTCAAAGGAGGTTGTTGATCCACTGTTTTCTTGCGTTGACATTTTAGAAATGACAATGGAGGCGGCCTCGGGTCTGGTTTTACGTACTTTGGCTCCTCTTCCTCCTTGGGCTTCTCCTTAAACTCATTAATAGCCTTTTCTCTGCTGTGATTGAAGCTTCACCCCTTTCAAACGTTGAAGGAATGGGCTGATCCACCGTCTTGCCACTCCTTATATAATTGGCATTGACGTGCTCAAGGGGATTCGCTTTTGGTCTTCCCGGAAGAATTCCTTGTGGTCATGGTGCTTCTTGCTCTAATTTCACAATTTCAGTTTCCAAATGTCTAAGGTGAGTTTGAAAGCCTTCTATCTGCTTCTTGGTAATCTCTTGCTCCGCTTTCACTTCCATCAATAGATTTTTTCGAATTTTGCTGCACTTCCATCAATAGGTTGCTTTGATTTTGTTGTACTTGGAGAAGTGGGCGAACATGGCGGTAACATCGGGGGCTGATTTGGGTTGGATTAGCTGTGGTGTACGTGATTGATATCCTTGATTTTGAGGCTGCATTCTTGGCTAGAAGTTCTGATTTCATTGCATCACTCGTGGCTGAAAATTTCTCGATAGATGTTGCGCATTCAACACACTGTCGAGGTTCCTATACGAGAAGTTTGGGTGATCTCTCCACCTGGGGTTGTATCTGTTCCCCAAAGGCTGATTGTTAACCACGTAACTCACTTTCTCATAACCTCGAATTCCTTGTTCCCATGACTGCTCAGAATAGTGATGCGTATCAAAGTTAAATATAACCTAATCTAAACTAGTGACTGAAATTAACTAAACTACTTGGGTTCTAACGATGAGACAAACGTCCTAGGAATCCGGTTTCACCACAAGACTACCGAAACCGACGACCAACCTATCTATCATGCAATCCCAGTTAAAGCTATCTAAGGCGGACGATCCTAACATGATATCTACCCTCTCTCAAGGCATAGACACGTGATCTAGACAAGCTGCCCCCTACTTTCGTGGCTGACAACAT
>CM071871.1:22562300-22579150 GCA_036759665.1 Gynandropsis gynandra
TAGGGCAGTTCGTGCGCGTCCTGTGGTGCTGGAATGGTGCCCGATCGGGCATGGCATGTGTGCCCGCTCGGGCACAAGGCAAAATGGTCCTAAATGCTTGCCCGAGTCGTGCTAAATGGTCCACACAATTGGCCGTAGGTTTTGCCCGATCGTGCAAAGGTTGTGCCCGACCGGGTGAGGGTTTTCCATGCTCAATCTCGTCCCGTTTGTCCCGTGATGATCCCCGAAGTTGCTCCTTGGCTCCGTGCATGTCCTTTTAGCTCCAAAATGATCCAAATACGCGTAAAGACCTGTAAGAACATGAAAAGCACGAAAGCAAGTAAAACGGATACGGAATCATACGTAAAACATCACATATGTATCAATAACGTCTCCTAAATCGTGCAAGAAATACGTATGAAAACGAGATGATCAAATAGTGTGGATGGTTTGATTTAGATAGCATATGATAAATTTTCGCAACTTGATCTTTTACTTCAGCTATACCGACGTACAAAGAGTTCACCTCATTCATGTTACCTCACAAAATAAAAAAACATAAAAATCGATTAAGCTCCGAGAAGTAAAAATTTGGACCCAAAAAGAAAAGAAAAGAAAAAAATATGAAAAACAACTAAAGACTCTGGAAAGAACTATGTACTAATTCAAAAGTATCCTAACTCTAAAGTCTTAATCAATTCTCCGGCAAGGCCACAAAAACTTGATGTGGTTAATCTGAAGTAATAATTATCTAGACTAACGTTTTCGCAAGAATACGAATCGTGTAGTACCAAGGTCGAACATTAAGGAATCGATGCAACTCTAAAGCTCGTAAACTAATGAATAGGACGTGTAGAATTAATAAGTGATCGAAATGCAAGTAAAGATAAACTAACTAACTATTAACAAATTAAACTCAATGAACTAAACACCACAGGTTTTGAGAGATGCACGTTAATGCAATGAAGTGCTAACAAGATCATGGTTATAGATATCATTAAGTATTAGGAGAATTCAAGCTCTTTCCTAGGGAATGACTCTCCCGATGCCTAAATCCACTATCTACCATGCGTACTACCAATCTCTGAATTGTGTAATCTCACTTACTAGATGCATTAAGATCGCTATCCTAATTCCTATGTCCAATTAACCGACCGGCCAAGGTTCTAAATAATTTGAGAACTCAAAACATGGCTACGTTCCAAAATCTAATTCATTTCCCTATGCAATCAGAGTTTTATAATCATTCATTCAACCAACAAGAATAAAAACATTAAGAACAACCAACCAACAAAAACGATCAAATAATATAACCAAGCATTAAGCATACACCTTCATTACATATCGAAAATCTCTAACTCGTGGCTATGAAATTACTCGGACATGGGTTCCAAACACAAAACACGAATGGAAACTATCTTAAATATGGATATAGAATGAGATCCCTCCCTATTCTTATATTTTAGTCTTCTATAGCTCCTCCACATCCCGAGTTCGTCGCCCCGTCTCCAGCCTTCCGGCGTGCTACTCTCTCTCTCTCGTTCTCTCGTGTGTGTTGTGTGGTATGTGTGTGTTCTGTCATAAATTTAGCTTTTCCTCTTGACCCCTTCGCACTCTTTCCTCTTTCCTTTCTTTCATTTTCTCCTTATTTCCTCTTTGGCCGAATCTAAGCTCTCCAACCCTTTCCTTTTCGTCCTCCTTTCCTCTTACTACTAGTTTCCATTTTCTCGGTTTCCATTGTCTTCAACAGCTTGTGTTTCCTTTTCCCCTTTGGCTGCAACGGTTTCCTTTTCTTTTCCCCTCCTTTCCTCTTTGTTTGGCTGCTTTCTTTCTCTTGTCCATACGTTTTTATTTATTGTTCCAGTAGCCATTTCATTTTTCTATCTCCGACGGTTGCAGTTTCCAATTCTTGTATAGGCGGCTATGTTTTCATTTTTGTGTAGGCGGTTGGAAATTTACATTTTGTTCCACCAACTTGCTTCTATTTTATGTAAACTATATTTCCTTTTAATGTTCCAACCGTGATCTTCTTATTTTTGTTCTAACTATCAAAAGTGCCATTCTTGTGAGTTGCGGCCTAAGTTTCCATTTTTGTGAGCCGTATATTTCCTTTTCTTTGTAGCTGTGTGCCTTCTTTGTAATTCACCCGTCCTTGCTTCCATTTTTCTTCTTTGATTCAATATCCTTAGATGCTTACCATATATAGGTTATAGGAAAGTGATTTTTGCTTCATTCACTCATGTTTGTGTTCCGATATTTCATTTTCTGCAATTACACGAGAAAACGCTAGTAGAGGACTAAATGATGCTTAATGCTCGATAAAGTCTAAATGAATGGTTAAAGGAACTATGAAAATGGACTATGATAACACGTAAAGTGTATCGAATTTAGGCTAGGTTTTAGTATCATTTTCGCATAGATTTTCTAGCACGAGATAAATTTCCGATACGATTATTCTTTACATACTCCTGTTTTGTTGGTTTTCAGGTTTTAAGGCGACAAGGCCTAAACGAGCGTAAAAAGACGAATTCCTGAGTAAAACCACGCATTTGAAGGTATAATTCACTCGGAGCCAAAATCCAGCCTCAGAATTCAACGGAACACCCGAGTAACGAGCGGAAAAGAGCAAAATCAAGGAATCAAGAGTGCCCGCTCGGGCACCAAGGTCTACCCCGCTCGGGTAAAACCTATGGGGTTTAATTGCACACCTTGCAAGACACGGACACGAAGGAAATATGATCGGGTAGCCATACCCGATCGGGCGCAAACAAGGTACCCGCTCGGTGTTAGTTCGTCCTAAAAATCCCCGAGAGTTTACACGGCTCAGGCCGTTCAATCACACGATCGGGTTCTGATGCCCGATCGGGCAAGACGGAGTACACGACCGGGCGAGGCTCTACCCGATCGGGTAAAAGGTGTACCCGAGCGGGCCGCGTTTCTCGCAACAATTTAGATCTTGCATTCAAACGACCTAATTAATAGACCAGAACGAATCTAGAGCAAAGGGGGGCGACGTACAGGGCACGGAAAGGCTTGGAAAACATTAGGAAAGGCTCGGGAGACGCTCGAGAAGGAGAGAAGCATCAATCCACACATTGGTAACACAATTGGGAAGATCGAGGCATCTAGTTTCCTAGGGTTTATCATGTCTAGGGTTATGTTATTTCCTTTATCTGTAATCTCCATGAGTGAGTAGGTTCCCAATTATGGGTTAGGGATATCGGATTGTAACGGATGTAAAATTTTATGCGTTAATTCTTAGATCTATTGCTTTTATCTTGATATTCGGTTCTACAATCAACACCATAAACGTCTTATACTAGTGTTGCCCGCTCAGTAACATAGGAATTCATACTTTTCTGGAAGCTTAAAGGATGAATCCGGAACTGTTGAGTTGTAGGTTAAGTTCGACTAATGAGAATCTGACTGGTCGGTTAATCGACTTAGGAATTAGGATTGCGTTCGTAAAGCTGCCATAGTACGGGTTAATCACTGCTGGAAGGTAGGGTTGCACGTACTCATGGTTAGGAGGTTTAGGCCCGGAAGAATCACTCCTCAGAGCATGAATTTCCCGTTATCAAGATAATTCGATAGGTTTATGATCTTTAGTTGTTACATCCATACGATTCCCGGTATCCCGACACCCATTTCGTCATATCCAAGTTTTCTCCAACCTTCTATCGTTGCCACCACTTAGCTTAGTTCTTTAGATATTTCGCACCACGCCTTCATCTACTTCCCTTCGTCCTAGTTTAGTGATATTCTTAGTTTTTAGCTGCTTTAGTCCCTAGAGTTCGATCCTGGTACTGCACGATCCGTATACTTGCGGTGAAGTGGTCTAGGAAATATATTGCTTGAGATTTCCGACATCAAGTTTTTGGCGCCGTTGCCGTGGACTAATAACGGCCTAGACTAGGAATTAGCTAGATTAAGATCTAGTCCTTTCCGGAGTCTTCTTTTATTTTTCGCATTTTTGTTTTTGCTTTTGTTTTTTTATTATGGAGTCAAAAATTTATTTCCCTCACATAGCTTAATCGAGTTTGATGTCCTTTATCTTGCGAGGTAACATGGACAACTTTAACTCATCGGGTGCCGACATAGCTGAATTGAGGCATCAACTTTCCTAGACTCGTCGTATGCTCTTCGACTTATACCATCCGCAGTACTTAGAGCGATTATGGGAACCAAATTCTTGGCGGTATGAAGAAGAGATCTACGACAGCTATACTCATCCTTACGGGAATACGTACAATCACGAATGGAGCGATCCCGCATACTTCCCGTACAGGAACACCGAGAGTATGGTGAATGCACAGCAATCGTTTGGGAATTTCCAGCCATGGACGGAACCCCAAACCCAGAGCTATCAGTCATATGTGCCTCAGCCATACCCAACGCAATCCGTAGCAACCCTTGATTATCCCGCCACGTATAACTACCTCTTTGAAATGTTTGAGAATCGAAACAACTTGTTTATGGGAGTGGAAGCGGAACAAGAAAGTGCCAATGAGCAGATAGGAAACTTATTTGGACAATTGGACGCGCAAGCTTCAGAGTTTGCACAAGGGGCATTGCAACCACAAGATGTTGCATCGGAAAGTTCATAATTAAGTCTTCGTGAATATGTCAGCGAAATCTACCTAAGGGATTGTGAGACGGTAGATCAGCCAAGTCCATCCTTGATTGAAAAAGAAGATTAATCCAATACGACAGTGGATGAGGCTATGGACATTGATGAGCACATGAAGAAACCCGAGGTAGAAGAAGAATTCAGCTTAGTGGACACGATTGAGCAACCATGCCCTATCGATTTTGTGTTCCCCGAAGGCATCTTTGAAGATTTAGCCGAGGAAACTTGTGAGGAAATTCAGATTAAGGATTCCTTATATTTGAATCGCATAGCGGTTGGGGAAGGTAACTACAAGGTACCGACCGAGCTGCTCAACAACGAAAGGAAGAGGAATCCCCCGATAAAGACTTCCACACAACACGAGCTAGATGCGGTGCGAGTCAGTACACACATAACCCCGGGATGCCGAGAAGATACACCAAACGTCCAACTCACAATTGAGACATCGATAAAGCACCTAAGGTAAAGATGAAGCCTTCATCGCAAAGGCTCACACATACAACATCTCTGGAAGAGCTGAAGGAAACGAATGACAAACGCCTAACCGGTTACATGGAGTGCTCAACCGGACCTATGGAGAGCTCAACCAGAATGTTTGGACAGCACGATCTAGCACCCAACATAGAGAACATCATGACCGATCTTAGGGAAGACAATACCGATCGTGCAAGGAATTCGGCAAATTCGCGTGCCACACCGTATCGAGCACATATTGCACGCGAAACGCTACGGACAAGACGACGTCGAGGACGTCCACCTGATGAGTAGCACACTTTGGCCATGCTCGCGACCTTAAACAAGCGCTTATCGGGAGGCAACCCGAGTCCCATATCCTTTTTAGTCGTTTTAGTTTTATTTCTATATTTTTGAACTCTTTTTCTTTTCTTTTGGACTTAGCGAAATTGTTTTAGGATTTAGGAATTTAGTGGTCTATCGATTTTTCCTGCATGGTTTTCCTCGTACGATTTTTTCTGATTTTGCAGCAGTCCCCGGTCGGGCAGATACCTCCACCCGAGCGGGCATAGTCAGATTCAAGGGAGCCCGATCGGGCATCATTCTAGTACCCGAGCGGGTAGGTCAACATGGGAGACGCACGATCGGGCGACACACGGTACCCGATCGGGCATCGTAAAATCTGAAAGGTAAGTTATATTTCGAGTAACCCGAGCGGCCGCCCTCACTTCAAAATTTCAACCCGAGCGTGCTCCCCCAATTCGCGAACCCTCACGCTGCAATCTCGTCGCCCGAGTCGCTCGTACGCCGCCGTCGTTTCATCGTAGCCAGTCGAGACCCTCGGTTACTCGAAATCCCCTCTCCCATCTCTTGAAAAACCCGAAAATTCCTCAATCTTCTCTCAAATTCCAAGTATATCTATGAAATTTTTGAGATTTGGACTGCTATGGGTTAGATCTAGGTCTGATTAGGAAAGATTTAGGGCAAAATTGTCGATTGAATCATGAAACGCGAACTGCAGGTCGCGATTCCGTGATTCTACCCGACCGGACTAGGTTTAGCACCCGGTCGGGCATCCTAGACATGTACCCGATCAGGCGGTGTTTCCACCCGAGTCGGGCACTACCTACGGGGGTGATTTAACGATTTTCTACCCGATCGGGCTACCTCTTGTACCCGATCGGGCACCATGCAAAACTGTGCCTAACACTTATTTTTCTTACTCGATTGTTTTGCAGATGACCCCGAAAGTCTATCAGAGCTCCAAGAAACGTCGATCTGACGCATATGACCCAGAACACGGATGGCCAGCGAGGTCGGATGCAGTCACGGAGTCGACGCCCTATATGCCGATCACCGCATCCCACCAGCAGTACAACTACCGGACGACAACGTTCCTGTCCGGTCAGAAGTCGAGGTTCACCGAACTTCAGCCGCAGATTTTCTCGTCCCGCTTTCGATCCTCCGAAGCGATGAGTGCTCTCCACATCGAGGAGCGCATAGACGCCATCTTCAACACTCTGGGATGGACGGGACTGAGGGATACACAGGAGTACACATACCGCAACCTCACGGCGGAGTTCCTCGCATCGTACGTAGTATTCTTTCCTGAGTCCGGAGATCGGGAGAGAGCCTTCATGGAGTTCCATCTGCTGGGACAGAACTACCGGCTCAGCGCGAGACAACTTGCAATCATCCTTAACGCTCCACATTGCAACTTCACGAAGATGCCTGAGCACAACCGGAGTCGTCAAGCACAATTCTGGGCTCAGATTGCGTACGGAGAATACTCGACGAGGTCGAAGGCCAGCCATATTCACCACCCCGCCCTAAGGTACTTTCACTACTTCCTAGTCTCTTCAATACTATGAAAGGGAGCATAAGGTGGAGTCAACCACACAGAGTTGGCATACCTAAGGCGGGTGGTGCAGTCAGGCTTTGAGCTCGACGAGTGGGATATCTTGGACGTCGACTTGGCGTCGCTAGTGATGAGGCACTTCCATGACATAGCCACCGAGAAGTGTAGCACAGATACGAAGATCATGTGCGGTGGCATTGTCACGATGATCGCACGAAGAATCGGGATCAACCTTGGCATCCTGACTGAGGATAAGATCGACGAAGAGCCCGAGCTGAACCTCCAGAACCTACGCAACCGAAAGGCGATTACGTTAGAGAGGTACAACGTCATCTAGAGCTACAAGGACGAGCACGGTCGCAACTTGGAAGTCGTCCTACGAGAGATTTAGATGCCGGGTCTAGATGAGGAGGGGTCACGATTCAGGATTGACCCAGCCATCGGGCACATCGGCCCGAGGCTAGCTGAGATGGATCCACCTCCTGCCGTTGCACCAGGACCATCCGTGTCGAGGCAGCGCAGACGACGCGCCACTCACTCACGTGCCCGCCCAGAGTACCCTCATCACCGCTCTGACTTCCCTTCCATGGAAGGAGTCTCTGACGTCCTCAGGTATGTAGCGGAGGAGACCAGGTATCAGACTTTTATGATAGAGCAAAGGTACGACATGGAGGCGGTGAGGCACGACATCGAGGCTGCGAGGTATGCGGAGCAGCAGCAATTCCAGGAGCAGCCGATCGAGCATACGTATTACCTCACAGAGTCCGTCCATCGATTTCAGCAGCTCAGTATGCAGCATTACCAGGAGCCATACGTGCCGATCCCGCAGGACTATCGTACTAGCGCTATCCCGTACCGTCCTCACATCCCCTACGAGCTGCAGTCTTTCTACTTACCACTTGGGGAAGGGGCACCCGTGGAGCCAGCAGACCTTCCGGACACCCGTGGTGGAGAGGATGAGGATTAGAGCACTCTTCCCTTTTTCCTTTTTCTTTCTTTTTCTTTTTCATCTTTTATGGACCTAATTTTCTTATTTTTCTTGCTTTTTAGTTTTAGCGATTATGTACGCTCTTTCAGACTAATTGATGTAGTGATCTTTGCTCTATGTCTTGCATTGCATGATATTCATTTCAGGTCCTTCACGCTAACACATGCATTAGAGCAAAAGAGTCACGAATTCCGGATGTATCACAATTCGAGAAAGCTACACACATCAGGTGTACTCGTTTTCCTTTTTATATTTTCTCGGATTTTTGGCATGCGGGTATCCCTCTTAGGTCTCGAACACCGAGACTGTGTTCCGTTTAGGTCTGGGGGGTACTCTTCATTCAGTGATACGGATGTTTATTTAGAGCGACATATTTGCGTTTAGGATTAGGAATAAGATGGATACCTAGTAAAATTTTTTCGAGATTTAGTCATCTTTGCGACCTTGTCGAATCGTGGACAATAGTCTAGGTTTTCTTAGAAGCCTTTTGGATACCGATTAGTCGAGTAGTTGTGTTTGAAGCCACGATCGATAGTTGAATTCACTCCTTAGGTTTCGGTACGAAGTAGTCATATCTCCATATATACCGTCTAGCCTTTGCTTAGTTGATATTTTTAGCGTTCATGAGTTAGATTCCACACGCATATACTCCGCTGCCATCTAGGATAAGTTTTTCACTCTTCCGAGTTAGGATTGACATGAGTACATCGATGTTCGATGGTTCGGGTCTAGGTGGTGGGTAGAGGCGTTGTTCTACGTCCTAAGGGTTAGAGTGTTGCGTAATCATAAAAATAAAAAACCGAAAAAAAAGATCTTCAATAACGCACCTCTTCACTATGCTAAGGTCACGCGACCTTATGAGTGTGCCATAGGCAACCTAGGTCTAAGTAGAAAGCCATCCCTCTTCGACTTCGACGTCCTAGGAACAAAGCGTGGATCTAAGTATCGAAAAGAGAAAGAAAAGAATAAAAACGAGAAAAAAATGATTTTAATGATATCAAAAGCTTAGGAAAATAGGTATGGAGATCGCTTGGATGTTGTCTAGGGTTATGAAGTAGACTTAGATTTTTGGTAGGATTTCATCCCTTTCGGTAGATATAAGGCTATACTCGGTACGCTTAGGCCTTTGTTCATGTGACACGTTGATTTGTGGAATAACTAACTCTTCGATATTTTTATGCTAGTATCCATCGTTATTAGATTCTTCTAGTACTTGACTTTAGTTTGTTTGAGGACAAACAAAGGTTTAGGTCTGGGGGAGTTTGATAACATGTAAAGTGTATCAAATTTTGGCTAGGGTTTAGTATCATTTTCGCATAGATTTGCTAGCACGAGATAAATTTCCGATACGATTATTCTTTACATACGGCCGTTTTGTTGGTTTTCAGGTTTTAAGGCGACAAGGCCTAAACGAACGTAAAAAGACGAATTCCTGAGTAAAACCACGCATTTGAAGGTATAATTCACTCGGAGCCGAAATCCAGCCTCAGAACTCAACGGAACACCTGAGCAACGAGCAGAAAAGAGAAAAATCAAGGAATCAAGAGTGCCCACTCGGGCACAAAGGTCTACCCGCTCGGGTAAAACCTACGGGGTTTAATTGCACACCTTGCACGACCCAGACACGAAAGAAACATGATCGGGTAGCCATACCCGATCGGGCGTAAACAAGGTACCTGCTCGGGCGTTAGTTTGTCCTAAAAATCCCCGAGAGTTTACACAACTCAGGCCGTTCAATCACACGATCGGGTTGTGATGCCCGATCGGGCAAGACGGAGTACACGACCGGGCGAGGCTCTACCCGAACGGGTAAAAGTTGTACCCGAGCGGGCCGCGTTTCTTGCAACAAACTAGATCTTGCATTCAAACGACCTAATTAATAGACCAGAACGGATCTAGAGCAATGGGGGGCGACGTACAGGGCAAGGAAAGGCTTGGAAAACACCAGGAAAGGCTCGGGAGACGCTGGAGAAGGAGAGAAGCATCAATCCACACATTGGTAACACAATAGGGAAGATCGAGGCATCGAGTTTCCTAGGGTTTATCATGTCTAGGGTTGTGTTATTTCTTGTAATCTCCATGAGTGAGTAGGTTCCCAACTATGGGTTAGGGATATCGGATTGTAAAAGATGTACACTTTTATGCGTTAATGCTTAGATCTATTGCATTTATCTTGATATTCGGTTCTACAATCAACACTGTAAACTTCTTATACTAGTGCTGCCCGCTTAGTAACATAGGAATTCATACTTTGCTGGAAGGTTAAGGGATGAATCCGGAACTGTTGAGTTGTAGGTTAAGTTCGATTAATGAGAATCTGACCGGTCGGTTAATCGACTTAGAAATTAGGATTGCGTTCGTAAAGCTACCATAGTACGGGTTAATCACTGCTGGAAGGTAGGGTTGCACGTATTCATGGTTAGGAGGTTTAGGCTCGGAAGAATCACTCCTCACCTTAGAGCATGAATTTCCCGTTATCAAGATAATTCGATAGGTTTATGATCTTTAGTTGTTACATCCATACGATTCCGGGTATCTCGACACCCGTAGTGTTCGTCATATCCAAGTTTTCCCCACCCTTCTATCGTTGCCACCACTTAGCTTAGTTCTTTAGATAATTCGCACCACGCCTTCATCTACTTCCCTTTGTCTTAGTTTAGTGATATTCTTAGTTTTTGGATACTTTAGTCCCTAGAGTTTGACCCTGGTACTACACGATCCGTATACTTGCGGTGAAGTGGTCTAGGAAATATATTTCTTGAGATTTCCGACATCAGACTAAAATACTATAACAAAAAAGACATTATCAGCGTGGTTTTGCATCCTTCTTCCTTAGGAGATACTTGAGTGTCGCGTGGTCTGTGTAGACGATCACCTTCGAGCCAACTAGAGATGATTTGAACTTGTCGAAGGGGAAAACAACAGCAAGGAGCTCTTTTTCGAAAATGGAATAATTGATCTAAGTGTCATCTAAGGTCTTGCTAGCGTAGGAGGTGACATGAGAGATCTTGTCTCTCCGCTCTCCTAAAACAGTCCCACCGCGTAGTCACTAGCGTCACACATGATCTCGATTGGTAGGCTTCAATCCAGCGGTTGGATTATAGTTGCTGAAACCAATGCTCCCTTGATTGTGTTGAAGGCCTGGTGGCATTCTTTGGAGAATTCGAATGTAGCATCCTTGGCCAGCAACTTCGTCAATGGTTTTGTGATCTTAGTGAAGTCTTTGATGAACCTCCGATAGTAACTGGCATGCCCTAAAAAACTATGAATCTCTTTGATCGAAACTAGTGGAGGAACTTTCTTAGTTACCTCGATCTTGGCCGTATCTACTTCTATGCCTCTCGATGAGACCATGTGTCCTAAAAAAAATCCCTTCTTTCACCATGAAGTGTCATTTCTCCCATTTAGATTGACTTCCTCTTATCGCTGCAACACTCTAGAAAGGTTAAGAAGGCAATCATCGAATGTAGATCCATAAACGGAAAAATCATCCATGAAAACTTCCATAATATATTCAACTAAATCAGAAAAGATTGCCATCATCCAACACTAGAAAGTAGCCGGAGCGTAGAAAAGGCCAAAAGGCATGTGATGGTAAAAGAATCCCCATAAGGGCATGTGAAGGTCGTCTTCTCCTGAGCTTGGGGGTGAATCGAAATTTGGAAGAAAACGGAGTACCCGTCCAAGTAGCAAAAGTAGGCGTGATTCGCTAAACGTTCTAGAATTTGGTCAATGAGCGGGAGAGGGAAGTGATCCTTCCTTGTAGCTTTGTTGAGCTTGCAGTAGTCTATACACATCCTCCATCTCGTGACAGTCCTTGTAGGAATCAACTCTTTGTTCTCGTTGCATACTACCGTTATTCCACCTTTCTTTTGCACGACATACACGGGGCTCACCCATTCGCTGTCTGAGATAGGATAAATGATACCCCGTCCAAAAGTTTTAGTATCTCTTTTTTTCACTACCTTTTTCAAATTTGAGTTCAGCCTCCTTTGAGCTTCGATGGATGGTTTATGGTCGTCCTCCATGAGAATTCGGTGCATGCATAATGAAGGGCTCAACCCCTTGATATCTTTGATGGTGTATCCAATCACTCTCATGTGCTTCCTGAGGCAAAATATGTGCATGGAGCAATCCTCTTTTCTGAAATTCAATGGTATAAATAACTGAAAAAAAGTTTTCAATATGAAAATGTTAACTTAGCGGAAAAAAATAATTCAGTATTTTGTAGTGATTAAAAGTTACCTATATTGATTTCACTTAAGCATTTGTTTTGTTTCAAATCTATTAATAGATCTTCAAGTTTAATTTTAAATAATCTTGCTAAAAGATCAAGTGTGTTTTCTGATATATCATTGTAATGATGCAATATTCATTGTAATTCAGGCCATTCAAATTTGCAGGTGAACATTAAGAATAAATCCGGAAACCTTAAATTTTTGCACAAAATCATTGCATTTAAATAATTTTTTCATATATCATGAGTCACCCGTGAATGACGATGGTAATATTATTTTTTTCAATTTCAAATACCAAAATATTTCTTGATTGAACCGAAACTTCTATAGTCTTATAAGATTCGTATCGCAATTAATTTTGATGGGTTCTTATATAAGAAATTCTCTTTGATTCAACTATATAAAAACCGTCAACAACAAATTCTTGAAAAAGTCTACCTGAATGTAGTATATTAAAGGATTTAATATCTATTTCCTATAAACGATACATCATAAATTCTCTTAAACTGGTCCGGGAGTGTAGTTTTTTTTATTAAGAAGCCCTTAAGCGCAAATTTAAACTGAGATGATAATTGTCTTCGTCATACGGAAATAACAATGGACATTGAAGCGGAAGATAAGACGGATGCAATTCACTTATTCTCATGTATTCGTTATTGTGTTTTTTCAGACTAATATTTATTGAATTTAATCTTTCGTCTAAATCTCCTACTATCAATGCGGCTACTTCCAGTGCTTCTGGAAAATTATATGGTTTGTTTTTGTTCATGCATTCTACTATCAAACATAATTCCATTTCTAAATTGTCAGACATTGTAAATCTATCGCGGGCCAATCTAAATATTTTAACATAGGGATTATGTTGATCAAGCATTTGTTGAATGTTTTTAACTATGTCTTTGCACACAGTATTGTGACGGCGTAAAGATGCACGCTTGATAACGTCAATTTTGTTATAGTATTTTAGTCTCTTTTTATAGTTAGTTTCATCATTCATTTGAACTTTGCCAAGCATTAAAGCATCATTTAGTCCTCTTTTAGCGTTCTTTCGTGTTATTGTAGGAAATGAAATATCGGGATACAAACACGAGTAAATGAAGCAAAACTAAGCAAAACCACTCCCTTATCATCTATGCACGGTCAGCATCCAAAGAATCATAAACAAGAGAAGAGAAATAGAAGCAATGACCGCTTACAAAAAATTGGAAACAATGGCCGCTTATAAAAATGGAAACTTTCTGTGGCTGGAACAAAAATAGAAAATTTCGATTCCTAGAACAAAAGTAAGAAGAGCATGGTTGGAACATGAAAAAGGAAACATGTTTTATATAAAATAGAAGCAAGTTGCTGGAACAAAATGTAAACTTCCAACCGCCTACACAAAAATGGAAAGATTGTCGCCTACACGAGAATTGAAAACTGCAACCGTCAAAGATAGAAAATGGAAATGGCTAATAGAAAAATTAATGCAAATGCAAGAACAAGAAAGAAGGCAGCAAAGCAAAGAGGAAAAGAAGGAAAAAGGAAAAGGAAATCGTTGGTGCACAAGTGGAAAAGGAAATACAAGCTGCTGAAGAAAATAGAAACCGAGAAAATGGAAACTAGTGAAAAAGGAAATTTAGCAAAACAAGTAATGGAACATGTTGGCTACTTAAACCAAATGGAAATATGGTTAGAGAAGCGGAAGAGGAGATACATGGCTGGAAAATAAAGAGGAAACGTTGAAAATTACACAAGAATGGAAAAACAAGAGATGGAAAAACTCGGAAAAGGAAAACTGCAGTTGCTGTAAGAAATAGAAAATTCCAGCCACTAGAGAGGAAAGAAAGGGGACGGCCAAAGAGGAAAGATTAGAGGAAAGGAAAGAGGAGAAAGAGGGCTAAAAGGGGAGAGCTTCATCAGCCCAGTTCGTACAGAATTGAAGATAGAAAACAGGACATACGTGGAGAGAGATAGAGAGCGAGCAGAACACACACACAAGGGCAAAGACGGAGCGACGAAGTCGGAGCACGGAGGAGCTGTTGAAGACGTCGGTAATAGAATAGGGAGGGTTCTCATTCTTTATCCATGTTGAATATAGTTATCTTTTTTGTTTCGTTTTCTAAGTTCATGTCTGGGTAGATCCATAACCACGGGTTAGAGAGCTTGGCCGATATGTAACGAAGTCTTGTTCTTAATGCTTGGTGATTCTTAATGCTTTCGTTCTTGAACGCCACTTGAATGAATGATTTTAGTATTTGATCGTTTTTAGATTGATTGGTTGTTTTTAATGCTTTCGTTCTTGTATGCCACTTGAATGAATGATCATAGAAGTTTAATGAATCTATGCCAGGGGATTAGACTTTGGAACTTAACCATGATTTAGGATTTAATCGGTTTAGAATCTACGCCATGTCGATTGATTGAATCTAGGGATTATGATAGAAGCCTTAGTGCGTCTAGTGGGTGAGATTACACAATTGGGAGATTGGTAGTACGCACGCTAGGTAGTGGACAAGTCTACGCCAGTCAGTTCCTATATTAGAGCTTAAATTCCCTGAACTCGTGATAATATCTAAGACCATGATCTTGTTAGAACTTTGTTGCATCATCGTGCATCTCTCGAAACCTATGGTGTCTAGTTTATTCAGTTTAATCCGATAGTTAATTAGTTTATCTTTGTCCGCATTCTCATCACTTATTGATTTTACACGTCTTATTCATTAGTTTACTAGCTTTAGAGTTGCATCAATTCCTTGTGTTCGACCCTGGTACTATACGATCCGTTTTTTTGCGGAAGCATTAGTCTAGATAAATTATTACTTGAGATTAACCACATCAACGCTGCACGTCATTGTGAGGTAAGAATGTTTTTGTTAATAATGTAGCCAAACAGAAAAAGTATAATTGTGATATCGTATTATTAATGCACCTTATCGCATTTAGTCTATTACCAATTTCGTTACCTGTATCATGGATATAAAGTTGGGAAAATTTTACAGTTTCTCCATCGTGCAGAAATAAACTACCAATTCTATGATAGTTTTGCCCATGTATCTTAAATATATATAAGTTCCGGTGAATTTTTACTGAGGTATCAATATGATCACCCATTGATGTAAATGCGAACATGATATTATAGGCGTGAATATGTTGTTTAAAATGGTCGTGATGTATGTGATTTTTTTTCAAAGAGTTGTTTCAAATATAGGGGAGGATCTGATAATTTTGACAACGATATTTTTCTTTTACAACAGCATAAATTGAATTCGGTCAGTTGCGCAACGATTTTTATTCGAACATTCATCGTACCACATTTTAGCATTGCAATGCTCACAAAAAAACCATTGGTCTCTAATATCTATATAGGAGACCAAACCTCTATATAATAAAAATATTAATTGGATTATTGATGCGATTCAAAGTTCAACAAATATTAACCTAAACTACCCGCAAGTGCACGACACGTGTGTTGTACTCTAGGTGTCGATCCCACAGGGACTACGCAACACAATCTAAACTCAATCTACGAATCAAACTTGCGAACGAACAAAATATGGGGTTTGAGAATGGAATACTAAAAGCAAATAAGCTAACGAGTTCTTAACAGTGAGATAAATGTTCTAGGAATATGGTTTCACCACAAGACTACCGAAACCAACAATGAACCTATCTAATCATGCAATCCTGATCAAGTTATCTAAGGCTGATGATCCTAATATGATATTTACCCTCTCTCAAGGCATAGACATGTGATCTAGCCAAGTTATCTCCTTCTTTTGTGGTTGATTCCTTATGCTAAACCCATAAGTTCTGCGATTCATCCGCTTTACCCTCAACCGTTGCTGCCCTACTTTCATGGCCTAACCTCGGTTGTTCTAAACTTGAATATCCTGAATTAGAATTTGATCATCTCGTTTTTATACGTATTTCTTGCAGGATTTAGGAGACGTCTTTTATATATATGTGATGTTTTACGTATGATTCCGTTTCCGTTTTACTTGTTTTCGTGTTTTCATGTTCTTACAGGTCTTTACGCGTATTTGGATCATTTTGGAGCTAAAAGGACATGCACGGAGCTAAGGAGCAACTTCGAGGATCATCACGGGACAAACGGGACGAGATTGAGCATAGAAAGCCTCCACCCGGTCGGGCACAACTCTTGCACGACCGGGCAAAACCTACGGCCAAACTTGTTCACATTTATGCACGACTCGGGCAAGAATACCCGACCAATTGCCTTGTGCCCGAGCGGGCGCACATACCATGCCCGATCGGGCATGTATTCCAGCCACACAACTCGCGCGTTCCACCCTAGCCGCACCCGAGCGGGCACAATGACCTCCCGAGCGGGTCGCGGCCCAAAACTGGCTATTAAGTTAAGTAAACTTAACTTAAAATAAAAGGAACTCGTGGGGGCAATTGAGGCAACATCTAGACCGACTTAGGAGGCTTAAAAGGAGGCAGAAGACGTCATTAGAGCAAGCTTACAGTGGAGATCAATTCAAATTGTGATTTTGGAGATTCTAGCGAGGAGACAAGCGAGGAGCATTGGAGATCAAGCACCAACACTTCGGTTTTGTTTGGTTTTCATGTTCCTTAGACTTTCTACTTTGTCTATGTTTCTTTACAGACGCATGAGCGAGTAGTTCGTTTGTTCTAGGAGAAGGGATTAGCCATTGGCTATCCCGGAACCACTTTCTATTTATCTTTGAATGCATCTTC
>CM071871.1:22579219-22596270 GCA_036759665.1 Gynandropsis gynandra
TAGAAGATCAGGTTTAGAACAACCGAGGTTAGGCCACGAAAGTAGGGTAGCAACGGTTGAGGGTGAACGGATGAATCATAGAGCCTATGGGTTTAGTTCAAGGTGTCAGCCACAAAAGTAGGGGACAGCTTGTTTAGATAACGTGTCTATGCCTTGAGAGAGGGTAGATATCATGTTAGGATCGTCCGCCTTAGATAGCTTTAACTGGGATTGTATGATAGATAGATTGATCGTCGATTTCGGTAGTCTTGTGGTGAAACCGGTTTCCTAGGACGTTTGTCTTATTGTTAGAACCCAAGTAGTTTATTTACTTTCAATATTTCATTCTTCATCCACATTCTTTCGTTAGCAAGTTTGATTCCTAGTTCGAGTTAAGGTAGTGTTGCGTAGTCTCTGTGGGATTGACACCTAAAATACTACACACGTGCCGTGCACTTGCGGGTAGTTTAGGTTAATTTATTTAACTTTGATAACGCATCATGTTTTTGGCGCCGTTGCCGGGGACTATTGTCAACGCGTCTTAGATTCAAACCTAGAGTCTTTCTTGCTTTATTTTTTTTGTCTGTTTTTTATTTTTGTTTTCTTTTCTTTCGTTCCTTCTACGTAAATTGTTCTTTGTTTGTCCTTTGCAGAGCCTTCAGATTGACAAGATATGGATAATTAGAACGACAATGGACAGATGCAATTACAGGCTCCTCCACCATGTCGTCTAAGGGATTACGTGGTGCCGAACATGAAAAACGTGCAAACAGCCATAAGGATGCCTGCTGTTGCAAGAGAGCAGTTTGAGATTAAGCCATTGATGATCAACATGCTTTATCAGAAGCAATTCATGGGTGGAAACCATGAGGATCCCCATCAGCACCTCAGAGACTTCCTCGAGCTTTCAGGTACGTTCAAAATTCACGGAGTCTCTGGGGATGCAATCTTGTTGCGTCTCTTTCCAAACTTGGCTGCAATCACTCCCCGCGGGATCTATCACCACTTGGGATCAGATTTGGCACTTGCGGTAGATTAGGTTATTTCATTTAACTTTGATAACACATCAAATTCTCCTTTCGGTCCTTCTCCTAAGTTACTAAAACATGCATCTACGTGGCCATCGCAAATAGAAGTAATTAAAGCATTCAGACAAAGAATAGATATACGAAAATAGGGAGTTACATTCAAAGATAAATCAAAAGTTGTTTCGGGATAGCTAAGGACTAATCCCTTCTCCTAGAACAAAACGACTACTCGCTCATGCGTCCGTAAACAAACATAATTGAAATAGATATTTTAAGGAACATAAAAACCAAGACTAAACCGAAGTCGTGAATTGATCTCCAATGCCCTTGAATGTCTCTTACCAGAAACTCACGAACTGTCTTCTTCCTCTATGTCTGTCTGTGTAATTCTTTCTGTAACGTCTGTAATGTGTCCAACCGATTGAATATTTCTTATTTACTCTTGTAACATTTTTCCTTTTTTCTTCTTCCCCTTTTTCCATGCTTTTCCATTCTTTTATCATGATCTTCCTTTTCTTCTCCACGACTGAACGTTTCCTTTTCTGTGTTTCAGGTCCGTGTGCCTCCATGCCCGGCTGTGCAAGATGCTGAGCCCGACCGTGCATGTCTTTTGAAGAGTGTCCAATCATGCATCTTAGGAGCCCAGGTCGTGCATGCGCTTCGTTGAATATTTCTGTTTCAAACGCCCGGTCGTGCATGAATAAGTGAACGGTCGTGCTGGGGCTGTGAATGATGAGCTTGGTCGTTCAAATGAGTGCTGATCGGCGGGGCATGCATGTGAAATGCTGAGTACGGTCGTGCTGAGGTTGATGCACGGTTGGGCATTGTTGTTTGCCATTGAGCACGGTTGGGCTAAGGTTGATGCATGGCCGAGCATGTGTTTGTTTGCTCAGCCCGGTCGTGCTATACATTGTGCTGGCCGCGCAGGTTGTTGTCTTGCCTCGTTTCTCGTCCTGTTTGCTCCGTTACAATAGCACTTCGTTCAGTGTATGTTCCTTAGCATCAAAATGAACCAAATTTTCATTAACGCTGTATGAGCACGAAAACACGAAAACGAGTATATCGTAAACATGTCTAAAATCATGCGAGGAATACAAATTAAAACGAAACAATCAAAATTTCCCAGACTTGAATGTTTGCTTGTCCCTAAGCAAACGTAAACGTGGACCACATGGGGTATATAAAAACCAAGAATTACCCTTTCTCCAAGAGATACCGCTAAAGCGAATCTAACCGATCAACTAGCAAGTCGAGACAAAATTCTGCCTAATTAAATGTTCAGTCTTCATCCTAGGTTTACCAAGGCTACCTACGAGAAAGAAAATCAAAGGCAAACTAAACAATGAACCATAACTCTCTCCACCAAACAAGACTTTAGAAAAATGCTTAAACGTAAAACAATTGAGTATACTTGTTTCTTTTCCGGGCTTCTTTCTTTCTTTATTTCTTTTTTTCTTTTTTTCCTTCTTTTTTCTTTCTTCTTCTTTTAATGTCTTTTATATGTTATGCAGACACACTAGGCTTCTAGGACGTCAGATTTCAAGGGATTCAGCCTCTACTTAGACCTAGAGTACCGATGACGATATACTCATGCATCTCGTTCAAGAGTGCAGTGGAGTAGGTGGCGTTTGTGCCATGCCCTTAGGACGTAGAAAGATGATCGCCAACCCACCACTTACACCCAAACAATCAAAAAAGTGTCAAGGTCAATGCACTCATATCGAATTTAGATCATGCTTTTAGGCATTATTTCTATCGACAACGGAGTGTTAGTGTGCGCTCTTTATTCTGTAAAACAAGCTCGATTTCATACGATCTAATAATCCTCATCAGACGAAGTAGAGCATCGTCTATACAAAGTATGACCATCTTGATAGAGAGAATAAATGATAAACTAGCCTAGCAATCTCGTCTAAACCTCCTATAAGCAACACTTGGATTCCCAAAGAATTACGACCTATTGTTTTCAGCCGACTAATAAGCTCTAACGCTTAGGAAAACCTAGCTTTAACATGCAAAATATCACGGAAAAGGCCAACTTCTTAAGTATCCTAGCTTCAGGGTTCATCTCAATACGTGGTACCGGATAAGTGCCTAGGACGACTCTGACTCACAAAAATAAAAACAAACTAAAAACTACAAAATCAAAGAGAAAATAAAATAAAATGAAACGAAGTCACCTGACAAACGTGAGTTGCTCCCCCATACTTGAATTGAACGGTGTCCTCAACGTGAAGCTCTGATGGAGGGTAAGAGAAGTGAAGTCACGTTTGTGATGGTTTTTTTGTGTGTTTTTTCTTTTTTTTAATTAACCGAGTCTTAAACTAAACAACTAAGAAAAATAGAAAACAAACAGCTGGGTTGCCTCCCAAAAAGCGCTTATTTAACGTCTTCAAGCTTTGACGTCTCTATTCCTCATGTGTGCACGACAGATAGATCGAAAAGGGAAATGGAGTTTCCACTTTCGATCGGTTGAGCGGCTTGGAAAAGCTTTAGTCGCTGTCCATTAGCTTTTAACGTTCCGCTTGAATCGCTCCATAGTTCCACTTCTCCATGTGTGAAGATTTCTCGTACCTGAAAAGGACGGTAGTGTGCTTAGCGTGCATTTTTTGTAGTATCTCCTCACATGAGGCGTCTCCTAATACTTCAATAGCACTAATGAATTTCGTGTACAGCTCGGCTCCTTCGTCGGTAAATCAGGCATCTTCACAAACTCGTGTTAAGCATCGCACACGAGGATCGAAGACACTTACTTGATCAAGTGTATCTTTTGCTAACTCGTCCAGCGAATCGACTCTAAGGCAAAACTCCTTGAAGGAAGGTCCGTTCATGGAGTTGGACAAGTTGAACTCTATCGTCTCATCTTTGACATGTAAGGAAAGCTTTCTTTGTTGTACATCTATCATGGCACCTACAGTAGCGAGCATCTTCCTTTATTTCAAGTACAACAAAATCAGTGGAGATGAAAAACTTACCTACCATGGTGGGAACGTTTTCAACAATTCCCATCGGATATCTTATCGAATGATCCGCGAGGCATAGGGAACATCTTTGTAGGTTTGAGATCTCCAAAGTTCATCCGCTTGAAGACCGAGTGTGGCATGATGCTCACGCTCACTCCTAAATCATACAAAGCACTGTTAACGTCAATGTAACCTATTGTACATGGAATGGAGGAGCTTCTGGGGTCCTTCAACTTCGGTGGCAGTGTGTTTTAAAGAATGGAACTGTTTTCCTCGGTAAGTGCTACCATTTCACTCTCTTCAATACGCATATACTTGGAAAGAACCTCCTTGAGGAGTTTGGCATGATTAGGAATCTGTTGGAGGGCTTCCACGAATGGGATGTTGATCTCAAGCTTCTTGAGGCCTTCTATAAATCTGTCCACTCGTTCTTCATTCTTGCTGCTCACCAACCATTGAGGAAACTGTATTGGAGGCTGGTACGCCGGTGGAGCAACGTATTTTTTTGTCCAAATCTGGTTCGAATCCTTCCATAATCGCGATGGTACCTTTGCCTTTTTTCATGGACGTTCCAGCAACTTGATCTTGCTCTTTGGAGGGCGAGTGCTCGATGATATTAGTGTTGCACACGGTAATAGCGTTCACGTATTCTCTCTGGTTTAAGTCGGGTTTACCGAGAAGCTGTCCTCGATTTCGAGAGGATTAGGCAGCTTGTTGTGTTACGGAGTTCTCTAAGGTCTTCACATCTTGCTCAAGGATTTCATCTGAGTTTTGAGCTCGCTAAGCCTTGTCTTTATATCCGCATTGAATTTGGTTTGAGTCGATTGTTGCTGCCTTTGCTCCTTGATAAATTCAAGCATTACCGCCTGAAGGTTTGATGAAGAGACTTGACGAGGTTGGGGAGCTTGCGGAACTTGCTGAGCATGCTGAAATTGATGGTTATCTTGCTGGTACGTTTGCTATCTTTGCTGAAATCTTGAATACTTCACCGGTTGATTCGTTCGATACGAAATATTCGGGTGATTCCTCCAATTCAGGTTGTAGGTATTCCCGAATTGCACGTTTCTTTGTTGTTGGGCATAATTTATGTATTTAACGTTCTCTTGCAGTGTGGTTGGATAAGCCACGTGTTCTGTATCTCCACAATTCATGCAGTATATGGCATTCCTTGCATTACTCGTTTCTCTGCGCTGATTCGGCTCATAAAGGCGTCAAGCGTTGTGAGGCATACCTCTCTGTGTGGACCACATGGTGTGGTTCATGGCGAGGTTATCACTCAGCTCGTATGCCTCCTCCACACTCAGATCCATAAATGATCCTCGAGCAGTGTTATCCAATATCATTTGGTGTTTGTCTGAAATTCCATTATAGAATTTTTTTATAACATACCACTGCTCGAGACCATGGTGTGGACACATCTGTAGAAGATCTTTAAATCTGCCCCACACTTCAAACAACGTTTCTCTATCTCTGCATCTAATCATTTTGATTTTCCCCCCTCATCTGAATCGTCTTGCCCGGAGGAAAGAATCGTGATAAGAATAGTGTACAGAGCTGATCCCAAGTAGTGATGGAACCAGCGGGAAGCGATTGCAGCCTAGTTTTCGCCGTCCCCCAATTGAGAAGGGGAAGAGACGCAGTAAGATCATGTCCACCCACGAATTGCTTTTGATAAAGCATGTTGATCATCGCCGACTTAATCTCAAACTGTTCTTAAGCAACAACAAGCATCTGTATGGCTGTTTGCACGTTGTTCATATTTGGTACCACGTAATCTCTCAGGCGATGTGGTGGAGGAGTCAGTGGTTCTTGCGGTTGAGGTGTGAGTTGTTGTTGCTGAATATGTCCATGGCTGTTCAACATATCGTTTTGATTATTCATCTCTTTTTTGATCTAACGGCTCTGCTAAGGACAAATAAAAAGAATTTAGGTAGAAAGAACGAAAGAAAGGAAAACAAAAAGAAAAACAAAACAAGAATGACTCTAGGCTCAAATCTAAGACGTGTTGACAATCGTCCCTGGTAACGACGCGAAAAACTTGAAGCGATTCAAAGATAAACAAATATTAACCTAAACTACCTACAAGTGCACCACACGTGTATAGTACTCTAGGCGTTGATCCCACAGAAACTACGCAAGACAACCTAGACTCAAACTACGAATCAAACTTGCAAACAAAGGAAATACGAGTTTTGAGAATGAAATACTAAAAACAAATAAACTAACGAGTTCTTAACAGTGAGGCAAACGTTCTAGGAATTCGGTTTCACCACAAGACTATCAAAACCAACAATCAACCTATCTAATCATGCAATCCTGATCAAATTATATAAGATAGACGATCCTAATATGATATCTACCCTCTCTCAAGGCATAGACACGTGATCTAGTCAAGTTATCTTCTACTTTCGTGGCTGACACCTTAAGCTAAATCCATAAGTTTGTGTTTCATCCGTTTTAACCTCAACCGCTGCTACCCTATTTTCGTAGCCTAACCTCAGTTGTTCTAAACCTGAATATCCAGAATTAGAATTCTCCTTTTGGTCCTTCTCCCAAGTTCCTAAAACATGCATCTACGTGGCCATCGAAAATACAAAAAATTGAGGCACTCAGACAAAGAATAGTAACAGTTGATGGTTAATCGGATGAATCATAGATTGTATAGATATAGTTTGGGGTATCAGCCATGAACGTAGGGTATAAATCATTCAAATCACGTTCTTATGCCTTGAGAGAGGGTAGGAATTATATTAGGATCGTCCGCCTTAAATATCTTGATTGGGAACGAATGATTAGATAGATCGATTGATGGTTTCATAAGCTTTGCGATGGAACCGTATCCTCGAGCGTTTGTCTCATTTTTCAAGATCTCATTAGTTTACTGCATTTCCATTATTGCATCTCACAACCAATATTGATCATAGCAAGTGTTGATTCTAGTTTAGTCCGTGTTGTATAGTCCTTGTGGGATCGATACCTAGAGTACTACACATGTGCATGCACTTGTGGGTAGTTTAGGTTAATTTATTTAACTTGAATCGCATCACATATTTGTTACTAATTGTTTCTTTCGTACATATCCACTGAAATAATATTTAATTGAAATTAAGAGTATTTTTATTAAAACATATGTCTTCAAACTTGTTTAGAGTTCAGCTATACTAACAGACAAATGATATAGCAAATTGGAAATTATAAATGATTAATTCATATTCATTGAAATATCTATATGCTACATATAAAAATAGTTTGTTTAAAAGTATAATGAAGTCTATGTTGATGTTTCAAAACCGATAGAAGAAAAAAGAAAGTGCATAAACCACAAACATTAACTTATACAAAAGTAAGCTCGATATCGCATTATGTTATGCGCCACAACCTAAGCATTATCTATAGATCAAAATATTTCGAGCTATAGAAAAGAGTTCGTTTAAACTATCTGCATATAATATTACACATGGAAATAAATTTTTTCCGCATGCAAAACTGAAAAATGTTTTGAACATAACAATTCAAACTGTCTAAGATGATCTCTGCTAAGGCTTTTATTCTGAACGATCGGTGCAACCAATTTCTAGATCCGTTGACTTTACCTTAGATGTACTTGATTGGAGGGATGAGTGACTATCACTTGCGTTAGCATGGTTCTTGCTGTAGGAATGACAGGTAGAAGGAGAACTCAGAATCGATCCCATGGAACTATTATCTAGAGAAAACTGAAGAAATTTGATAGATACAACAAAGTTTAATCATTGTCATTTTGTTACAATATTTATGAAATTGAATGCTTTCTGTAAATGATTAGGACAAAAGAAAAAACATTTGATATTATACATGTGTGAATGGAACGAAAGATGTATTATTCAAAATTCAATAGCATAATTACTACAAAAGTGATGTACATAATTCTTATAAACATAACCTTTCGATAGCTGGAGTATCAAAACATACCCTCGTGGATATAGAACGAAGTATATCCTCATTATGTGTGACCCGACTAACTCGGTAAATAGGCAAAACACCTCTGGCTATTTCACGCGAGTTGAAATTACAAGTTTCTAACATTGTTAGACTCACCGGGATTTCAATCGAAGATGACTAGCTCACGGGGTAAATATATGCAATATTGTAAGATAATAATAAAAAGATGAAATGTTAATATCAATTAGTCTTATATATCAAACAACTGTAGTACGCCTCGGTTGCCTCATTTTTCACATCGTAAATGGATTTATGTAGCAATTGTACCGTTTCTTTTTTAGATATGAGAAATATAGCTTCATTGGTGTCATTAATCATTTTTACGTATACGTGAAACGTGGGAAAACAGTTTATCAATAATTGAATACAAATTTTACTAAAAATGAATAATGATATATTTACGTTGGGAAAAGGGCTATATGTAGTTGTCTTACACAAATCACACAAGAAACGCCTAATTGTACCACGCGCCGAAGTGTCATCTGCAATCACGTTAACTTTTTTAGAACATGTGTTGCATCCTAAATAATACCATCCATCTCTGTTAAGAACATTGGTGATCACTACTGGAACTATGCAAGTTAGAGTCTGCATAGAAGAAATGACAAATGTTCGTACATAAAAATGATATATGAATAATATGGCCAGATTAAATAATTAACTTACATTTGTAGCTTTCCCTAAATCTACAATGGTTTTGACTATAGAAGCATTCCAAAAGTCAATTGATTCACTAGATTGCGGATGATATGGTTAGTCTCAAGTAATACATACCTAGACTAACGTTTCTGCAAGAATATGGACAGTTAAATACTAGGATCGAACACTGGGGAATCGATGCAACAATAAAGCTAGTTAACTAATGAATATGATGTGTAAAATAGTTAAATGATTGGAATGCAAATAACGGTACACTAACTAACTAACAGATTAAGCTTAATAAACTAAACACCATAGATTTCGAGAGATGCACAATAATGCAATGAAGTTATAACATGATCATTAGTCTTAGATAATATCACGAATTCAGGGAATTCAAACTCTAATATTGGAATTGACTGGCATAGACTTGTCCACTACCTAGCGAGCGTACCACCAATCTTCCGACTGCGTAATCTCACCCACTACATGCATTAACAAGACTATCCTAATCCCTAGATCCAATTGAACGATCTTGCGTAGATTCTAAATCAATTGAGATCCTAAATCATGACTAAGTTCCAAAGTCTAATCCCCTAGCGTAGATTCATTAGACTTCTACAAACATTCATTCAGGTTGTGTACAAAAACAAAAGCATTAAGCACAACCAATCATTTTGAAAATTATCAAATACCATAATCATTTATTCAGGTTGCATACAAGAATAAAAGCATTAAGAATACCGAAGCATTAAGCATGAAACTTCATTACATATCGGCAAAGCTCTCTAACTCGTGGCTATGGATGTACTCGGACATGGACTTAGAAAACAAAACACAAAAGAAGTCTATCTTAAACAAAGATAAAAACCGATATTCCTCCCTCTTCTAATATCATAGTCTTCAACAGCTCCTCCGCGTTCCGAGTTCGTCGCCCTGTCTTTATTCTCCTATGCATTTTGTTCTCCAATTCTCTCTCTTGTGTGTTGTTGTGTATTCTGTCCGAAACTAATCTCATTCCTTCTGCCCCCCCCATTCGTCCTCTTTCCTCTTCTCTTCTTTTCCTTTTCTCCTCTTCCCTATTTGGTTGTGCACTTCCATTCTTGTCCAGTGGCTGGAGTTTCCTTTTTGTTGTAGCGGCTGGAGTTTACTTTTCTTATGTGTAGCGGTTGCCTCTTCTGGTCAGCAAGTTTCCATTTTACTCCAGATGTGTCGTTCAAAGTATTGCTCCAGCAAGTTTCCATTTTTGTGTCTAGCGGCCGACATGTTTCCAGTTTGTTCCAACGACTTGTGTTTCCATTTTTTCTTGTAAAAAAAATTTTCCTTTTCTTCTTGTGCCACAAAGTGTGTCCTCTTTGCATTTTGTGGAGTCAGCAATCGATTTTCATTTCTTTTAGGCCAATGGGTGGTTTCCATTTCATTTGGGCAGCAGCTGCTATTTCTATTTTCGTAAGCGGCGGTCATTGTTTCCATTTTTGTGACTGAAGGAGTCTTGGGTGTTTAGTGTGTACAGCTGAGCTTGAATTTGTTTTGCCAACATTTCCTGACATTTGGTTGTGTTTGTAACCTGATATCTCATTTTCTGGAAAACACGAGAAAACGCTAGAAGAAGACTAAATCGTACTTAATACTCGGTAAAGTCCAAATAAATGATAAAACTAACTATGAAAATAGATTAAAATACTAGAACAATTTAGACGTATCAGCGGATGCGGAGCAAGTAAACTGTTCATTTTTGGATTACTAAGCGAATCGGCTAGAAATATATTTTGTAATATAAGTATTCAGAAAAGAATTTTAGTATTAGTTTATAAACATATGTTATTGTAAAGTGTATCTAAATCTTTGACAGAATATCGAGAATATATTTAACCATACTTTTTTTCAGTTATGGCAAGGAAACTTTTATCTAAATAAAGTTTGCTTGAAAACTAAACATTGCGAATTGTTCTTCGCTCTGTGAAAAAAAACAATGTAAAGCAATGTTGTAAACAAATTTTATAAAAAAATTAATGAGTAAATTTCTAAAGATAAGTTTTATTATCATATTCAACATTAAATTCATTAAATGATTAAAAAAACTTTAAATTAAATAAAGAAACCACAAATCATCCAAAAACTTCATAAACTGTAATAAGTGAAGAGTCGCACTTATACATCCTTAGCAGGTAATGACCCGTAGATGCACTATATTATTAACACATTTATATCTACATCGACGACGAAAATTGCATCCCATGTACTGGCAGAAAAATAATTACACGTTGCAAACAAAACAATCAAATTTTACAATGAAACCAAAAACTCAATAACATAGAAATATGGAAAACGGAGAAGCTATTACCATCCCAAGTTCTTATCTTGAAAAGCTAGTAGATAATGACCAACAAACCATTTTCCCACATAGTACACTCTACGACATCAAAACTGCAAAAAAAAAATTCAATAAAATAAAAGCAATACAATTTTATTATAGAAATGTAAATCAGAAGAGAAGAATGGACAAAGCTGAACTGTCAAACGCCTAAATGTCCATTCTACGTAAGTAACGTCTATGAGTTCGCCAGAAACAATAACAAGGCCTGGCAACTATAGCGGATGTGAAAATTATCTTAAATGGAAGAGCAGATGCTCTGTATTCTCTAAAATTTCGATTAACATTAAAATTTTTTATGATACAACACACTTCTTCCACGAGAAACGCTGATGTCGATACCAAAAGTTCTATCTAATGGAGTATTAAATCCGGTTACCCTACAAAAATATGAAGAAAACAATTCGCAAGTCAAACTTAATACAACAAAATAACAAAGTACGGAGCGGTAATAAAAAGCATACAACTTCACCCATTTATCACAAAGCAATACTTCCAAGTTGGAAGTTGATCTTGAAACGGAAACAACATCAAAGTTTCATACTTAGACAACTCTAACTTGAACCCTAAAAGATATTTTTTTGCGTAGGATATATGTCGAAATAGGACAATACATACCTTTTAACTGATCTAGTATTGTGAGAATACTTTCATAGTATGCACACTGGAACCAAAATTAACTTCGACGAACATACGAACGAAAACAACTTCATTTATAACATAAAAATTTATTTAAAAATTCCAGGGTAGCATCTCAGCTGTACATTTTGACTTAGTCGACTCAGATACAATAATATTATGAAAAGGACACGTCAATAACTGTGTTAGCACGCATATTTTACTTAGCGAAAAGCAATCAATATACATGATGATTCACCGTAAATTCTTCTAAAATGCAGCCACGTGATCACGAAAGTTAAAAACAAAGCTACACATACCTGCTTAGGAGACCACCATGCCAACAAATAAGGATAAAAATATACACCTCAGCTGCCTACAAAAACCACGTCGGTAACAACACATGGACATCTAATAACTACTAGGGGTGGGCCCCCGCGGATACCCGCCAGATTCTTAGGACCCGCACCCGAAACCGTCGTGCACGGGTAGTTCATTCTGTTACCCATACTCGTACCCGCAAAGCACGGATACCCGACTTTCGGGTACCCGCAAAAATCCGCCATAAGTTTCGAAACCCGCGGGTACCCGTCCCGTAATTAAAAAATAACATTAAAAAAAAGAAATCTCAAAATCTCATATTTTGTACATTCAATATACAATATACAAAAAAAACTAAATACAAACCGCAAAAAATAGATCTAGCATCCTAAGCATAAACAAAAGATGGATACAAAACAGAAACAAAAGATAGAGAGATATTGAAGAACGAAGAGCGACGCGCGGCGAACGGAGAGCTGTGAGCGGAAACTGACAAGCCGAATTGTGAGCGGAAACCGACAAGCGGTGAGCTGTGAGCGGCAAGCAGTGCGGCGAACGGCAAGCGGTGCGGAGAACGGCAAGCGGAGACCGGCGAACGGCAAGCGGAGAGCGGAGAGCGGCGAACGCAAGTAGAGAGCGACGAGGGAGAAATGGACTGAGAGGCGTGAGACAAAGAGAGAGAGAGGAAAGGGGCGTGAGACAGAGAGAGAAAAGGAAACTCGGATGGGATAAGAGAGAGAGTGTGAGGAAAGGGGCGTGAGACAGAGAGAGAGGTGAAAGGATAGACGACAGAGAGAAGAAAGGGGTATTAGAGATAGGTAAAGGTTAACCTAATGGTATTTAGGTAATTTATTAAAATATTAGGGGTAATTTTGTAATTTATTAAAATATTATGGGTATTTTTGTAATTTTTTCGGATACCCGTTTGTGAAAATAAAATATCCGTCCCGAACCCGAACCCGCCAATAATAAAAAATATTATCCGAACCCGGATCCACATCCGTAGATACGAATAATTTTTTACGGGTTTGGGACGGGACGGGTTGTACGGATTTTTTTGCCCTCCTAATAACTACAAACACATAAGACCTAAAAAACAAAATAAAAATGACCAGGCCCACATTAACACAAAGTTCGTCTTTATTAAAAGTGACCTTTTCATCTTTAACAAACGTAGGAAAAAAAGAGGCCCATATAAACACTATAGCATACCTTAAAAATATAATAAAAATTGCTAGGCCCACATTAACGCAAAACTCGGCCTTATTAAAATTGATTTTTGCAACTTTAACAAAACATAAAAAGGTACATACAAATAATATAGAATACCTAAAGCCCTAACAAAAGAAAACCCATATAACCATAGCTGCAAATGTTAAACCTAAACAACAAAAATGAGATCTTGCAAAAAATCATATAGTAAAAATATTAATAAAGATCTAAGCCAATCTAAAATGACCAAAATAATTTTCGAAAGTACACCAATAGAAACATTCAATACAAATATATCAACAAGCCCCTAACCATGTGAAATGTGTTAAAGCAATTGTAAATACAGTTCACACATACACTTAACATAAATAAAGCAACAACATTACATAGTATAATGATCAAAGAAATAACACAAACATCTATAAACAATAAAGAATCAAATAAACATGAGAATACTACATTAATAAAAAACCAAAACATATAAAAATGATATGGAAAAATAAAAACAAAATTAAACATGAAACAATGCAGAAATCTATGGCTATACTAAAAAGGGTTGCAGGGATAAACGGTTCGGTGGAAGGCAGTAGAGCAGTAGATAGCACAGATCGAATAAAAGAATATAGCATATAATATTTATGTAAGAAACGTACACATAAATACAAAAAAAAAGCAACATGTAAAAACGATACCACCAAAACAATTGAAATAGCAAGCATATATTAAAAAACAAAATGGCTAAGAAACGAAAGAAATGCAGGGGCGAACAATTCGGTGAAAGGCAGTAAAGCATTGGATAACACAAATTGAAGAAAAAACCATAACATAAAAGATTTATGTAGTAGATGTACATAGGAAAAACCAAAAAACAAAGCAACTATCAGAGACAATGTCATAAAAACAACCAAAATAGCATATCCACACGAAGAAAATAAAACATCTAAGATGAATAAAAGAAATGCAGATCTTGAAGGAAAAAAATCAAAGAGAAAAACAATTGTGATTTTCAACACACATTCACAGATCCAAAATCAACCAGAGCAATGAAAAGTCCTTTCAAATCCAAGGACAATCAACCGAGGACAATCAACCGATTAAAACAAAGCTACAACCTAGAAATTGACGAAAATCATAAATAGACAAAAAGAACATACAAATATAAAGCATAAAACCAAAAAAAAATCAACAGTAATGAAAGACAATCAACTGGAAAGGAAAATCCTAAACTAAAACAAACGTTTGGAGATTCAAAAACCACTGAAAATATTGATGGAAACCCAAAAGAAAAAAAAAACTACCAAAAATTTGAAAACAGTCGGAAATATCACCGCGAAAGAACCAATCATCAACCAGAAAAACACTAAATTCACTACGAAAATATCAAAGAAGATCCCAATGGAAGGAAAAAAAAGAGGGCAAGGAAAAAAAACGCTCGAGAGTAAATTAAAAACAATAAAAACCAATGACAGGAAGGAAAATCTAAAACAATAGTCCGACGGGCAAGAAAATGTGAAGTTTTCGGTGAATAAATCTCGACGTTCAATATGTCTACCAAAAAAACCAATCCAACTAAACGAAATAAAGCAAAAAACACAACCCGCTCAATATAGGCCGCACACGTCTGGATCGCAACATCTGAACGATCCTCCAATGCAAACGTCACCTTAGCATATTTTTCACCCTTGCAAGCTTTTTAATATAGATATATATAAGGTTATTGTCCGCAAATACGCACAGTTAATGTAATACTTATACAAAAAATATAATAGAGATTTAAATTGAAACATAATCAGAAAATAAATATCAAATTTTGAATTTATTTTATAAAATATTTGAATTAAAAATTTTATGACAACATAATTTATGTGTTATTTTAATTTTAAAATTTTTATGACTTTATTAGAGTTTCTAAAGTAATAAACAGTGATTCAGAATATATGATATATCCTCGAAAATCATGCGTAAATGTATAGAAAATTATATATAACGTGAGAATAGCAATATAGTTTCTTTGCATCATCATAATCATCGTTGTTGTTGTAATTATTATTATTATTATTATTATTATTATTATTATTATTATTATTATTATTATTATTATTATTCTGAAAAAGATATTAATTTTATGGACCAAAATTAAAACTATTTTATGCAAAGATTACAATAAAAATAGGTAGTTGATGTGTGGAATAAGAGGTTTTAATTTTTCCAAGACCACTCTACCGCAAGTATACGGTTCGTGTAGTACAAGGCTCGAACTCTTGGGACTGAGTACAACGTTAGAACTAAGAATTTACGAGAAGAATATCGATCAATCTAAGATTATGAAACGGGAAAAGTAAAGATAATAAATGATGACGAAGTTAGACTCAACAAGATAGAGTACAATGGGCTTCGGAAATACCGGAACATGCAATGAATGTTTCTAAGGATCATGAAGTCGGTTTGTATCAATCGATGGGGAACTAATATCTAATCCTCTACCTAGGAAATCAACGTCACTCATCTCTCGATGTAGCGTGGAACGTCTAGATGCATGAAGAACAATAGGGAACTCTACCCCTAATACTCGAAATGACTTGGCGTAAGCCTAAATCTCCTATCTATGAAATCAACGTCACCCATATCCCTATGCAACGTCACCCATAGTCTATGCGGTGCGGAACTTCTAGATGCATGACGAACGATGGGGAATTCAACCTCTAGTGTCGGATGGGAACTCGACCTCTATAAACGGAAATGACTTGGCGTAAGCTTAAATCCTCTATCTAGGAAATCAACGACACTCATATCCCTATGTAGCGCGGAACTTCTAGATGCATTAAGAACAATAGGAATTCTACCTCGATTATTACCATTCCTAAATAGATTAATCGACCGGTCTCATTAATCTAATTATTCGAAGGTTAATTCACGAGACTCAAATCTGACTCTCTCAAGCCTAGACGAATCTCTAATCTCCATCAAACGTGTCTAATCTCAGTAGAATAGATCCAGTCTTATCCAAACTTGAAATCAACAACATATGAAGGCATTAAGCGCAAATCTGTAACCTATCGAACCATTCAATTGAACAAAACCGATAATCAAGCATTAATAACATAAAACATCCATTACAATGGCATCCCTAACCCATGACAACATATCTACTCAGAAATCATAGAGAAACAAACAAAAACGAAGTAGATGTTCGACTCCACTATCATCCCGAGCGTTGGCTTCGGATGAATCCTTCGGATGCCCAAAGTCTGCAATCCGTGTTCTCTCCTCTTTCTTGTGTGTCTCTAGGTGTCCTCTTAGGTCTGTCCTTTGTCCCCTTGCCCTAGATGGCTTCAATTTCCTTTAATTGCCCGTTCAAACCTTCAAAAGAGGTTGTTTCGGATTAGGCGGCCCGCTCGGGCACAACCTGTACCCCCTCGTGCAGCATCCATGCCCGCTCGTGCACCACTTCTAGCCTGGTCGGGCTCCCATGCCCGTGCGGGTTCACTACCAGCCCGAGTCGGGCTGGTTCTCGGCGTTTTTCTGCTCCAATTTGCAGCCCGATCGGGTGCACATACACAGCAGGAGCGGGTACACATGCCATTGTTGTTATTAGGTTATTTTATTTAACTTTGAGAACGCATCAAATTTTTGGCGCCGTTGCCGGGGACTATTGTCAACGCGTCTTAGATTCGAACCTAGAGTCCTTCTTGCTTTGTTTTTATTTTTGCTTTTGTTTACTTTCGATTCTTTCTACCTGATTCCTTTCGTTCGTTCTTGTCGGTGTATGACCAGGTCGCAAGGCACTTCTAGTCTACTCAGAATTGACCCAGAGATCGAGCGAACTTGCAGACTACTGAGAAAGGGTAAGGAAGAAGATAACACAGAGCCGTCAGATCAACAGAATATGGATAATCAGAACGGCCGTGAACATGCTCAGTTACCTCTCGGTAATTT
>CM071871.1:22601003-22614372 GCA_036759665.1 Gynandropsis gynandra
GATGCTTAAGAAGTTGACCTTTTCCGTGAGACTTTGCATGATTGAGCTAGGTTTTCCTATGCGTTAGAGCTTATTAGTCGGCTGAAAAAGAATAGGTCGTAGTTCTTGGGAATCCTAGTGTTGCTTGTGGGGAAGTTTAGACAAGGTTGCTAGGCTAGTTTATCGTATATTCTTTCTACCCAGATGGTCATACTTCGTGTAGATGATGCTTTACTTCTGTTATATTGAGGATTATTGGATCATATAAAATTGAGCTTGCTTTGCAGATTAAAAGTGCACACTAACACTCTGCTGTCGACAGAAATAATGCCTAAAAAGCATGATCAAAAATCGATATGAGTGCATCGACCTTGTTACTCCTTCCATGGCTCGGGTCTAAGTGGTGGGTTGGCGATCATCTTTCTACGTCCTAAGGGCATGGAACAAAAAGCCGCCTACTCCACTGTACTCTTACACGAGATGCGTGAGTATACCGTCATCGGTAGTCGATGCATGAGTATATCGTCATCGGTAGTCTGGGTCTAAGTAGAGGCTGGATCCCTTCAAATCCGACGTCCTAGAAGCCTAGTGTGTATGCAAAGAAAAAAAAAAGAAAAGAAAAAAATAATAAAAAGGTAAACAAAAAGAAAAAAAGAAGTCATAAAAAGAAAAATAAAAAGAAAAAGAAAAAGAAAAGAAAAAGAAAGAAACAAGTATCCTCGGTTGATCTAGGTTTGGCATTGTCTGAAGTCTTGTTTGGTGGAGGGAGTTACGGTAGCATGACTAGTTTCCTTTGATTTACTTTCTCATGGGTAACCGTGGTAGACCTAGGATTAAGACTGAAAACTCGATTAGCCGAATTTGGCTCTCGACATGCTAGTTGATCGGTTAGGTTCGCTTTAGCGGTATTTCTAGGAGAAGGGGGAATTCTCGTGTTTTTATACCCCATGTATTCCACGTTTATGTTTGCTTAGGGACAAGCAAACATTCAAGTCTGGGGGATTTTGATCATCTCGTTTTCATACGTATTTCTCGCACGATTTAGGAAACGTTTTTGATATATATGTGTTGCTTTACGTATGATTCCGTTTCCGTTTTACTTGTTTTCGTGTTTTCATGTTCTTACAGGTTTTTACGCGTATTTGGATCATTTTGGAGCTAAAAGGACATACACGGAGCTAAGGAACAACTTCGGGGATCATCACGGGACAAACAGGACAAGATCTAGCAAGAAAAGCCTCCACCTGGTCGGGCACAACTCATGCACGATCGGGCAAAAGCTACGGAAAATTTTGTGCACAAGTCACGCACGATTCGGGCAAGGAAATGCCCGACCAACCGCCATCCCGTGACTGCCCTTGTTGGAATCAATTCGTTATTTGCATTTGGAATGACCGATTCGGGCAAGGAAATGCCCGACCAACTGCCTTGTACCCGAGCGGGTGCTCACCATGCCCGATCAGGCATCCCTTGCAGCCCCATGACCAGCGCGTTCTGCCCTAGCCGCACCCGAGCGGGCACATTGTGTGCCCGAGCGGGTCTCGACCCGAGTAATCAGAAAAATTAAGTTAAATTAACTTAAAACAAAAGGTAACTCGTGGGGGCAATTAAGGCAACACTTAGACCAACTTAGGAGGCATAAAAGAGGCCAGAACACGTCATTAGACACAACTGACATTGGAGATTCATTCAGTTCGTGATTTAGGAGATTCTTGCAAGGAGACAAGCGAGGAACATTGGAGATCAAGCCCCGACACTTCGGTTTTGTTTATTTTCATGTTCCTTAGACATTCTACTTTGTTTATGTTTGTTTACAGACGCATGAGCGAGTAGTTTGTTTGTTCTAGGAGAAGGGATTAGCCCTTGGCTATCCCAGAACCACTTTTGATCTATTTTGAATGCATCTTCCTGTTTTAGTTTATCTATTCCCTATCTGAGCGCTTGAATTTACTTGTATTTTCGATGTCCATGTAGATGAATGTGTTACGGGTTAGGAGAAGGACCGAAAGGAGAATTCTAGTCCTGAAGATCAGGTTTAGAACAACCGAGATTAGGCCACGAAAGTAGGGTAGCAACGGTTGAGGGTAAACCGATGAATCATAGAACTTATGGGTTTAGTTCAAGGTGTCAGCCACGAAAGTAGGGGGCAACTTGTCTAGATCACGTGTCTATGCCTAGAGAGAGGGTATATATCATATTAGGATCGTCTGTCTTAAATAGCTTTAACTGGGATTGCATGATAGATCGATTGTCGGTTACGGTAGTCTTGTGGTGAAACTGGATTCCTAGGACGTTTGTCTTATCGTTAGAACCCAAGTCGTTTATTTACTTTCAGTATTTCATTCTTCATCCATATTCGTTCTTTAGCAAGTTTGATTCGTATTTCGGGTTTAGATAGTGTTGCGTAGTCTCTGTGGGATCGACATCTAAAATACTACACACGTGTCGTGCACTAGCAGGTAGTTTAGGTTATTTTATTTAACTTTGAGAACGCATCAGTCCTTCGTCCCCTTGCCCTAGATGGCTTCAATCTCCTTTAATTGCCCGTTCAAACCTTCAAAAGAGGTTGTTCCGGATTAGGCGGCCCGCTCGGGCACAACCTGTACCCGCTCGTGCAGCATCCATGCCCGTCGGCGTTTTTCTGCTCCATGTTGCAGCCCGATCGGGTGCACATACACAGCCCGAGTGGGCACACATGCCATTGTTGTTTACGCTCCTTTCGCTCGAGGTTTGAGTGTTCCGTTTGCTTCCATGGCCGTGCACATGAGGTATCTTGTCATTCAAACATGTTTTCGGGGTGGAATTGCCGTAATCATTCGTGTTTTCCTTCATGTCTTCATTTCCTACACAAAACACGAAATAGTAGATAAAAGCCTCGAATAAACTCAAATAATCGGTAAAGTCCAAGAAATCTAATCTAATCTAAACCTAAAAATAATGTAAATACTACGATGGATAACATGTTATCTGTAGTCGTGACAGAAATCATGAAACTAAGAAAACAATTAAAAGAAATGCAATGAAACCAAAAATTGTAAGAGACATAACATAACACCGTGTTTCAGTTTCGTGCATGTTCTAGATATATTAATAGTATTTGTCTTCGATCTATAGTGATGTGTGTTCGAACCAAAAATTCAGATATTCGACGGATAAATATAAATAAAAATAACAAAAATATACATTCGTTGAATACAAATATAAATATTAGATTTAATTATCATAATTATTTATATTTATAAATATATAATAAATTATATCTACAAATAATTATATAAAACTAAACGATAATTATTTATATAGATAAAATAATTAAAATAAAGAAATAAATTTTAAAAATAATAAATAATTATTTAAAATTATTATTGTATTTTACTAAAAATAATAACAGTAATAAATAATTATTTTAAAAACTTAAACATAATCTTTAACTAATGTATGTGCATCCACTTCATTTTATCTTACTTTTTTCCACTTTTTCTATCCGTTACTTTTTCTTTCTCAATCGTTCTTCTTTCTCTCTCTAGTCCTCCCCTTTCTTCCTTCCTTTTTGCCTTCCTCCTTTTCTTACTTCTTCTTCCTTTTTTCGGCTGCTGTTACGTCGTTTTCCCGTCTCCATTTGGTATTATTCTTCTTCACATTTTTTTTAGTTGTGTGTATTATGAAAACCTTATCCTCCAACCACCTCTCTTAAGTGTTCTCAACTCTTATCCTCCAACCACTTCTCTTAAGTGTTCTCAACCCTTATCCAATCAACTCATTTATTCTACTTGTCATGCAATGCACTTGTAACTACTAAAAATATGTAAAACAAATCAATGTAATAGAGAACATAATTCTCTTTCGATTCATTTCGATTTGTCTCTCCATTTCAACATGGTATCAAAGTTGTAGGATCCCTTCTACTGCTCTGCTCTATTATGTTTTATTGGATTCTGTCCCTTGTCCGATTTCTTCTCTTTGTTCCTATCATGGACAACTCTTTACAAAAGATTATTCTGGTGGTTCTCACTGGAGAAAACTATATAATATAATCAAGTCTTGCTAAAACTTCTTTAAATTGTAGAGACTTGTGGAACCATATATCTAATTCTGAACCTAGTGAAGCTATTGGTGGTGATAAAGCTCCCACTGAACCTGCTCAAACAATTTCCAGTGCCAGTAAAGAAAAAACGTATCAAGATGATCAAGATGTCCTTGCTATTAGTCAAAGCTTGCTAGAACAATTTATTTTGTTCTCTTACATTAAAGTCTTAACCGCAAAGGAGCTTTGGGACACCTTGGAACGTGTCTATGGGAACGTTTCCAACCTCAACTGTGTATTTTAAGGCAAGAACATGTTCGAAAGCCATTTAAAAGCCATTTTAGCGTGCTTAAGTCTCTTTAGAATGAGCTTAACGAGCTGCATCCTATCACAAGTGACCCCAAAGAAATTGCTGAGAGAAATGAGTAAGATAAGGTTTTTTGTCTCCTGTCTTTCCTCAACAGCTCTTTCAACAATCTCGTTCACCACATTCTCAGGTTTGATAACCCGCCTTCTATGAATGAGATTTACATGCTGATCCAAAAACAAGAAGGAACGAATCGCCTCTTGATCATCTCATTTTCGTACACGTTTTTTGCATTATTCCAGAGGTGTTTATGATGATAGTTGCGATGTTTACGTGAGATTTTGTATCCATTTTACTTGTTTTCGTGTTTTCATGTTCTTACAAGTTTTAATGTGTATTTTGTTCGTTTCAGAGCTAAAGAACATGCATGGGACAAAGTACAAGTATCAAAGATCATAACAAAGCTAACGGGGCGAGAAATAGACAAGAAATAGGCAAGACGTGAACTTGGCCGGACATAGGCATGCACGGCCAGGCATGATGAACCGCACGACTGGGCGGTAATTGGATGGATTAGCTCTGAGATTAATGCATGGCTCGGGTAAACACAATGCACGATCAGGCACTTCAAATAGAAGGGTGCACGGTCGGGCTCCATTTCATGCACGTTCGGGATACAAATCACCAAATACCCCCTGAGAGTTTCGCACGGCTCGAGCACCCATGCTGCACGATCGAAAGATTTCCCTTGAGGAGAGCACGGTTAGGCTCATCATCTTGCACGGTCGGGTACTCCATCAAGCCCATGAGATCATTCATCTTGAAGTGCATGCATGACTTGGCTGCACATGATGCACGGTCTGGCACCCAACCCTAGAAGAAAAAATACACACGAGCGCAGCTTGAAGGAAAAGGAAACCATTCTAAAAAATGCGAAAAAGATGCATGCCCGACCGGGCTGCATACCATGCACGGTCGCACATGACCTAGAAATTTTCCTATTTTTGTTTTTAGTTGTTTTTGCACGGGAGTAATTCCATTTTTGGAGTTACAAACGTTTAGAGCAGAATAGAGGAGATAATTCATCGTTCCACAGAGCACTCTTGACAGGAGACCCACAAGGAGACCAGAAGATCGAATCGAGACTACGTTTCTTTGATTTCTATGCTCTTTAGAATATATATTTCAATTATGTTGCTTGTTTCTGAATCATGACTGAGTCATAGTTTTGTTCTAGGAGAAGGGATTAGCTCATGGCAAACCCAAAACCTCTTTTGATTTATCTATGAATGCAATTTCTTGTTTTGTTTTATCTATTCTTTGTCTAAGTGTTGAATCTCTTGTATTTACAAAGGCCAAAGAGATGCATGTGATAGGGACTTAGGAGAAGGACCGAATGGAGAATTCTAATCTCAGATGATCATGCTTAGAACATCCGAGACAAGATCACGAAAGTAGAGTAGTAATGGTTGAGGGTTAATCAGATCAATGATATAACTTATGGGTTTAGTTTAACGTATCGGCTACGAAAATAGGGAATAAATTGAATAGATCACGTTTCTATGCCTTGAGAGAGGGTAGGAATCATATTAGGATCGTCCGCCTTAGATATCTTGATTGGGAATGCATGATTAGATGATTAATTGTTGGTTTCAAAAGTTTTGTGGCGAAACGGTATCCTAGAATGTTTGTTTCGTTGTGAAAAACTCGTAGTTTATTCCTTTTCTATTTCATCTTAAATCCAATATTTCGTTCGTCGCAAGTTTGATTCCTAGTTTGAGTTTAGTTTGTGTTGCATACTCCCTATGGGATCTACACCTAGAGTACTACACACGTGTCGTGTACTTGCGGGTAGTTTAGGTTAATTTAGTTTAACTTGGAACACATCAAGTTTTATTGTGTCGTTGCTGGGTTCTATTTGTCATCACATCTTAGATTCGAACATAGAGTCATTCTTGTTTTGTTTTCTTTTAGTTATCTTTTCTTTTTATTTCACCTAATTCTTTTTACTTGTCCTTTGTTTGTGTATGACCAGATCTTAAGGTACTTCGAGCATACTTCAAATCAACCCTAAGATCGAGAGAACTTACAGACAACTGAAAAAGGGCAAGGAAGAAGGGAAAGTAGAGTCGTCCGACCGAGAACAGATGGATGACCAAAATGATATGTTAAATGGTCAAGGATAGCCTCAATTACCCATTAGTGATATGGGACAATTACAGCAGCAGCCACAGGCTCCTTCACCACGTCTTCGAGATTACGTGGTACCGAACATGAACGACGTCCAAACTGCCATAAGGATGCATGCTTTTGCTAGGGAGCAATTTGAGATCAAACCCGCGACGACCAACATGCTTTATCAGAAGCAATTCATGGGTAGAAATCACAAAGATCCCTATCAACACCTTAGAGACTTTCTAGAGTTTTCTAGCACGTTCAAGATACATGGAGCCTCGGAGGATGCAATTTTGCTGCGTCTTTTCCCTTTATCAATTGGGGGACATGCAAAAACATGGGTGCAATCTCTTCTCACTAGTTCAATAACTACTTGGGACCAGCTCTGCACATTATTCCTATCATGATTCTTCCCTCCCAGCAAGACTATTCAGATGAGGGGAGAAATCATGACGTTTAGATGGAGAGATGGGAAAACTTTCTTTGAAGAGTGGGAAAGATTTAAGGACCTTTTGCATATGTGCTTACATCATGGTCTAGAGCAGTGGTACGTTATCCAAACCTTATACAATTGAATCTCGGATGAGCACAAAACGACGTTGGATAATGCTGCCAGAGGATCATTCATGGATCTAAGTGTTGAAGAAGCATACGAGCTAACCGATAATCTTGCCATGATACACACTATGTGGTCCACACCGATGAGTATGTCCAACAAGACTAGAGGTCTATACGAGGTAAATCAGAGTATAGCGATGGGCAATACGAATGCCATGTACTATGTGAATTGTGGAGATACATAGCATGTAGTGTATCAATGCACGGTGCAAGAAGACATGGAACATATGAATTATGCCCAACAGCAAGGTAACACGCAATTCGGGAATACCTACAACCCAAATTGGAGGAACCACCCAAACTTCTCGTACCGAACGACTCAACCACTTAAGTATTCAGGATTTCAACAAAAACCACAACAATCGTACCAACAAGGTGCCCAGCAATTCCAGAAAGCTCCTCAACCTCCTCAAGCTCCTTCGTCAAGCCTTGTGGCGGTAATGCTTGAATTCATCAAGGAACAACGGCAGCAATAATCGCTTCAAGCTAAACTCAATGCGGATATGGGGACTAAGATCAATGAGCTCAAAGCGCATGTGAATATGCTAGAGAAATCCATATCGCAACAGGCTTCGTCATCCTCTTGGAACCCTGGAACATTACCCGGAAAGCTTGATCATTGATGTGTCGGAAACACGAGTTATAAATATTCCTAGACCACTTCACCGCAAGTATACGGATCGTGTAGTACCAGGGTCGATCTCTAGGGACTAAAGCAGCTAAACTAAGACGGAAAATGATAGAGAGGGATGTGATCCTAAATTCCTAAACTAACCTAAATTGTGATAACAAAACTAGGTTGGGGATAAAGTCAGATATGGCAAACACTACGGGTGTACGGGATACCGGGAATTGCATAGATGAACAACTAAGGATCGTAGATCTATTAACTATTCTTGACAACGGGAAATTCATGCCCTAAGGTGAGGAGTGATTCTTCCGAGCCTAAACCTCCTAACAATGGATACTGCAACCCTACCTTCCAGCAGTGATTAACCCATACCATGGCAGCATTACGAACGCAATTATTATCCCTAAGATGACTAACCGACCGGTCAGATTCTCATTAGCCAATCCTAATCTACAACTTAACAGGTCCGGATTCATCCTTTAACCTTCCAGCAAACTCTGCACTAGCGTAGGAATGATAATGCTAAGCGTAGAACCATAAATCAAGAATAAATCAATAGAACTAAGCATTAACGCAAGTCATTGTTCATACAATACAAATTCGATATCCCTACCCGTAGTAGGGACTCTACTCACTCATGGAGAAAATAAAAGATGAAGATAACATAATCCTATACATGATAGACTCTAAGGAATTCGATGCCTCGACCTTCTCTATCGTGTTACCGGTGCAAGGATTGATGCTTCTCTTCTTCTTTGATGCCTCCCGAGCCTTCCCAGATGTTTTTCCAGCCTTTCCTTGCCCTGTTCGTCGCCCCCTTTTGCCCTAGATCTATTCTGTTCCTTAAATCCACTCGTTTGAAAGTTAGATCTAGGTTGTTGCGAATTACATTGCCCGTTCGGGCACAGGTGTTGCCCGGTCGTGCAGAGGCTCGCCCGGTCGTGTTGTTGTATAGTGCCCGATCGGGTAGACATCACCCGATCGCGTGGTTAAGCGACCCGAGTCGTGCAAACTCTCGGGGCAAATTGGATGAATTAATGCCCGAGCGGGTATACTTCTTGCGCCCGATCAGGTAAGGCTACCCGATCTCGTTGCCTTTGTGCCCGGGTCGTGCAAGGTGTGCGGATAAAACCCGTAGGTTTTACCCGAGCGGGTGGATGAATATTCAATTCATGTGGTTTTGATCAGGAATCCGTCATTTTAAGCTCATTTAGGCCTTGTCGCCTAAAAACCTAAAAACCAACAAAACGGGTGTGTGAACCGCATAATCATATTGGATATGTAAGTCTCTATACTAGATATATGCGAAAATGGTGCTAAAATCTATCCTAATATTGATACACTTTCAGTGTTATCAAACTCCCCAGATCTAAACCTTTGTTTGTTCTCAAACAAAACCAAAGTCTAGCATAAGAAGAGTCTAATAACGATGGACACTAGCTCAAAAATTTCGAAGGGTTAGTCATTTTGCAAATCAACGCGTCACATGGATAAGAGCCTAAGCGTACCGAGTATAGCCTTATGTCTACCGAAAGTACTGAGCCATGAAATCCTTCCTAAAAATCTAAGTCTACTTCACAACCCTAGATAACGTCCAAGCGATCTCCATACCGATTTCTCTAAGCTTTTGATATCATTTGAATCTTTTCTTCTCGTTCTTATGCATTTTTTTTTCTTTTCGGTACTTAGATCGACCTTAGAGGAGTGAAGAGGTGCGTTATTGATTTTTTATTCTTTTCTCTTTTCTTTCGGTTTTTTTCTTGATTACGCAACACTCTAACCCTTAGGACGTAGAATAGCGCCTCTACCCACCACTTAGACCTGAACCATCGAATATCGATGTACTCATGTCAATCTTAACTCGGAATAGCGAAAAACTTATCCTAGATGACAGCGGAGTATAAGCGTGTGGGATCTAATTCTTGAATGCTAAACATATCAACAAAGCTAAGCTAGACGGTATATATGGAGATATGTCTACTTGGTATCGTGATCTAAGGAGTAAGTTCAACTAGATATGGGTTTCAAACACAGCTACTCGACTAATCGGTATCAAAAAGGCTTTTAAGCAAACCTAGACCATTATCCACGATTCAACAAAGTCGCAAAATATGACGAAATTTGAAAAAATTTTCACTAGATCCATCTTATTCCTAAATCTAATCCTAAGTCTAAACATGTCGCTCTAAATGTACATCCATATCATATCACAAAATGTAAGAATACCCCCAGACCTGAACAGAACACAGTCCCGGTGTTCTAGACCTATAAGGGACCTCTACATGATAAAAAATTCGAGAAAGCATAAAAAGGTGGCGAATACACCTGGTGTGTGCGTGTGTCTTTCTCGAACCGTGATACGTTCGGATGTAGTGAATCTTGCGCTCTAATGCATTTGATAATGTGAAAGACCTGTGATACGACCATGCAATGCAAAAGAGTACAACAAAGAGCACTAAATACGTAAGTCTGAACGAGCGTACAAGATAGCTAAACTAAAAACAAGAAAATGATAAAAAGAGGTCCATAAAGATAAAAAAAGAAAAAGAAATAGGAAAAAAGGAAGAGATGATCTAATCCTCATCCGCTCCATCGCGGGTAGTCGGTAGGTCCGCTGGCTCCGCCGATGCTCCTTCCCCAGGTGGGAAGTAGAATGCCTCCAGCTCATACGGGATATGAGGACGGTATGGGATGGCTCCAGTGTGATAGTCATGCGGGATCGGAATGTAGGGCTCCTGGTAGTGCGTCATACTGAGCCGCTGAAATCGCCGGACGGACTCTGTGAGGTAGTAGGTATGTTGGATGGATTGCTCCTGGAAACTCTGCTGCTCAGTATACCTCGCAGCCTCTACGTCGTACCTTTGCTCTGCCATGAACGACTGGTACCTGGTCTCCTCCGCTAAGTACCTGAGGGCGTCGGAGACTCCTTCCATCAAAGGGAAATCAGAGCGGCTGTGAGGGTACTCTAGACGCGCGCGTGAATGTGTGGCACGACGGCTGCGCTGCCTCGAGATAGACGGTCTTGGTACGGTGGCGGGAGGTGGATCCATCTCTGCTACCCTCGGGCCGATGTGCCCGATGGTCGGATCAATCTTGAATCGGGATCCCTCCTCGTCTAAGCTCGGTACCTCAATCTCACTGATGTCGACTTCCAAATTCCGACCGTGCTCGTCCTTGTAGCACCAAATAACGTTGTACCTCTCCAATGTGATTGCTCTTCGGTTGCGCAGGTTCTGGAGGTTCAACTCTAGTTCCTCGTCTATCTTGTGCTCGGTCAGGATCCCAAGGTTGATCCTGACCCTCCGTGCGATCAGCTCCGTAATCATATCTGACCTCATTGGCCATCCGTGCATTAGGTCATGTGCGTCTGATCGACGTTTCTTTGAGCTCTGGGAAGTTTTAGAGGCCATCTGCAAAACAATCGGAAGACAAAAATCAATATAGAACTCGGTTTGCAAGATGCCCGATCGGGTACCGGTGTGTCGCCGATCGGGTACCGGTGTGTCGCCCGATCGGGTGAATGATGTCGAAATACCCCGTGAGTCGTGCCCGACTCGGGCGAAAACGTTGCCCGATCGGGTGAATGTCTATGCTGCCCGACCGGGTGCTAGCCTTGCCCGATCGGGTGGGATCGCGAATTCGAGATCTGCAGTTCGCGAATTGCGATTGATCCGACCAAAATTACTCTAAATCTTCCTAATCAGACCTAGATCTAACCCATACCAATCCTAATCTCAAGATAGTTCATGATTTTACCTGGATTTCGCGATTAGAATGAGGGAATTTTTCAGATTTTTGGAGAGAAAAGGGGGAGAAGTTTTCCCGAGTAACCGAGCTCCAATCTTTGGCGGTGAAACGGCGGCAATACCCAGCGGTTCCGGCGACTTGATTCCGGTGTGAGCGGGTTGCGAACTGAGAGAGCACGATCGGGTATTGGATTTGTGAAGTGAATGGCCGCTCGGGTTACTCGAGTTTTTAACCTACCGTGTAAAAGTTCCTCTGCCGATCGGGCACTCTGAAGACGCCCGATCGGGTACTCCCAATTTGACCTACCCGGTCGGGTCTTGTGCAAGGCTGCCCGACTGGGTTCTCCTTGATCTGAAACTGCCCGATCGGGTAGAGAATTCTTGCCCGATCGGGTATTGCTGCAAAATCGAAAAATATTAAACGAGGAAAACAATACGCAACAAAAATAATGGATCTCTAAGTTCCTAAATCCTAGAAAATTGTCTGAAACTAAAAAAATGAAAGAGGAGTCCGAAAATACGAAAATAAAAAACAACTAAAGGATATGCTCGGGTTGCCTCCCGAGAAGCGCTTGTTTAAGGTCGCGAGCCTGACCAAAACACGCTACTCATCGGGTGGACGTCCTCGACGTCATCTTGTCCGTAGCGTTTCGCGTGCAATATGTGCTTGATATGGTGTGGCACGCGAAATTGCCGAATTCCTCGCACGATCGGTGTTGTCATCCCTAAGATCGTCCATGATACTCTCTATGATCAGGGCTGGATCGTGCTGTCCAAACATTTTGGTTGAGCTGCTCCTAAGTCCGGTTAAATACTCCATGCAACCGGTTAGGCGTTTGTCATTCGTTTCCTTCAGCTTTTCCATAAATGTTGTGCGTGTGAGCCCTTCGGTTGAAGGCTTCATCTTTACCCTGGGAGCTTTGTCGATGTCCCAATTATGAGTTGGACGTTTGGTGCAGCATCTCGGCATCTTAGGATTGTTTATGTACTGATTTGCCGCTCCACATTTAGCTAGGGTTGTGTGGAAGTCATGGTTGGAGGACTTCTCTTTCCTCTCGTTATTGATCAGCTTGGTTGGTACCTTGTAGCTACCTTCCTCAACCGCTACGCGATTCAAATCTAAGGAATCCTTGATCTGGGCTTCCTCACAAGTCTCCTCGGCTAAACCTTCAAAACTGCCCTCGGGGAACACGAAATCGATATGGCATGGTTGCTCAATCGTATCCACTAAGCTGAATTCTTCTTCTACCTCGGGTTTCTTCATGTACTCATCAACGTCCGTAGCCTCATCCATTGTCGTGTTAGATTCATCTTCTTTTTCAATTGAGGATGGGCTTGGCTGATCTACCGTCTGACAATCTCTTAGGTAGATCTCGCTGACATATTCACGAGGATAATATTCCGAATCTTCGGATGCAACCTCTTGCGGTTGCAATGTCCCTTGTGCAAGTTCTGAAGCTTGCACGCCCAATGATCCAAATAAATCGCCTATCTGCTCATTGGCGCTTTCTTGTTCTGCCTTCACTCCCATGAATAAATAGTCTCGATTCTCAAGCATTTCGCGGAGGTAGTTGTACGTGGCGGGATATTCGTGGGCCGCTACGGATTGAGTCGAGTATGGCCGAGACACATAGGATTGATTGCTCTGAGTTTGGGGTTTCGTCCATGGCTGGAAATTTCCAAACGATGACTGTGCATTCACCATACTCTCGGTGTTCCTATACGGGAAGTATGCGTAATCGCTCTATTCGTGATAGTAGGTTTTCCCGTACGGTTTAGCGTAGCTGTCATAGATCTCCTCTTCATACCCCCAAGCGTTTCGTTCCCATGATCGCTCTGAGTATTGCGGATGGTATAATTCGGAGAACTTACGACGGAACTCGGATATT
>CM071871.1:22614982-22625796 GCA_036759665.1 Gynandropsis gynandra
GGTGAGGAGTGATTCTTCCGAGCCTAAACCTCCTAACCATGGATACGTGCAACCCTACCTTCCAGCAGTGATTAACCCATACCATGGCAGCATTACGAATGCAATCATTATCCCTAAGACGACTAACCGACCGGTCAGATTCTCATTAGCCAATCCTAATCTACAACTTAACAGGTCCGGATTCATCCTTTAACCTTCCAGCAAACTCTGCACTAGCGTAGGAATGATAATGCTAAGCGTAGAACCATAAATCAAGAATAAATCAATAGAACTAAGCATTAACGCAAGTCATTGTAAGTCTCAAATCCTATATCGCTGAGCGGTCAGCACTAGCGTAGGAATGATAATGCTAAGCGTAGAACCGTAAATCAAGAATAAATCAATAGAACTAAGCATTAACGCAAGTCATTGTTCATACAATACAAATCCGATATCCCTACCCGCAGTAGGGACTCTACTCACTCATGGAGAAAATAAAAGATGAAGATAACATAATCCTATACATGATAGACTCTAAGGATTCGATGCCTCGACCTTCCCTATCGTGTTACCGGTGCAAGGATTGATGCTTCTCTTCTTCTCCAATGCCTCCCGAGCCTTCCCAGATGTTTTTCCAGCCTTTCCTTGCCCTGTTCGTCGCCCCCTTTGCCCTAGATCTATTCTGTTCCTTAAATCCGCTCTTTTGAAAGTTAGATCTAGGTTGTTGCGGATTACACGGCCCGCTCGGGCACCACTGTTGCCCGGTCGTGCAGAGGCTCCCCTGGTCGTGTTGCTTCATAATGCCCGATCGGGTAGACATCACCCGATCGCGTGGTTGAGCGGCCCGAGTCGTGCAAACTTAGGTTTTACCCGAGCGGGTGGATGAATAGTGCCCGACCGGGCACCCCTGTCTCCTTGAAATTTCTCTTTTCCGCTAGTTGCTCGGGTGTTCCTTTGGGTTCTGAAGCTCGATCTTGGCTCTAAGTAGATATATCTTCATTTCATGTGGTTTTGATCAGGAATCCGTCATTTTAAGCTCATTTAGACCTTTTCGCCTAAAAACCTGAAAACCAACAAAACGGGTGTGTGAACCGCATAATCATATCGGATATGTAAGTGTCTATACAAGATATATGCGAAAATGGTGATAAAATCTATCCTAATATTGATACACTTTCAGTGTTATCAATCATAACCTGAGAGAGCAAATGAATGCTATCACCTTGCGCGGCGGTAATGTGATTGTGGACTCGCCCCCGAAAGAGCAAGAGAAAGTTGCTGGAAAATCTGTGGATAAATAAAGGGCATTGGTATTATGGAAGGGGCTAAACCAGATTTAGAAAATGCGTATGTTGCTCCACCGGTGTACAAACCTGATATACTGTTTCCTCACGGTTGGTGAGCAGCAAGAACGAAGTGAGGTATGGAAGGTTTGTAGAGATCCTCAAAAAGCTTCACATCAACATACTGTTCATGGAAGCCCTCCAACAAATGCCTACATATGCCAAATTCCTCAAAGAGATTCTATCCAACAAGAGACGTATCGAAGAGAGTGAGACAGTATTGATATCCCCTATTATGCATGGGATGGAGAAGCTTCCGAGGTCCTCTAATTTCGAGGGCAACTTGGTTTGAAGATGGAGTAGCACTCACCGGTGAATGCAGCACCATTCTTCAAACCAAGTTCCTCACGGTTGGTGAGCAGCAAGAACGAAGTGAGGTATGGAAGGTTTGTAGAGATCCTCAAAAAGCTTCACATCAACATACTGTTCATGGAAGCCCTCCAACAAATGCCTACATATGCCAAATTCCTCAAAGAGATTCTATCCAACAAGAGACGTATCGAAGAGAGTGAGACAGTATTGATATCCCCTATTATGCATGGGATGGAGAAGCTTCCGAGGTCCTCTAATTTCGAGGGCAACTTGGTTTGAAGATGGAGTAGCACTCACCGGTGAATGCAGAACCATTCTTCAAACCAAGTTGCCCTCGAAGTTAAAGGACCTCGGAAGCTTCTCCATCCCATGCATAATAGGGGATATCAATATTGACAAAGCCTTGTGCAATTTAGGAGCAAGCGTGAGCCTCATGCCATATTCGGTCTTCAAGCGGATGAACTTCGGAGATCTCAAACCTACGAAGATTTCTCTACAACTCACGGATCGTCCGTAATATATCTAGTGGGAATTGTTGAAAATATTCTCACCAAGGTAGGTAATCATTGTATACCCACTGATTTTGTTGTACTTTGATAACACGTAATCCGTCATAATATTTTCATCATTCCTAGGTTTAGTTTCGATTATGTTGCTTGGACTTTAATGATTTATTAAGTATATTTGAGGACTTCTTCTATCACTTCGTGTCTTGTGCACGAAACGAAGACATGTGAAGCATACCCGATTGATTACGGCAAATCCACCAGAAATCGTGACCAAGTGATCAAGGTGTGAAAGGAGCACGGCCAAGCAAAATTATTGCAGCATGGCCGAACGAATTGGAGTGCAGCACACATAGTACGGCCGGGTGTCCCACAAAGCACAATAAGGCTCAAGGAACATGTGTGCACGAACCAAACACAAGCTGAAGCACAATCGGGCAGAAGAACAACACAAGAATTGTCGGGCTTAGAGTTGTGCACGACCGGGCTGCTGATGAATCCATGCAGCACGGTCGGGCTTCAACCAATGCACAAGCAGTGATACTTTAACCAATGCACGGGCAAGCAACATCCAATGCACGACCGGGCTGAACCATCAACTTGTGCACGGTCGGGCATAACCTTCTGCATGACCGGGCTAGAGAGGGAAGCACTTGCGCACGATCGAGCTTCCACACTTGCACGACCGGGCCAATTGTCCGGAATCATCTCTGACACTAGAATTTGAGCGAGCATGAGTCTTATAATCAAACCAGAAAGAACAGAGAAAAAGAGACCAGAAACCGGAGTAAAGACCAGAAGAGAGGAGATAGCACGGTTGAAGACGAAGATTTCAAGAAACTCGAATCATTCGTTCGAAGCCATGCTCGGAGAAATAGGGAAGATGAACATTTAATTCGTTTGTGTTTGATTGCCTATGTATTCTGAATAGTTCTCTTATCACGGGTTAGGGATGCCATTGAAATGGATTATTTGATTTGTGAATGCTTGATTTCAGTTTTGTTATATCATATTGTTCAATAGTTTTTAGTGTGTGTAATGTGTTCATACTTTGTTGATCTCATGTTTGAATGAGACTAGATCCATTCGGTGAGATTAGACACATTTGAATGAGATTAGAGATTTGTCTAGGCATCAAAAGAGTCAGACTTGAGTCTCGGAATTAACCTTCGAATGAATTAGATTAATGAGAATCTAGCGATCGGTTAATCTATTTAGGAACGGTAGAGCTACAATTGTTCGTCATGCGCTTAGGATATAGGTGAACTGCATTGAGAGATGAGTACGTGTATATCCTAGATAAAGGATCTAGGCATCGAGAGAGTCACTTCCGTCAATAGAGGTCGTGTTCCCATTGTTTCCGAAAGTAGAAGTTAGAGTTCCCTATAGTTCTTCATGCATCTATACATTTTGTACTGCATCGAGAAATGAGTCACGTTGATTCCCTAGGTAGATGGTTAGTCATCGATTGGGAGCTGAGGTAGAACTCCCCACTTGTTCTTCATGCATCTAGATGTTCCATGCTGCATCGAGAGATGTGTGATGTTGATTCCCTAGGTAGTGGACTTAGATTTTAGTTCCCATCGATTGATATTACCGATTTCACGTTCTATAGAAACATCCATTACATGTCCTAGGATTTCGGAATCCCGTGGCATTCTATCTTGTTGAGTCTAGTCTCGTAATAACCACCTATTGATCGATCTTCTTCTCATGATTTCTTAATTCTAACGATGCACTAAGTCCCCAGAGTTCGACCTTGGTACTATACGTACCGTATACTTACGGTAGAGTGCTCTAGGAAATTAAAACCTCTGATTTCCACCACAAGTTTTTGGCGCCCTTACCGGGGATTAGTTACGGTATTAGAATTAGGATTTCATTGAGTCAAGATCCACTCATTTCTGAGTCTTTTGTTTGTTTTTGTTTTCAGCATTTTTATTTTATTTTGAGTCGATTACACCTCTTCTGAGCTAAGCATTGTTTGTTGTTTTCCTCCATGCAGATTTCTTAGTGTATGTCTAGGAGTTTGAGAAGCAAAAAAATCCTCTTTGACCCCGAAATTGACAGGACCACCCGAGCGCTGACAAGACAATAAAAAGCGAGAGGTAGTGGTTCCGAGAATCTTGAGGAAACAACAATTGAGCGAGAAACGGATTTGTCTAGTGAAGAAGAGATGGCACAGGAGGAAGCATCGGAAACTTATGGGGCGTACACAGCGCCTAAACATACACAGTTCCTCTCATGTATCCGAAGGCCCGAGATAGACCAGAACAGATTTGAGTTGCAACCAACCTTCATTCAGATGTTGAGTCAATCACAATTCAAGGGACGACCTACAGAGAATCCGAACCGGCATCTCACTCAGTTCAAGATGCTGTGTTCGAACATGAAAGCATACCCCGGAATAGATGACGAAGCAATTATGTAGCTTGGTTTCCCATTCTCAGTTAGGAAGCATGCACTCGAGTGGCTCTACACGCTACCACCTGATTCTATTCATATGTGGAGCCAGCTTGAAGAATGCTTCATGATGCGATTCTTCTCACCCAACAAGATGCAGCTATGGAAGAACAAGATCAATCGTTTATGCAAGAGGATAAAGAGAGTCTTCCGGAAGCGTGACTGTGATTTAAAGGATATCAACGTGAATGCCCACACCACGGGATGGATAAAAGATACCTCATTGCCGCTTTCATTGAGGGTGTTCGTGATGAAGTTCGTGGCTGGTTGAACGCTGCTTGTAGAGGTTCTCTGCATGACCTCCCGTTCACCGCTATTGAGGCCAAGATTGAGAAGTTGGCCGAGGGAAGAAACATTATGTCGAGAGAATATAATCGTCGGACACCAGTCAAGGGAACGGACTGCGAGGTGCTTGCATTGCGAGCTGAGGTTGCTAAGATGAAGTTACAAATGGTAAACATGGACCAAGCGTCTCATGATTCTCACGGATTCCAGGATGTTGCAGATGTGAACTACATTGCCAACAATCCATACTCCAACATCTACAATCCGAGCTGAAAGAATTATCCGAATCTATCCTACAAGAACACCGACAATGTTTTGAATCCGTTCCAAGGAAGCTACCAGCCAAATCCATTTCAGAGCAATCCGCAGAACCAGAATTTTCAGCCTAGAGTGCAAGGATTTAAAGGGTATCAGCCAAGAGGAGTACCAGCGCCACTTCCACAACAAGAAGGTAACAACGAGATCATGTTTATGGTTGCTCAGCTTTTAAAAGGGCAGAAAGATAATTACACTGAGCTGAAAAGTATAAGACGAGATCAAGAAGACGCGAAGAAGCAAATTGGGGAAATTAAAACGGATTTGAAGATCCTAGATACCCAATTCGCACAGCTTGCAGTGAACGCCGTTAATCCGCATGGAATTCTACGGGCGAAACCTAAGCCGAACCCCTGTGAGCATTGCAATGCCGTTACATTGAGAAGCGGGAGAGAACTTGCAGACATCAAACCCCAAAATTACGAGAGAGGAGAGTGCTGAAAGTCTTCAATGATGAAGCCTAGCGACCAAGAGCATCATAAGAAAGCACAAGATGAGGAGGAAGAAGAACCGGTTTATGTGGCACTGCCACCAAGACCTCATCCACTTCCATTTCTCGGTCGCCAAATGAGGCAAGCTGATATTCGCAATTTGATAATTTCGTGGCGAGGTTGAAGAAGTTGGAGATCTCTATGCCTTTCCATGAGGCGATCATGCAAATTCCATCCTATGCGAATTTCCTCAAAGAAATCCTCACCAAGAAGCATAGAGTGGAAGAGGAGACAAGATGGTCACCGATGCATCATACGCAGTTATCCATCATGAGATGGCACAAAATTATCCGATCTATGTACCTTCGTCATCCCATGTATGCTCGGAAATGTGACCATCCACAATGCCCTATGTCACTTAGGGGCTAGTGTCAGCATCTTGCTGTTGTCGTTGTGCGAGAAACTTGATTTGGGAGAGATTAAATCAACGAAGATAGTATTATAGATGGCTGACCGATCATCGAAATTCCCGATAGGTATTATGGAGGATGTACCTCTTAAGGTAGGCGATTACTACATCCCGTTGATTTTGTGGTTTTAAACATGAAAGAAGATGAAAGAATACCCATTATCTTGGGGAGACCATTCCTCAATACTACTGGCGCCATCATCGACGAGAGAGAAGGGAAATTGACGATGAAGATAGGGGAAGCGACTGTGGAGTTCGGGTTGAATAAGCACCTCAAGAAAGTACCTATGATAGAGCCCATATTCTCTGTTGATGTCATGAGTAATCCACTGGAAGAACCTCCCACGACTAGCGATACGGACCAAGATGATAAGCACGGGCACAAACAAGCTTCGAGAGCTTTAGAGGAAACGCAAGGAAAGGGAGCACATGAATGGCCAGCTGACTGGATGAAGTGCACGACCGCGCTACCCCTTGTGCAGGGTCGGGCACCTTCATATCGCTGCGCACGGTTGGGAACGGTTGAGCAACACAGCAACCCGACCCGTGCAACACTCTCGACTGAAAATTCCAGCAAATTAAACCCGACCGATCAGCTAATCAAGCATGATCGAGCGCCCCCTCAAGACCACAGCACGGTCGGGCACATGCTCAGCCGGACCCGTGCATTGCTTATGGCTCCAAATTGTAGAACAAGGTGCACGACCGATCAATACAAGAAGCAAGACCGGGTGACCCCTCAAGACCCCAGCACGATGAAGCACAAGCTCAGCCGGACCCGTGCAACATTCACGGCTCTAACATCTGCATCAAAACGCACGATTGGGCAACATCTACAGCACGATCAGGTGGCCTCTCCAGATGACAGCATGGTCGAACATACCACAAGCCCAACCCGTGCGTGCTTCTCGGCCAAAACTAGCAGCAAAACCAGCCCGACCGGTCCGACATATCCACCTGACCGGGCAGATTTCAGCAAGCCAAGCACGACCACGCTTAGCCTGAGCCCGATCCGTGAAACATTCTTGGCTAAAACCAGCAACACACACCCGACCGCTCAGCATGACACGCTCGACCGAGCGCTGAACTTGAACTGCAACACGACCGGTAAGGAGAAGAGCATGGGAGAGCTGGCTGATCTTGCAAGGTGGATGACCAATCCGAGTGCTATATCTGAGTGAAAGACACAACGTAGGAGACATCGCACACGACGACGAGGATGTCCACCTCAAGATTGATGATGAGAGCAGTTGGTTAAGCTCGGGGCCTTAAACAAGTGCTTATCTTGAAGCAACCCGACTTTTGCACTTTCATTTTATTTTCAGGACCTATTCTTATTCTTTTTACATTGATGTACTCGGTGAGCTATTACCTTGTATTCCCTCGTGTGGTTTGTGTGATTCTTTTTCATAGGTTTTTCGACGTCGATATCATCCATTAAGCAGGAAATGCGTATAACGTCCAGCTGTACCACGGCCGGGCATAGCCTTCTGCATGACCGGGCTAGAGAGGGAAGCACTTGGGCACGACCAAGCTTCCACACCTGCACAACTGGGCAATTTGTACAGAATCACCCCCATAGCTCAAGCACGGCCCGAGCTTGCTCCATGATCGGTCAGGCACTCAAAGGGAATGCATACACGGTCAGGCTGTTGTGTTAGCACGGTCGGGCTTGCATGCCAACAACCAATGTTACATACACGTACACTAGAATATGAACGAGCATTAGTCTTATAATCAAACCAGAAAGAACACAGAAAGCAAGACAAAAAACAAGAGTAAAAACCAAAAGAGAGGAGAAAAAGGAGATAGCATGGTTGAAGAAGGAGATTTCGGGGAACCAGAATCATTCATCCAAAGCCATGCTCGGAGAAATAGGAAAGATGAAAATTTACTTCGTTTGTGTTTGTTTCCCTATGTATTTTGAGTAGTTCTCTAATCACGGGTTAGGGATGCCATTGTAATGGATTGTGTGATTCGTTAATGCTTTATATCGTTTTTGTTCAATCGTTTGGTTTGATAGGTTGTAGTGGGCGTAATGCATTCATACTTTGTTGATTTCATGTTTGAATGAGACTAGCTCCATTCGGTGTGATTAGACACGTTTGAATGAGATTAGAGATTCATCTAGGCATCGAGAGAGTCGGACTTGAGTCTCAAAATTAACCTTCGAATGAATTAGATTAATGAGAATCTTGTGATCGGTTAATCTATTTAGGAACGGTATAGCTCCCATTGTTCGTCATGCGTTTAGGATATAGGTTTACTGCATCGAGAGGTGAGTATGTGTATATCATAGATAGTGGATTTTGGCATCGAGAGAATCACTTCCGTCAATAGAGGTCGTGTTCCCATTTTTTCTGACACTAGAGGTTAGAGTTCCCTATTGTTCTTGATGCATCTAGACGTTCCGTACTGCATCGAGAGATGAGTCACGTTGATTCCCTAGGTAGAGGATTTAGGCATCGAGAGAGTCATTTCCGATAGCTGAGGTAGAACTCCCTACTCGTTCTTTATGCCTCTAGATATTCCGCGCTGCATCGAGATGAGTGACGTTGATTCCCTAGGTATTGGACTTAGATTTTAGTTCTCCATGAATTGATATAACCGATTTCATGTTCTATAGAAACATCCATTGCTTGTCGCAGCATTTCCGAATCCCGTGGTACTCTATCTTGTTTAGTCTAGTCTCGTCATTATCTTATTCTTTACACTCTAGTCTGATAACTACCTATTGATCGATCTTCTTCACGTGATATCTTAATTATAACGCTGCAGTGAGTCCCCAGAGTTCGACCTGGTACTACACGTACAAAATTGAAACCTCTGATTTCCACCATCATACTTGACATAGAAGAAGACACTAGGGTGCCTATTATTCTTGGTAGACCTTTCTTAGCTAATGCAGGTGCCATGATAGACGTACAAGAAGGAAAACTATCTCTACGTGTCGGAGATGAGAAGATTGAATTCAACTTGTCCATCTCCATGAACGGACCTGCTTTAAGAGAATCTTGCTTTAGAGTTGATTTGGTGGACGAATTGGCAAATGACAAGCTTGATGAAGTAAATATTTCTGACCCTCTTGTGAGATGCTTAATACAAGTTTGCACGGACGCAGGACTCACCAACGAAGAAGCCAAGGTCTATGCAGAATTCTGATCATCACGTTTTCGTACACGATTCTTGTATGATTTTAGAGATGTTTATGACGATAGTTACGATGTTTACGTGTGATTTTGTATATGTTCTACTTGTTTTCATGTTTTCATGTTGTTATAGGTTTTAATGCGTATTTGGTTCATTTTGGAGCTAAAAAACATACACGGGGAAAAGTACGAGCATCAGAGATCATAACAGAGCAAACGGGATGAGAAACAGGCAAGGAATGCGATACGACATGATGAGACAAGGCCTCTGCTCGGGCTGAATATCCAGCAATTGTTGCCCACCTCGGACTCACCTTCAGCACGCACAGATCAAGACCTCGTGAGGAGCCCACGCGGGGTGTTCTCTTTGGCCCGCGCAAGGTGATGGTCCAGCAGAAGTTGCCCGACTCATGCTCATCCTTAGCACGTGCGCATCATGAAGGATTTGGCGAGACCACGGGAATTGAGTACTGAGCCCGTGCAGCTTGTGTCTGCAACAACCTCCCTTAAAGTTCCCTAACGGAGAGAAAGTTTGAAAAGAGACCCCGAATTGAGTTAGAATGGAAGCAAAATAGTGAGGGGAACCCTAGGAGGGTAGATAGGAGCCTACCCATCATTGGAGAGAGCCCTCTTGACGGGAGACACGCAAGGAGACGAAAGATCGAATCGGGACGATGCCCCATTTGATTTCTATGCTCCTTAGACATTTTATTTCATTTATGTTGTTTGATTCCGAGCTTATGATTGAGTAGTTGTCTTGTTTTAGGAGAAGGGATTAGCCCATGGCTATCCCGAAACCTACTTTTATTTATTTATGAATTCAATTTCCCGTTTTGCTAATCTTTTATTTTTCTGAGCATTGAATGTATTTCTTTTACATTGGCCACATGGATCCTTGTTAGGGATTAGGATAATGACCGAAAAGAGAATTCCAGTCCTAGAAGATCAGGCTTAGAACAACCGAGACTAGATCACGAAAGTAGGGTAGTAACGGTTGAGGGTTAATTGGATGAATCATAGATTGTATGAATTTAGTTGGGGTGTTAACCACGAAAGTAGGGGATAACTCAAGTGAATCATGTTCCTATGCTTTGAGAGAGGGTATGAATTACATTAGGATCATCCGCCTTAGATATCTTTATAGGAAATGCATGATTAGATAGATCGAATGTTGGTTTCTGAAGCTATGCGGTGAAACTGTATCCTAGAACGTTTGTCTCATTTGTCAAGAACTCCTGGGTTTATTGCATTATCATAATTGCATCTCACAACCATTATTTCAGCGTAGCAACTTTGATTCTAGTTTGATCGTAGTTCTGTGTTGCGTAGTCCCTGTGGGATCGAGACCTAGAGGACTACACAAGTGTCGTGCACTTGCGGAGTATGTTTAGGTAAATTTAAGTTGAATACACATCAAGTTAATGAGCGCTATTGAAGTACTGATAACGTCTATTTTGTTCTAGTATTTTCATCTATTTTCATAGTTAGTTTCATCATTCATTCGATTTTACCAAGCCTTAAGCATCATTATCATCCCGTTTTCAGTCATTTTGGAGCAAAGG
>CM071871.1:22625829-22636686 GCA_036759665.1 Gynandropsis gynandra
TCCTTGTGTTCGACCCTAGTGCTACACGATCCGTATTCTTGCGGAAGCGTTAGTCTAGGTAATTTATTACTTGAGTTAACGCACATCAACCAACATCGAGGATCATCTCGGGACAAACGGGACGAGAATTGGCATGGAAAAGCCACTACCCGCGCGGGTAAATCCCTAGCCCGAGCAGGCAAAAGTTACGGTGATTTTTTCCAGCAATTTGTGCACGATTCGGGCAAGAAAAACCACGATCGGGGCCTCTACCCGAGCAGGCACAAGTCATGCCCGAGCGGGCACACCATCAGCCCGAGCTGGCACCCCTTGTTCATCGCGTTTCTCCACAATCGTCTACGCCGTACCCGAGCAGGTCACTTTCCTTGCCCGAGCGGGTCGCGGCCATTACAGCAACTTCAAATAAGTTAATTTGACTTAAAAGAAGGGGAAGTTCGTGGGGGACTTATACAATAAGGAAAACACCCCTAGAGAAGAGGAATAAAGTCATATTTCGCTGGAGGAGGTAATAGGAACGTTGCCAACTTAATCAAGATTCGGAAAACTCAGGAAAAGGCAATAATGTGAGGTGGCTGCTGTAACTAAAGAGGGGAGAGCTCTAGGGACGAAGGGGACACATAAATTAGAGAAGAAAGCACACGAGAGAGAAGAAGAAGGAGAGCATAACGCACACACAAGGGCGAAGGACGGAGCGAGGAAGCCGGAGCATGGAGGAGCTATTGAACACGTCAGTATTGAATAGGGCGGGATCTCATTCTTTATCCTTGTTGAATATAATTATCTTTTGTGTTTCCTTTGCTGAGTTCATGTCCGAGTAGGTCCATAGCCATGGGTTAGAGAGCTTTGCCGATATGTAATGAAGTTTTGTTCTTAATGCTTGGTTATAATATTTGTTCGTTTCGGATTGATTGGTTGTTCGTAATGCTTTTTTTCTTGTTGGCCACTTGATTGAATGTTTATAAAAATCTAATTGCATTGGGAGATGAATTGGGTTTTGGAACGTAGCCATGAAATGAAGTCTCAATTGATTTAGAACCTTGGCCGGTCGGTTGATTGAACATAGGAATTAGGATAGCGATCTTAATGCGTCTAGTAGGTGAAATACACAATTGGGAGATTGGTATACGCATGCTAGATAGTGGGTCTAGGCATCGGGAGAGTCATTCCCTATAAAAGAGCTTGAATTTCCCGAATACGTAACGTTATCTATAACCATGATCATGTTAGAACTTTGTTGCATCATTGTGCATCTCTCGAAACCTGTGGTGTTTAGTTTATTGAGTCTTAATCCGATAGTTAATTAGTTTAGTTTAGTTTCATTCGCATTCCCATCATTCATCGATTTCACATGTCTTATTCATTAGTTTACTACCTTTAGAGTTGCATCAATTCCTTGTGTTCGACCATGGCAATATACGATCTGTATTCTTGCGGAAGCGTTAGTCTAGGTAAGTTATTACTTGAGATTAACCACATCAAGTTTTTGGCCCCATTGCCGGGGAGTTGATTACGGCTTTAGAGTTAGGATACTTTTGAACTAGGATATAGTCCTTTCCGGAGTCTTTATTTGTTTTTTCGTATTTTTGCTTTTGTTTCTTTCCTATTGGGTCAAATTTTTTACCTCTCGGAGCTTAATCGAATTTTGTGTTCTTTATTTCGCGAGGTAATATGAACAACATCAACTATTTGTATGCCGATATAGCTGGAGTAAAAGATCAGATTGCCGAACTTCGTCATATGTTGTCTAACTCATACCATCCACATTACTCGGAGCAATCATGGGAACCAGACGTTTGGGGGTATGAAGAAGAGATCTACGAGAGTTACAATCAGCCTTTCGTGAATACATACAATCACGGATGGAGCGATCATACAAATTTCCCGTATAGGAACACCGATGGTATGCTGAATGAACAACATCAATTGTGGAACTTTCAGCCATGGATGCAGCCCCAAACTCAAGACTATCAGCCACGTGCATCGCAATCACAGGCAAACCAATCCGATGCAACCCTCGAATTGAACGCCTTGTTAACTCGTGTCCTCCAATCCTACGAAAATCAAGGCAACTTGATTTCGAAAATGCAACAAAGTCTGGTGAGGAATCAAGAGAACACCGAGAAGCAGCTACAGAGCCTTCAAACCACTCTTAGACAATTCGAGACACAAGTTACACAATTTGCACAAGAGGCATTACAACGACAAGAGGTTCTATCGGGAAGTTCAGAAACAGATCCTCGTGAGTATGTCAACGAAATTTGCCTAAGGGATTGTATGACGGTGGATCAGCCTATTCAAAAGTCTGAAAGGGATAAAGCATCTATCACAGTAGCGGAAACGACTGTCTATGAGCTTAAGGAGAAGCTTGAGGAGGAAGAGGAGCCAAAGTACATAAAACCAGATCCGAGGCCACCTCCATTGCCATTCCCGCAACGTCAACGCATGAAGACGGTGGATCAGCCAAATCCCTTAATAATTGACAAAGGAGATGAATCTAACACGGCAGCGGATAAGGCTACAGGCATTGATAAGCATATGAAGAAACCCGAGACGGAAGTAGAGTTCAGCTTAGTGGAAACACTTGAGCAACCGTGCGTTATCGAGTTTGTGTTCCCCGACGGCATCTTTGAGAATTTAGCCAAGGAAGTTTGTGAGGAATTTCAGAATGCGGATTCCTTAGATATGAATCTCATAGCAGCTAAGAAGGATTTTACAAGGTACCAAACGAGCTGCTTGACAACAAAGAGAAGAAGGAATCCCCCGACCAAGACTTCCGTACAACCCGAGCTAAATGCGGTACAAATCACTGCATAAACGACCCCGAAATACCGAGAAGCTACACCAAACGTCCAGCACACAATTGGAGCATTGACAAGGCACCCAAGGTGAAGATGAAACCTTCACCACAAAGGCTCACGCACCAAAAATTTCTGGAGACGCTGAAGGAAACAAGCGATGAACGCCTAACCGGTTTCATGGAGTATACAACGGGACGCATGGACAGCTCGACCAGAATGTTTGGACAGCACGATCTAGCCCCCGACTTAGAGAATATCATGATTAATCTTAGGGAAGACATGACTGATCGTGCAAGGTATTCAACTGATCCGCATGCTACACCCTATCGCGCACACTATGCACGCGAGACGCTACGCACACGAGGACGTCGAGGACGTCCACCTGATGAGTAACACCGTGGTCAGGCTCGTGACCTTAAACAACCGCTTCTCGGGAGGCAACCCGAGCTCCGTATCTTTTAGTTATTTCGTTTCAGTTTTTTTTAGAATTCGACTCTTATTCTTTTCACAAGCATGCTTCTTACCAACAACCCCGATGTATCGTACTGTCTCCTTTGGATTGTGTGACTTTTGTTACAGGTTTTCAACTTCGAAATCATCCACAACATAACGAAAAGAGGCATACGCCTAGCTTATCAACTCGGGATAACAAGCACGCATCAGGTGCACACGTTCCTATTTATAATATTTTTCCCCGAATTTTTGCATGTTAGTCCTTCTCTTAGGTATTGAACACTTGGACGGTGTTCCGTACAAGTCTGGGGGGGCATTCTCTGAACGTCATGATTGTGATTAGGATTTAGATGTTGAGTTCTTCGTTTTTTTTAAGATTAGACGGACGGATATCTAGTACAAAAAATTTCGAACTTTAGTCACCTTATGCAACTTTGTCGAATCGGGAACAAAACTCTAGGTTTGCTGAAACATACCTTTAGATATCGATTTGTTAGTGATCGTGCATGAACCCATGGCCTATAGTTGTATTCCTTCCCTTAGGCTTCAATCCTAAGCACTCATATCTCCGAGCATACCTTTCATTCTTTATTTAGTTTCGATCATTATATTTCCACGTACTTACACTCCGCTGTCAATAGACTAAGTTCTTTAACTTTTTCAGCCCTACATTGACATGAGTGCATCAATATTGATGGTTCGGGTCTAAGTGGGGGGTCGAGGCCGTTTTTCTATGTCATAAGGGTTAGATTCGATGCGTATTCGCACAAGTTAATCAAAAAGAAAAAAAAAGAAAAGAAAAAGAAAAGAAAAAGAAAAGAAAAAGAAAGAAAAAAATCAGCAAAAACGCAACCTCTTCACTCCGCTAAGGTTACGAGACCTTATGAGTGTGCCAATTGGCAACCTGGGTCTAGGTAAAAGGCTGTCCTCTTCAACTCCGATTTCCTAGAAACCGAGTGAAAATTTCAAAAAAAATGTGTGGAAACCGAAAAAAAAGAAGAAAAAGAGAACCGAAAAAGAAGAAACACATTGTCTTAAGAATGGTATCGAACTGTTTGCGCATTAGAATAGGTATGGAGATTGCTTGGATGTTGTCTAGGGGTTAGTGAAAGGAACTCAGGACATGTGTAGGATTGCATGGTTAGTGGCTTTCGGTAGATAGGGGACTAAATTCGGTGCGCTTAGATCTATGTTCGTCTGACGCGTTGTTGTGTAGGGTGGCTGACTTTTCGAGTTGATTGTGCTAATTTTCGGTTGTTGTCTAACTCCTCTCCTAATTCTTTTTAGTCCTGCTCGAGGACGAGCAAAGGTTCAAGTCTCGGGGAGTTTGATAACGTCTATTTTGTTCTAGTATTTTCATCTATTTTCATAGTTAGTTTCATCATTCATTCGATTTTACCAAGCATTAAGCATCATTATCATCCCGCTTTCAGTCATTTTGGAGCTAAGGGACGTGCCAAGACAAAGTGCAAACATCAAGGATAACCACGGGACAAACGGGACAAGAATTGGCATGAAAAAGCCACTACCCGTGCGGGTAATACCCTTGCCCGAGCGGGCAAAAGTTACGGCAATTTTGTCCAGCAATTAGTGCACGATTCGGGCAAGAAAAACCACGATCGAGGCCTCTACCCGAGCAGGCACAAGTCATGCCCGAGCGGGCAGCATGCCAGCCCGAGCGGGCACACCATCAGCCCGAGCGGGCACCTCTTGTTCATCGCGTTTCTGCACGATGGTCTACGCCGTACCCGAGCGGGTCACTTTCCTTGTCCCAGTGGGTCGCGGCCATTACCATCGACTTCAAATAAGTTAATTTGACTTAAAAGAAGGGAAAGTTCGTGGGGGACTTATAAAATAAGGAAAACACCCGTAGAGAAGAGGAATAAAGTCATATCTCGCTGGAGAAGGTAATAGAAACGTTGCCAACTTAATCAAGATCTGGAAAACTCAAGAAAAGGCAATAATGTGAGGTGGCTGCTGTAATTAAAGAGGGGAGAGCTCTAGGGACGAAGGGGAGACAGAAATTAGAGAAGAAAGCACACGAGAGAGAAGAAGAAGGAGAGAAGAACGCACACACAAGGGCAAAGGACGGAGCGAGGAAGCTGGAGCGTGGAGGAGCTATTGAAGACGTCGGTATTGAATAGGGAGGGATCTCATTCTTTATCCATGTTGAATATAGTTATCTTTTGTGTTTCCTTTGCTGAGTTCATGTCCGAGTAGGTCCATAGCCATGGGTTATAGAGCTTTGCCAATATGTAATGAAGTTTTGTTCTTAATGCTTGGTTATAATATTTGTTCGTTTCGGATTGATTGGTTGTTCGTAATGCTTTTCTTCTTGTTGGCCACTTCAATGAATGTTTATAGAAATCTAATTTCATTGGAAGATGAATTGGGTTTTGGAACATAGCCATGATATGAAGTCTCATTTGATTTAGAACCTTGCCCAGTCGGTTGATTGAACTTAAGAATTAGGATAGTGATCTTAATGCGTCTAGTAGGTGAGATACACAATTTGGAGATTGGTATACGCATGCTAGATAGTGGGTCTAGGCATCGGGAGAGTCATTCCCTATAAAAGAGCTTGAATTTCCCGAATACGTAATGATATCTATAACCATGATCATGTTAGAACTTTGTTGCATCATTGTGCATCTCTCGAAACCTGTGGTGTTTAGTTTATTGAGTATTAATCCGATAGTTAATTAGTTTAGTTTAGTTTCATTCGCATTCCCATCATTCATCGATTTCACATGTCTTATTCATTAGTTTACTACCTTTAGAGTTGCATCAATTCCTTGTGTTCGACCCTGGTACTATATGATCTGTATTCTTGCCGAAGCGTTAGTCTAGGTAAATTATTACTTGAGATTAACCACATCAAGTACTAAGAGACGCCCTACATGAGGTGATTCTACGCGAAACACTTGCTGAATTTGCAGTGGAGAAGGCGCCTAAAATCGAGCTCAAACCTCTCCTTTATTCTCTTTGGTATGAGTACCTTGGAGGCAATGATACATATCACAATATTGTGAATGCTAACTTGAGCACAGATGAGACATAAAAGCTACTCGCTTGCCTACGGAAGTATAGGAAAGTGATCGGATACAACATTGATGATATCAAGGAGCTGAGCCCTACATTATGCATGCATAGAATACTTATAGAGGACGGCTACAAACTATCCATAGAAGTGCAAAGACGGCTGAACCCTAATTTAAAAGAGGTAGTGAAAAAGGAGATTCTTAAAACTTTTAGATTGAGGTATCATATATCCTATCTCGGACAGCGAATGGGTGCGCCCCGTGCATGTCGTACCAAAGAAAGATGGAATGACAATAGCACGCAACGAGAACAACAAGCTGATTCCGACAAGAACGACCACATGATGGAGGATGTGTATAGATTATCACAAACTCAACAAAGCTACAAGGAAGGATCACTTCTCTCTCCCATCCAATTACTAAACATTAGAACGTTTAGTGAATCATGCTTACTTTGCTACTTGGACGGATACTGAGGTTTCTTTCAGATTCCCATCCATCCTCAAGATCAAGAGAAGACGACATTCACATGCCTCTATGGGACGTTCACTTACCATTGTATGCATAGTGGCCTTTGCGACGCTTCGGCTACTTTCCAGCGTTGCATGATGGCAATCTTTTCTGATTTGATTGAGCACATTATGGAAGTTTTTGTGGATAATTTTTTTGTTTACGGCTCTACATTTGATGATTGCCTTGTTAACCTTGCTAGAGTGTTGCACCGATGTGATGAAGTCAATCTCGTTCTTAATTGGGAGAAGTTCCATTTCATGGTGAAGGAAGGGATTTTCTAGGACATGATCTCATCGAGAGGCATAGAACTAGATTAAGCCAAAATCTAGGTAATCGAAAAACTCCCTCCACCGGTTTCAGTTAAAGAAATTCGTAATTTTCTAGGGCATACCAGCTTCTATCGGAGGTTCATCCAAGATTTCTCAAATATCACAAAATCATTGACGGAGTTATTGGTCAAGGATGCTAAGAAAAGAACGGACTAACAGGGTGAACTACCCAACAAATTTTCAAAATGAAATACCGTTAATTCTCCAAAGAATGCCACGATGCCTTCAACACGATCAAGGGAGCATTGGTTTTAGCACCTATTATTCAACCAACGGATTGGATACCATTCGAGATCATGTGTGACGCTAGTAACTATGCAATTGGGGTTGTTTTAGGACAGGGGAGAGACAAGGTGTCTTATGTCATCTCATACGCTAGTAAGACCCTAGACGAGGGTCAAATCAACTATGCCACAACCAAGAAGAAGCTCCTTGTCGTTGTTTCGCCTTTGACAAGTTTAAATCATACATAGTTGGCTCAAAGGTAATCGTCTACACAAACTACGCGACACTCAAGTACCTCCTAGGGAAGAAGAACGCGACACCATGCCTTATCTGATGGATCCTCCTCTGGCAAGAGTTTTATCTCGAGATTAGAGATAGGAAGGGGTCAGAGAACATCGTTGCAGATCACCGCTCTTACATCATTTTCAAGGATGAGAGACCTATCGACGATTCCTTGATTGACGACATCATATGCACACTTACTTCAGGTAACCTCGTTCCTTGGTATGTTGATTTTGTTAATTTTATTGAGAGCGGTTTACTACGCCCCGAGCTATATTTTCATGCATGCAGGAAATTCTTCACAGATGTCAAACAATAATATTGAGACGACCCAATTCTCTACAGGAGATGCGCGGACGGGGTCATTAAGAGATGCATCCCCGAGGACGACGTAGAGAGCATTCTTTTCCATTTTCATGGATCGGATTATGGAGGCCACTTCAGCAAGTCTAAAACCACTTCAAAGGTGCTACAAGCAGGTTTTTATTGGCCGAACCTCTTCAAAGATTTCCACATATACGTTTCCTCTTGTGATAGATGTCAAAGAACAGGAAATATAGGTAAGAGATGCCACATAACTACATCCTTGAGGTAGATTTGTTTGATGTTTGGGATGTAGATTTTATGGGACCTTTTCCCTCGTCATGTGGTAATCAATATATCTTGGTAGGTGTAGATTACGTATCTAAATGGGCAGAAGCTATAGCTGCGCCAACTAATGACTCTAGGGTAGTTATGAAATTCTTTAAGAAAATCATCTTCCCTCGTTTTGGTGTTCCTAGAGTAGTCATTAGTGATGGAGGCTCACACTTTATTGTTAGACAATTCGAGGCTTATGTGGTTAATCCCAAGTAATAATTACATAGACTAATGCTTCCGCAAGAATACGGATCGTATAGTACCAGGGTCGAATACAAGGAATCGATGCAACTCTAAAGCTAGTAACTAATGAATAGAACGTGTAAAATCAATAGGTTAATGGAATGCGAGTGAAGATAAACTATCTAACTAACTAACGGATTAAACTCAATAGACTAGAGACCACAGGTTTCGAGAGATGCACGATGATGCAACGAAGTTCTAACAAGATCATGGTCTCAGATATTATAACAAGTTCAGGGAATTCAAGCTCTAATATTATCACGAGTTCAGGGAATTTAAGCTCTAATATAGGAACTGACTGGCGTAGACTTGTCCACTATCTAGCATGCGTATACTAATTTCCCAATTGTGTATCTCACCTACAAGACGCATTAAGACCGCTATCCTAATTCCTAGATTCAATCGATCGACCTGGCGTAGATTCTAAACCGATTTAATCCTAAATCATGGCTAAGTTCCAAAGTCTAATCCCCTGGCGTAGATTCATTAAACTTCTACGATCATTCATTCAAGTGGCGTACAAGAATGAAAGCATTAAAACAACCAATCAATCTGAAAATGATCAAATACCAAAATCATTCATTCAAGTGTCGTTCGAGAACAAAAGCATTAAGAACCACCAAGAATTAAGAACAAGACTTCGCTACATATCGGCCAAGCTCTCTACCCTATGGCTATGGACCTACTCGGACATGAACTTAGAAAACGAAACACAAAAGATAACTATATTCAACATTTATAATGAATGAGATTCCTCCCTATTAAATTACCAACGTCTTCAACAGCTCCTCCGTTCTCCGGCTTCGTCGCACCGTCCTTGCCATTGTGTGTGCGTTCGGTTCTCCTTTTCTCTCTCTCGTGTGCTCTCTCTTCTCTCCAATTTTTCTGTCTAATTTCCGTCCCTCTGAAGCACTCTCTCCTTCGTTACAGCAGCCACCTCACTTTGTTGCCTTTTCTTGAGTTTTCCAAATCTTGATTAAGTTGTCAACGTTTCTATTACTTCCTCCATTGAAATATGACTTTATTCCTCTTCTCTAAGAGTGTTTTCTTTATTTTATATGTCCCCCAAGAACTTCTCATTGTTTTAAGTCAAAATAACTTATTCGAAGTTGTAGGTGACGGCCGCAACCCGCTCGGGCAACGCAAGTGACCCTCTCAGGTACGGCGCAGACGATCCTCCCCCTTGTTTTAAGTCAAATTAACTTATTTGAAGTTGCAGGTGATGGCCGCGACCCGCTCGAGCAAGGAATGTGACCCGCTCGGGTCCGGCGCAGACGATCGTGCAAGAACGCGATGAAAAAGGGCAGCCCGCTCGGGCATGTCTTTCTGCCCGCTCGGCCTGAGGCCCCGATCGTAGTTTTTCTTGCTCGAATCGTGCACAATTTGCTGGACAAAATCGCCATAACTTTTGCCCGCTCGGGCTATGGAAGTACCCGGGGGGTAGTGGCTTTTTCATGCAGATTCTCATCCCGTTTGTCCCGTGATGATCCTCGATGTTTGCACTTTGTCTTGGCACGTCCTTTAGCTCCAAAATGACTGAAACTAACTATAAAAATAGATGAAAATACTAGAACAAAATAGACGTTATAAAACTCCCCCAGACTTGAACCTTTGCTCGTCCTCGAGCAAGACTAAAAAGAAGCAGGAGAGGAGTTAGACTACAACCGGACACTAACACAATCAACTCGAAATGTCAGCCACCCTACACAACAACGCGTCACACGAACATAGATCTAAGCGCACCGAATTTGGACCCCTATCTACTGAAAGCCACTAACCATGCAATCCTACACATGTCCTAAGTTCATTTCACTAACCCCTAGACAAAATCCAAGCAATCTCCATGCCTATTCTATCGCGCAAACAGTTCGATACCATTCTTAAGACAATTGTTTTTCTTCTTTTTCGGTTCTCTTTTTCTTCTTCTTCTTTTTTTTCGGTTTCCACACACTTTTTTAAATTTTGCACTCGGTTTCTAGGACGTCGGAGTTGAAGAGGACAGCCTTCTACTTAGACCCAGGTTGCCAATTGGCACACTCATAAGGTCTCGTAACCTTAGCGGAGTGAAGAGGTTGCGTTTTTACTAATTTTTTTCTTTCTTTTTCTTTTCTTTTTTTCTTTTTGATTAACTTGTGTGAATACGCATCGACTCTAACCCTTAGGACGTAGAAAAACGGCCTCGACCCACCACTTAGACCCGAACCATCAATATTGATGCACTCATGTCAATGTAGGGCTGAAAAAGTTAAAGAACTTAGTCTATTGACAGGAGAGTGTAAGTGCGTGGAAATATAATGATCGAAACAAAATAAAGAATGAAAGGTATGCTCAGAG
>CM071871.1:22647441-22661048 GCA_036759665.1 Gynandropsis gynandra
ACCCGCTCGGGTAGTGAGTGTACCCGCTCGGGTGCGGCTAGGGCAGTTTGTGCGCGTCTTGTGGTCCTGGAATGATGCCCGATCGGGCATGGCATGTGTGGCCGCTCGGGCACAAGGCAAAATGGTCCTAAATGCTTGCCCGAGTTGTGCTAAATGGTCCACACAATTGGCCGTAGGTTTTGCCCGATCGTGCAAGGGTTGTGCCCGACCGGGTGAGGCTTTTCCATGCTCAATCTCGTCCCGTTTGTCCCGTGATGATCTCCAAAGTTGCTCCTTAGCTCCGTGCATGTTCCTTTAGCTCCAAAATAGTCCAAATACGCGTAAAAACCTGTAAGAACATGAGAAGCACGAAAGCAAGTAAAACGGATACGGAATCATACGTAAAACATCATATATGTATAAAAAACGTCTCCTAAGTCGTGCAAGAAATACGTATGAAAACGAGATGATCATGCATCAGCATTGTCTTGGCTTGAACATGGTGCTTCATCGTCTTTTTTCTTTGTTGTTGGGACTCTTGTTGCATTTCTCTATTATACTCTTGAAGTTTGGACACAAGAATACACTGAGATTAGTTGATATCATACGAGGTTCTTAGATTTTCTAAGTCCTTCCAGTTTTTGCTACCATAGTAGCTCTTGGTTTTGTCGAACTTGACATCTCTGGAGACTAGAACATGCTTGGTTTGTGGCTGATAGCACTTATAGCCTTTCTGCATGTTCGAGTATCCGAGAAATATGCATTTGCTACTCCTTGGTTCTAGTTTCTCTCTCTATCCAACTGCATCAAATACAAAACACACACATCCAAATATACGGAGATAGTTAATGTCAGGTTTCTTGTTGTTCAATACCTTGTATGGAGACTGTTTTTTTCAGGCATCTTGTGAGAAATTGGTTAACTAACTGACACGCGACAATCATGACGTCTATCTAAAAGTGTTTTGGCACGTTCCTATGGAACATTATTGTTCGTGAAACTTCCATGAGGTGACGATTCTTTCGTTCAGTGACCTCATTTTGTTGCAGAGTCTATGCGCACGATGTTTGATGTATGATCCCGTATTTAGCCGTGAATTTCCCGAATAGATTGTTAACATACTCCCCGTAAATATCCAAGCACAAGCATTTGATGTGAGTGATGGTTGGAAACCAGAGGTTTTAATTTCCTAGACCACTCTACCGCAAGTATACGGTACGTGTAGTACCAGGGTTGAACTCTGAGGACTCAGTGCATCGTTAGAACTAAGAATTCACGAGAAGAAGATCGATCAATAGGTGGTTATCGAACTGGAAAATAAAGAATATAAAGAATGACAAGACTAGACTCAACAAGATAGAATATCACGGGTTTTGGGAATGACTGAACATGCAATGAATGTTTCTACGAAAACATGAAATCGGTTTATATCAATCGATGGGGAACTAAAAACTAAGTCCACTACCTATGGAATCAACCTCACTCATCTCTCGATGTAGCGCGGAACATCTATATGCATGAAGAACTAGTGGGGATTTCTACCTCAACTATCGAAAATGATTCTTTCGATGCCTAATCCTCTACCTAGGGAATCAACGTCACTCATCTCTCGATGCAGCGTCACTCATCTCTCGATGCAGCACGGAACGTCTAGATGCATGAAGAACAATAGGGAACTCTAACTTATTCTGCCGGAAACAATGGGAACTCGACCTCTATTGACAGAAGTGACTCTCTCGATGCCTAAATTCACTATCTAGGAGATAAACGTACTCACCTCTCGATGTAGTAAAATTATATCCTAAACGCATGAAGAACAATGGGAGTTCTACCGTTCCTAAATAGATTAACCGATCACTAGATTCTCATTAATATGATTGATTCGAAGGTTAATTCCGAGACTCAATTCTGACTCTCTCGATGCCTAGAAGAATCTCTAATCTCATTCAAACGTGTCTAATCTCACTCGAACAGATCTAGTCTCATTCAAACATGAAATCAACAAAGTATGAAGGTATTACGCACAAGTACAACCTATCGAACCATACGATTGAACAAAACCAAAATCAAGCATTAAAGAACTACACAATCCATTACAATGACATCCCTAACCCATGGTTAAGACAACTACCCAGAATTCATAAGTAAACAAACACAAAGGAAGTAAGTGTTCATATTCCCTATTTCTTTGAGTGTGGCCTCCGAGGAATCCTTCGGTTTCTTGAAATCTTCACTTCAGTCTTGTTTTCTCCTCTTTCCTGGTTTGGTCTTCTCCATTTTCTTTCTGGTTTTTTATTTTAAAATTCATGCTCGTTTAAATGGTATGTGTATGTCGTTTGGTTGTTGGCATGCAAGCCCAACCATACAGGGGTGATTCTATCTCTAGAGCCCAACCGTGCAAGTGTTGAAGCTCGGTCATGCATTTGCTTCATCCCGCAGCCCGGTCGTGCACAAGGTTATGCTCAACCGTGTATGTTCAGTTGCTTCATTCTCCAGCCCGGTCATGCACAAGTCTAAGCCCGACAGTGTTGTATGTTTGGTTCCTCCCTGGTCATGATTTACGTGTAGCTCGACCATGCATTGTGCCTTCCTAACCCGATCATGCTGCAAAGGCTGCCCGGTCATGCTGCATTGGTCTTCAGCTCGGTCGTGCAATGAGTGTAGCCCGACCGTGCTTGTGGAAATCAGCTCGATCATGCTTCGTAGGATGCCTGGCCATGCATTAGATTCATCACACATATTCATCTTGGCCATGCTCATATTCACACTTTGGTCACTTTGTCACGTTTTCGGGTGGATTTGCCGTAATCACTCGTGTTTGCTTCACGTGTCTTTGTTTCCTGCACAATACAAGAAATGGTAGAAGACATCCTCAAATATATTCAATAAGTCGGTAAAGTCCAAGAATGATAATCAAAACTAAAGCTAGGAATGATGAAAACAATATGACGGATTACGTGTTATCATGAGCATTGAATTGTGTTGATACATAACTGTGAAACTTGGTAAAGGCGTTAAACACATCACTTTTGGAGTTTAAGAGATAGATCCAAGTGTACTTGTCATCAAGGACACAAAATATTTTTTTTATCTCTTGTAAGACAAGGAGTAGTCCAATAATCTGAGTGAATGGTTCAAAACACCGATTATAAGTAGTAACAGATTCGAAAAAAAACTCTACAATGCTTTCCCAAAATATAAGATTCACATAACTCATGAATGTATTTAACACTAGGAAGCAAAACATTGAGAGCTTTAACATATGGATGCCCAAATCTAGAATGCCATAGGGAACCATCATTATTACTGAAAGCAGAAGCAAAGCAGGTCAAGTAATCATTCATAGACTCGATTATCTCTAGAACATAGAGACCGTCTTTGAGTATTCCCCGATCAATGACCTTTTTGTCTCAATATCCAGTAACCAAAGCTGTTAGTATCAAAGCAAATGGTGCAGTTGAGATCTTTAGCTGACTTTGGAATAGATATGAAATTGTTTGAAAAATCAGGTACATATAAAGTCGTGGTTTTCTTATCAAAGATATCTAAGTCACCAAAACCTTTGATGAGAATCTTATCTCCATTGGAAAGAAAGACAGTGCCACAAAACAGTCTTAAATTGCTTAAAACACATTCTTTTGTGATCATATGATTTGTGGCATCTGAATCAATGATAATATGATGTTTGAGATTAGAGGTACGAGACATGTTACCAGACTCGTTGTTGTCTTTCAAGGTTTGAGTAGAGTTGCTGAGCATTCTGATTATCTGTTCCTTATCAGCCTTTGTGACGTATTCTGAGGAAATAGCGTTATGAGCCGCTTCTTTAGCCTGAGAATTTTCTCCCACATGGCTTGAGTAGAGATGGGGATGAAGTAGCTAACATCTGTCCTTTATGTGGCCCTTCTTCTTGCGATTATCACATTGAAAATTCTTTTTGTCTTGTTTGTGATAGCCATGGGCTAATCCCTTCTCCTAAAACAAAGCTACTACTCAATCATGAGTTCGGAAACAAACAAAATTAATGAAATAGATAGAATAAGGAGCGTAGATATCAAACGAAACGTAGTCCCGATTCGATCTTCTAGTCTCCTTGTATGTCTCCTGTCAAGAATGCTATTTGGAATGATGAATTATCTCCTCTATTCTGCCCCAAAACGTTTCTAAATTTGGAATTACTTCCGTGCAAGAACCACTCAAATCGGAAATAGGAAAATTTCTAGGTCATGCTCGACCATGCATGGTATGCAGCCCGGTTGGGCATGCATCTTTTTCCATTTTTTGGAATGGTTTCCTTTTCCTTCAAGCGGTGGTAGTGTGTTATTTTTTCCTTCTAGGGTTGGGTGCCTGACCGGTCGTGCATGCTCTTCAACATGAATGATCGCTCGGGCTTGATGGAGTGCTCAGCCGTGCAAGATGATGAGCCCACTGTGCTCTCCTCAAGGGAAACTGTTTGGTCGTGCTGCATGGGTGCCCGGGCTGTGCAAAACTCTTCGGGGTATTTAGTGATTTGTAGCCCGACCATGTACCCTTGTATTTGAAGTGCCCGACCGTGCATTGTGAGAGCTCGGGCCATGAATTACTCTCGGGGCAAATCCATCCAATTACCGCCAAGTCGTGCGGTCACGTCTTCCCTATTTCTTGCCCGTTTCTTGTCTCGTTTGCTCCATCGTGATCGCTAATGCTTGTACTTTGTCCCGTATATGTTTTTTAGCTCCGAAATGAACCAAATACACATTAAAACCTATAAGAACATGAAAACACAAAAAACAAGTAAAACATATACAAAATCACACGTAAACATCACAACTATCATCATAAACATCTCCAAAATCATGCAAGAAACATGTACGAAAATGAGATGATCAAAATACTCAAGACTTGAATGTTTGCTTGTCCCTAACCAAACGTAAACGTGGAACACGTTGGAGATACAAAAATTAAGAAACCCCTTTCTCTTAGAAACACCGTTAAAGCAAACTTAATCGATCAACTAGCAAGCTAAGAGCAAATTCGGCCTAGTAATTTCTAAGTCTTCGTCCTAGGTTCACCATGGCTACCTATGGGAAAGCAAATCAAAGACAAACTAAGCAAGAAATCGCAAATCTCTCCACCAAACGATACTTTAGACAAATGCTAAACATAGAACTAAAGAGGATACTTGTTTCATTTACGAGCTTCTTTGATTCTTTATTATATATTTCCTTCTTCTTTCTTCTTCCTTTTTTATGTTATGCGGACACACTAGGTTTCTTGGACATCGGATTTGAAGGGATCCAACCTCTACTTAGACCAAGGCTACTGATGACAGTATACTTTTGTATTTCGTTCAAGAGATGATCTAGCTTCACCTTGCTCTTAGGATGTAGAAAGATGTGTGAATGGTAATCTGAATTAATTGATTACTGAAAAGCCATAAACGGCTATATATACAAGAGATTAATGATATGACCTAATGAGAGAATAGTAAATTATAAATATACCCTTAATACAATAATATCCTAATATCCTAATATGCCCCCGCAAGATGAATCACCGGAGGTGATTCCAATCTTGGAACAAGCTCATGAAATTGTAACCGCAGAAGAGGTTTGGTAAGGAGATCAGCGAGTTGGTCCTTGGAGTGCACGTGAGAAACGCGAAGTGTACCACCTTCAATTTGTCCACAAACAAAGAAGTAATCAAAGGCAAGGTGCTTCATACGAGAATGGAAAACCGGATTGGCGTTGAGATAAGTAGCTCCGAGGTTGTCACAATAAATGGTAGGAGCCGAGGAGAGAGTGACACCAAGTTCCATGAGAAGATTACCAAGCCAGCAAATTTCGGCCGAGGTGTTGGCTACGGATCGATATTCCGCTTCGGTGGATGATCGTGAGTGGCCATTTTGTTTCTTGGATGACCATGAGATGGGATGTTTGCCAAGATACACAATATATGCCCCCGTGGATTTGAAGTCGGATGAATCACCAGCCCAATCCGCATCGCTAAAGGCATGAAGAGTTAAAGTGTTGTGAGCAGCAAGAAAGATACCTTGAGCACGAGAACAAAGCAAGATAACAAAGCACACGTTTGGCACAAAGCCAATGTTCATCCGTAGGTTGATGCATGAATTGGGACAACTTGTTGACGGCATAGCTAACATCCGGACATGTGAGAGTAAGATATTGTAGGCTGCGAATGACTTGACGAAATTCAGTGGGTTCGGACAAAGGTGAGCCCGAGGAAAGAGTAAGCTGTGAGGTTGATGGCAATGGTGTCGAAACAGGCTTCGCTTCGTTCATATTGGTCCGAATGAGGAGATCCGTGATATACTTCCGCCGTCCTTAACTCGTAGTACCTTGCACGGGGAGCTTGTTTGAGACCATAGATAGCTTTCCAAAGTTTGCACACATGACGAGGATGATCCTTGTCAACAAAATCGGGCGGTTGCTCCATGTAAACATCTTCGGTGAGTGTGCCTTGAAAGAAGGCGTTGTTGACATCAAGCTGATTGATGTGCCATCCGTGAGAGACCGCAAGGCTAAGCACGGTGCGAATGGTTGCGGGCTTTACCACGAGACTAAAGGTTTCGTAAAAATCCACGCCCGGACGTTGATGAAAGCCTTTGGCAACCAAGCGAGCCTTGTAACGATCAATGGAACCATCGGGTTTTCGTTTGATACGGAAACCCCATTTGCAGCCAACAACATTGCTTGCGGTATGATGAGAGACAATGTCCCACGTCTTGTTGCTTAGGAGAGCATTGAATTCATCACTCATAGCTTGTCTCCATTTGGGATGACGTAGAGCTTGTGTTGTTGTAGTGAGTTCAATGTCCTCGAGAGAACCTGTACAAACATTTGCAAATGGAGGATTAGATCGATTGAGATTGACCTTGCTGCGAGTTACCATGGGATGCACATTGCGGTTTGTTGGTTGCACAATAGGTGCACGGGCCGTTTCCGAAGGTGGCGCACGAGTGTGGGACGCGTCAGAGAAAGCCGTAGGATCTGGAACGGCGTGCGAGAAATCCGCATGGACTGGATCCGAGAAAGCCGCAGGGATTAGAACCGCGTCTGAGTCCGCAAGAGTTAGAACCGCATCCGAAAAGGACGCAGGGACCATAACCACATCCGAAGAATCCGCAGGGGCTGTTACCACGTCCGAGAAATCCGCTGGGCTTGAACCGCATCCGAAAATTCCAAAGATGCGAAGTTTCGAGAGGTCAAGACAAAGATATGCGCTTTGGGTGTTGGAGTAGCCAAGGAAGACACATGGAGCGGATCTAGGGTCGAGTTTGTGAGAGGCATAGGGACGCAGGCAAGGGTAGCACAAACAGCCAAAGATTTTGAGTTTATGGAAGTTCGGTGGAGTTTGGAAGAGAGCTTCGTAGGGCGAAGTATAGGAGAGGAGAGGCGTGGGCATGCGGTTAATGAGATAGACCGCGGTAGTGAAGGCATAAGACCAATAGGGTAGTGGTAGAGAGGCATGCATAAGAAGAGATAATCCGGTTTCGACAATATGACGATGTCGACGTTCGGATATACCATTATGCTTGGGAGTGTGGGGTGGAGTGGTGTAGTGTCAGATGCCATTGTCCGATAGAAAAGATTAGAGGGCTATGTGTTCTCCACCATTGTCGGTGTAAAGATTGACGATTTTAGCGTTAAACTTGTTTTTGATAAGAGATTTGAAGGCAATAAAAGTTGCTCGAACTTGTGATTTTAGTTTGAGCAGATAAAGCCAAGAATAACGCGTAAAATGATCAACAAAAAGAACATAATACTTAAAACCATCCGTTGAAATAATCGGAGATGTCCATAAATCGGAGAAAACAAACTCAAGAGGTTTGGAAGAAACAATAGATGACTCATTAAACGGAAGTTTATGACTCTTATTACTAAGACAAGAATTACATGGAGAAACGGAAGACTCTCGAACTAATGGAATATGAACCTTGGACAAGGCGTGTTTGACGATGGGTAGTGACGGATGTCCTAGACGGGAATGCCAAGTGGAAACGGTGGGCTTTAGTTTGGAGAATGCGACAGTGGGTGAGGTATTGGGGGTAGAGGACGGCCACACATACACTCCATCTTTAGTGTTTCCTTGAAGAACCAGCGCCCCCGTGTTTAGATCCTTCACCTGAAACATATGAGGAAAGAATTCAACGGAAACATTATTAGACTTGCATAAGCGCTGAACCGAAACCAAATTCTTGTGCATTGAAGGGAAAAAACACATTATCAAGCAATAATGAACAATTTGGTAAGGAGAGCAAAAAGAAACCCGTGTGTGTGATCGGTTGTCCGGAGCCATCAGCAATGGTGACCTCTTGGCCACCGTGATACGGATTGTGGAGTGATAGATTCTGCAAGTCGGAAGTGATGTGATGTGAGGCACCACTGTCAAGCAGCCAACTCGAGGGATCATACGTGGGATATGTGGCAACATTTGTAGTAGGCGGCCAAGGACGTGGAGGAGGTATCCACCGTTGTGAAGTCGGATCGGAGGAGTTGTTTGCGGATATGAGGCGGAAGCGGGAGCAGAATTTTGCGCTGTGTCCTTGAGTCCCGCAAGCTTGGCAGCGGCCTCGGTAACCACCCGTGGAGTTGCGGTTGTTGTTGCGACTCCATTGAGGGTTAGGGTTGCGTGAGCTTGAACGGGTGGCAGCAACATGAGTTGTGACCGGTAAGGCAGCGGCGACGGGTGGTAGATCTACAGCCAATTTTGCCTCACGATTGAGGAGTTTTTCGTGCAGCTCCTCAATTGAGATTGCAGTGTCTTTGGCATTGATCACATCAGCTATAGGTTTGTATTCCTCCGGCAGTCCATCAAGGATGGCTTCAAGAACGTCCGCGTGATCCATCGGTTTCCCGAGGAGAGAAAGTTCGTCGGTTTTGGAGGTGATGAACCGTAGGTATTCTTCCACCGATCGAGATCATTTGGCACAACATTTGATTTGAACTCGTAGTTGTTTGATATGACCACGAGAGGCTTTGCCATAGATGTTGGCTAGGGTTCGCCACGCTTCTCTAACGGAAGTCGCTCGGGCAATGAACGGTTGTAGCGGAAGAGAGAGTGTACCGAGCAAGGAGCTGAAGATCAAACGATCTTGGTGTTTCCATGGGCTGAAGGCGGGATTGGGTTGCTGGATCCCATCAACGTGAATCATGGCTGACGGTACAATAGAGTCTTCGGTGATGAAGCACTCGAGATTGTAACCTTCGAGGAGAGAGCGGATTTGAACGCTCCAAGTGAGGTAGTTCGTCGGGGTGAGTTCTGTAACGCTTGACATGTTGCAAGCAAAGAGAAGTTTCTGTGGCTGTTGCGGATCGAACATGGCTACAGATTCGGTACGCTCCGGGATATTCGACATGAGGGTAAGATGTGGCTCGGGAGACTAGGAGAGTTGTTAGGAAAGTTTTTAGGAAAGTTGTTAGAGTTTGTTGGAATGCGTCCGAGATTTAAGGAATGCACTTGGGGAAGTCGGTTTGAGTGAGATCTGGGTGCGTGGTGGGCAGATCCGTGGTGGTGAGACGATGGCACCAAGAGAAGTCACCGGAAAATGAGTCAGCCGGTGGTGCAAGAAAGTAGGACAAACGGTTGCACGGGATGCGACCGTGGATGGGGCGACGGGACGCGATCGTGGATGGGGCAACAGAGCATAGATGAACGGGCAAGGTAGATCCGTGCTGGTGGGGCGACGGAGGAGCAGCTGATCCGAGGGGTGAGATGTCGCAACAACGGCGGAGGGTGGGCTAATTGCCGCGGTGGCGGCCGGACCAGTGATGGTGCGGCGGCTAGGGTTGGCCGAGAAAGAGGAAGTGAGCGGTTAGGGTTTCGTCGTGAGACGATTTTAGCTTTGATACCATGTGAATGGTAATCTGAATTGATTGATTACTGAAAAGCCATAAACGGCTATATATATAAGAGATTAATGATATGACCTAATGAGAGAATAGTAAATTACAAATATAACCTGAATACAATAATATCCTAATATCCTGATAAGATTATCACCAACCCACCACTTAGACATGAACCCTCGAAAAAGTATCAAGTCAATGCACTCATATCGATTTTAGATAATGCTTTTAGGCATTATTTCTGTCAACATCAAAGTGTTAGTGTGCGCTCTTATTCTGCAAAACAAGCTCATTTTCATATGATCTAATTACCCTCGTAAAAAATAAGTAAAGCATCGTCTACATGAAGTATAATCATCTGGATGGAGAGAATAAACAAGAAACTAGCCTAGCAGCCTCATCTAAACCTCCCACAAGCAACACTAGGATTCCCTAAAAATTATGAGGTATTCGTTTTTAAACCTCCTAATAAGCTCTAACGCTTAGGAAAAACCTAAGCTTAAACATGCAAAATATCACAGAAAAGGCCAGCTTCTTAAGTATCCTAGGTTCAAGGTTCATCACAAAATGTTGCACCGGACAAGTGCTTGGGATGACTCAGACTCATGAAAACAAAAATCAAAATAAAACTAAACTAAGAACTGTGAAATCAAAGAGAAAAACAAAAGAAAATGAAACAAAATCACCTGACAAACGTGAGCTGCTCCCCCATACTTGAATTGAAAGGCGTCCTCGATGTGAAGCTCTGATGGAGGGTAAGAAAGGTGAATTCATATTTTTAGGTCTTTTTTGTGTTTTAAATGAATCAAGTCTTAAACTAAACCACTATGAAAAAGAGAAAACAAAATGTTGGGTTGCCTCCCACAAAGCGCTTATTTAACGTCTTTAAGCTTGACGTCTCCATGCCTCTTGTGTTCATGACGGGTGGATCAAATAGGGAATTGGAGTTTCCGCTTTTGATCGGTTGGCGGCTTGGTAGAGCTTCAATCGCTGTCCAATAGCTTTGAACGTTCCACTCGTCTCGTTCCAAAGTTCGACTCATCTGAAAAGGACTAGACCAACGGGATCTTAGTTTGTCCGAGAAAAGCTTAACATGAGATTTAAAAAGTAGAACTAAGTCACCTGGCTGAAATTCAAGAGGGAAAATCTTCTTATCATGCCATGTCTTAACATGCTCCTTGTAAATCTTAGAGTTCTCGTATGCATAAAGGCGAAGCTCATCTAGCTCATTTACATGCAAAAGTCATTTGTCACCTGCCCTCTTAAGATCAAAGTGAAAGAGCTTTGTCACCCAATAAGTGCGGTGCTCTAGCTCGGCGGGGAGGTGACAAGACTTGCCATAAACATGCTGAAAAGGAGTCATGCCAATGGGAGTCTTAAATGCAGTCATATAGGCCCATAACGCATCATCTAATTTCATAGACCAATCTCTACGGGACCTAGATACAGTTTTCTCTAGAATATTCTTGATCTTCCTATTCGAAACCTCTACATATCCACTAGTTTGTTGGTGGTATTATTTAGCTACCCTATGCTTCATGCCATACTTCTCAAGGAGGGCCTCTGATAACGTCTATTTTGTTCTAGTATTTTCATCTATTTTCATAGTTAGTTTCATCATTCATTTGATTTTACCAAGCATTAAGCATCATTTTCATCCCGTTTTCAGTCATTTTTGAGCTAAAAGACGTGCCAAGACAAAGTGCTAACATTGAGGATCATCACGGGACAAACGGGACGAGAATCTGCATGGAAAAGCCATTACCCCCCGGGTACTTCCATAGCCCGAGCGGGCAAAAGTTATGGCGATTTTGTCCAGCAAATTGTGCACGGTTTGGGCAAGAAAAACCACGATCGGGGCCTCAGCCCGAGCGGGCAGAAAGACATGCCCGAGTGGGCTGCATGCCAGCCCAAGCGGGCACCACCTCAGCCCGAGCGGGCTGCCCTTTTTCATCGCGTTCTTGCACGATCGTCCGCGCCGTACCCGAGCGGGTCACTTTCCTTGCCCGAGCGGGTCGCGGCCGTCACCTGCAACTTCAAATAAGTTAATTTGACTTAAAACAAGGGGGAGTTCGTGGGGGACTTATACAATAAGGAAAATACCCTTAGAGAAGAGGAATAAAGTCATCTTTCACTGGAGGAAGTAATAGAAACGTTGCCAACTTAATTAAGATTTGGAAAACTCAAGAAAAGGCAACAAAGTGAGGTGGCTGCTGTAACGAAGGAGAGAGAGCTTCAGAGGGACGGAAATTAGACAGAAAAATTGGAGAGAAGAGAGATCACACAAGAGCGAGAAGGAGAACCGAACACACACACAAGGGCGAGGGATCTCATTCTTTATCCATGTTGAATATAGTTATCTTTTGTGTTTCGTTTTCTAAGTTCATGTCCGAGTAGGTCTGTAGCCATGGGTTAGAGAGCTTGGCCGATATGTAGCGAAGTCTTGTTCTTAATGCTTGGTGGTTCTTAATGCTTTTGTTCTCGAACGCCACTTGAATGAATGATTTTGGTATTTGATCGTTTTCAGATTGATTGGTTGTTCTTAATGCTTTCATTCTTGTATGCCACTTGAATGAATGATCGTAGAAGTTTAATGAATCTGCGCCAGGGGATTAGACTTCGGAACTTAGCCATGATTTAGGATTAAATCGGTTTAGAATCTACGCCAGGTCGATCGATTGAATCTAGGAGTTAGGATAGAGGTCTTAATGCGTCTAGTAGGTGAGATACACAATTGGGAAATTTGTATACGCATGCTAGATAGTGGACAAGTCTACGCCAGTCAGTTCCTATATTAGAGCTTGAATTCCATGAACTCGTGATAATATCTGAGACCATGATTTTGTTAGAACTTCGTTGCATCATCGTGCATCTCTCGAAACCTCTGGTGTCTAGTCTATTGAATTTAATCCGTTAGTTCGTTAGATAGTTTATCTTCACTCGCATTCCATTAACCTATTGATTTTACACGTTCTATTCATTAGTTACTAGCTTTAGAGTTGCATCGATTCCTTGTGTTCGACCCTGGTACTATACGATCCGTATTCTTGCGGAAGCGTTAGTCTAGGTAATTATTACTTGGGATTAACCACATCAAGTTTTTGGCGCCGTTGCCGGGGAATAGATTGTGGCTTTAGAGTTAGGATACTTGTGGATCAAGACATAGTCCTTTCCGGAGTCTTATTTGCTTTTTCGTATTTTTGCTTTCTTTATTTTGAGTCAAATTCGTTTACATCTTGGAATTCACACGACTTTTGTGTTTTGGTTCTTCATCTTGTGCAGCTCATCTGTGCATGAGAGGTACCAGAAGTGTTGATCTAGTGTACGACCCAGATATTGATAAAACACTCAGAGAATTAAGGAGACAAACGAGAGCTAGTGCAAGCCAACCGGTCGATAGCACACAAGTGCACTTAGACCTCCAAACCGAGATAGTAATCGAACAAAAGATTGTAGAAAAGAGCGAAGAAGAGCTAATGGCAGAACGTCGAGACTTGAACGTGCCAAACGTGCCACCAATGCAACCAGCGATGACTTATGGATCTTACACGATCCCTAAGCATACCCAACTCTTTTCATGCATTACTAGGAGAGACGCTCGCGTGGAACTACAGCCGGCATTCATCCAAATGCTCGGTAACGCAAGGTTCAGAGGAAGACCCGCCGAGGATCCGAACCATCATCTTACTGATTTCAAGATGCTCTGTAGAACAATCAGAACCTGAGACAGAATCTCGGACGAGGACGTCATGTTAGCTGCCTTCCCATTCTCAGTGAAAT
>CM071871.1:22669836-22689374 GCA_036759665.1 Gynandropsis gynandra
CATTTTGTTCCAGCAACTTGCTTCTATTTTATATAAAACATGTTTCCTTTTCATGTTCCAACCGTGCTCTTCTTACTTTTGTTCTAGGAACCGAAATTTTCCATTTTAACTCCAACCACCGAAAGTTTCCATTTTTATAAGCGGCCATTGTTTCCATTTTTTTTGTAAGCGGCCATTGCTTCCTTTTTTGTTCTCTTGCTTATGATTCTTTGGATGCTGATCGTGCATGGCTGATAGGAGAGTGGTATTGGTTAGTTTTGCTTCCTTTACTCATGTTTGTATCACGATATTTCATTTCCTGCAATAACACGAGAGAACGCTAAAAGAGGACTAAATGATCCTTTAATGCTTGGTAAAGTTCAAATGAATGATGAAACTAAATATAAAACGAGACTAAAATACTATAACAAAATAGACGTTATCAAACTCCCCCAGACTTGAACCTTTGCTCGTCCTCGAGCAAGACTAAAAAGAAGCAGGAGAGGAGTTAGACAACAACCCCTACACAACAACGCGTCACACGAACATAGATCTAAGCGTACCAAATTTAGACCCCTATCTACCGAAAGCCACTAACCGTGCAATTCTACATATGTCCTAAGTTCATTTCACTAACCCCTAGACAACATCCAAGCAATCTCCATACCTATTCTAATGCGCAAACAGTTCTATACCATTCTTAAGACAATTATTTTTCTTCTTTTTTTTGTTCTCTTTTTTTTCTTCTTGTTTTTTTCGGTTTCCACACATTTTTTTGTAAATTTGCACTCGGTTCCTAGGACGTCGGAGTTGAAGAGGAAAGGCTTCTACTTAGACCCAGGTTGCCAATTGGCACACTCATAAGGTCTCGTAACCTTAGCGGAGTGAAGAGGTTGCGTTTTTGCTTATTTTTTTTCTTTCTTTTTTTTTATTAACTTGTGTGAATACGCATCGACTCTAACCCTTAGGACGTAGAAAAGCGGCCTCGACCCACCATTTAGACCCGAACCATCAATATTGATGCACTCATGTCAATGTAGGGCTGAAAAAATTAAAGAACTTAGTCTATTGACAGCGGGGTGTAAGTGCGTGGAAATATAATGACCGAAACAAAATAAAGAATGAAAGGTATGCTCGGAGATATGAGTGCTTGGGATTGTAGCCTAAGGGAAGGAATACAACTATAGGCCATGGATTCATGCACGATCACTAACAAATCGATATCTAAAGGTATGTTTCAGCAAACCTAGACTTTTGTTCCCGATTCGATAAAGTTGCATAAGGTGACTAAAGTTCGAAATTTTTCGTACTAGATATTCATCCGTCTAATCCTAAAAAAAACAAAAAGAAGAACTCAACATCTAAATCCTAATCACAATCATGACGTTCAGAGAATACCCCCAGACTTGAACGGAACACCATCCTGGTGTTCAATACCTAAGAGAAGGACTAACATGCAAAAACTCGGGGAGAAATACTATAAATAGGAACGTGTGCACCTGATGCGTGTTGGCTGTCCCGAGTTGATGTAGCTGGTCGTACGCGTCTTTCCTTATGTGGTGGATGATTTCAAAGTGGAAAACCTGTAACAAAAGTCACAAAATCAAAAGGAGACAGTACGATACATCGGGATTATAGGTAAGGAGCATGCTTGTGAAAAGAATAAGAGTCGAATTCTAAAAAAAACTAAAACGAAATAACTAAAGGATATGGGGCTCGGGTTGCCTCCCGAGAAGCGCTTGTTTAAGGTCACGAGCCTGACCACGATGTTATTCATCAGGTGGACGTCCTCGACGTCGTCGTGTGTGTAGCGTCTCGCGTTCATAGTGTGCTCGATAGGGTGTAGCACGCGGATCAGTTGAATTCCTTGCACTATCAGTCATGTCTTCCCTAATATTGGTCATGATATTCTCTAAGTCGGGGGCTAGATCGTGCTGTCCAAAAATTCTGGTCGAGCTGTTCATGAATCCGGTTGTGTACTCCATGAAACCGGTTAGGCGTTCATCGCTTGTTTCCTTCAGCGTCTCCAGAAATTTTTGGTGCGTGAGCCTTTGTGGTGAAAGTTTCATCTTCACTTTGGGTTCCTTTTCAATGCTCCAATTGTGTGCTGGACGTTTGGTGTAGCTTCTCGGCATTTCAGGGTCGTTTATGTACTGATTTGCACCGCATTTAGCTCGTGTTGTGCGGAAGTCTCGGTCCGGGGATTCCTCCTTCTTTTCGTAGTCAAGCAGCTCGTTTGGTACCTTGTATGATTCTTCTCCAGCTGCTATGAAATTCATATCTAGGGAATCTGGTTTCTGAGATTCTTCACAAACTTCCTCGGCTAAATTCTCAAAGATGTCGTCAGGGAACACAAAATCGATAACGCACGGTTGCTCAAGTGTGTCCACTAAGCTGAACTCTACTTCCATCTCGGGTTTCTTCATATACTTATCAATGTCTGTAGCCTTATCCGCTGCCGTGTTAGATTCATCTCCTTTGTTAATTATTGAGGGATTTGGCTGATCTACCGTATTCATGCGTTGACGTTGTGGGAATGGCAATGGAGGTGGCCTCGGATCTGGTTTTACGTACTTTGGCTCCTCTTCCTCCTCAAGCTTCTCCTTAAGCACATTGACAGTCGTTTCCGCTACTGTGATAGATGCTTTATCCCTTTCAGACATTGGAATAGGCTGATCCACCGTCATACAATCCCTTAGGCCAATTTCGTTGGCATCTACACGAGGATCTGTTTCTAAACTTCCCGATAGAACCTCTTGTGGTCGTGATGTCTCTTGTGTAGGTTGTGCAACTTGTGTCTCCAATTGACTAAGATGAGTTTGAAAGCTCTCTAGCTGCTTATTGTTGTTCTCTTGAATCTTCACCAGATTATCCTGACTTTGTTGGAGGAGACGACTGAGCCTAGCGTTTATATCGGAGGTTACTTTGGATTGGTTTGGCTGTGACTGAGATGCACATGGCTGATAGTCTTGAGTTTGGGGCTGCGTCCATGCACATGTAATCGTATTAGCTTGAGTCTCTTGGATTCGGAGGATACGAGTTAACAAGGCGTTGAAATTGGGGGTTGCATCAGATTGGTTTGGTTGTGATTGCGATGCACGTGGTTGGAAATTTCCCAATGAACGTTGTGCATTCGGCATACCATCGGTGTTCCTATACGGGAAATTTTCGTGATCGCTCCATCCATGATTGTATGTATTCCCGAAAGGCTGATTGTAACTCTCGTAGATCTCTTCTTCATACCCCCAAACTTCTTGTTCCCATGATTGCTCCGAGTAATGTGGATGGTATGAGTTAGACAGCATATGACGAATTTCGGAAAGTTGATAATTCATTTCAGCTATATCAGCACACAAAGGGTTGATGTTGTTCATGTTACCTCGCAAAATAAAGAACACAAAATTCGATTAGGCTCTGAGAGGTAAAAAGATTTTGACTCAAAAAGAAAGAAAACAAAAGCAAAAAAAAAAAAAAAGAAAACAAATAAAGACTCCGGAAAGGACTATAGCCTAATTCAAAAGTATCCTAACTCTAAAGCCGTAATCAATTCCGCGGCAACGGCGCTAAAAACTTGATGTGGTTAATCTCAAGTAATAATTTACCTAGACTAACGCTTCCGCAAGAATACGGATCGTATAGTACCAGGGTCGAACACAAGGAATTGATGCAACTCTAAAGCTAGTAAACTAACGAATAAGACGTGTGAAATCAATAAGTGATGGGAATGTGAATGAAACTACACTAGACTAACTATCGGATTAAAACTCAATGAACTAAATACCACAGGTTTCAAGAGATGCACGATGATGCAACGAAGTTCTAACAAGATCATGGTTATAGATATCATTACGTGTTCGGGAAATTCAAGCTCTTTTCTAGGGAATGACTCTCCCGATGCCTAAACCAACTATCTAGCATGTGTATACCAATCTCCCAATTGTGTATCTCACCTACTAGACGCATTAAGATCGCTATCCTAATTCCTAAGTTCAATCGACCGACCGGCCAAGGTTCTAAATCAATTGAGACTTCATATCATGGCTACGTTCCAAAATCCAACTCATCTCCCAATGCAATTAGATTTTTATAATCATTCATTCAAGCTACCAACAAGAATAAAAGCATTACGAACAGCCAATCAATCCAAAACAAATGAATATTATAACCAAGCATTACGAACAAAACTTCATTACATATCGGCAAAGCTCTCTAACCCATGGCTATGGACCTACTCGGACATGAACTCAACAAAAGAAACACAAAAGATAACTATCGCTCCGGCTTCGTCGCTCCGTCCTTCGCCCTTGTGTGTGCGTGCTGCTCTCCTTCTACTCTCTTTTCGTGTGTTGTTTTCTCTCTTCAATTCTGTACGTCTCTTGCTGCTGAAGCTCTCCCCTTTTAGCCCTCTTTCTCCTCTTGCCTTTTCTCTAATATTCCTTCTTTTTCCGTCCTCTTTGCTTCCTCTCTAGTGGCTGGAATTTCCTTTTTGTTAGAGCCACTGCAGTTTCCCTTTTCCGAGTTTTTCCATTTCTTGTTTTTCCATTTATGTGTAATTGTCAATGTTTCTCCTTTATTTTCCAGTCATGTATCTCCTCTTCCTCTTCTCTAACCATATTTTCATTTGGTTTAAGTAGCCAACACGTTCCTTTTCTTGTTTTGCTAAATTTCCTTTTTCGCTAGTTTCCATTTTCTCGGTAGGTGACAATCTTTCCATTTTTTTGTAGGAGGTTGGAAGTTTACATTTTGTTCCAGCAACTTGCTTCTATTTTATAGAAAACATGTTTCCTTTTCATGTTCCAACCGTTCTCTTCTTACTTTTGTTCTAGGAACAGAAATTTTCCGTTTTTGCTCCAACCACCGAAATTTTCCATTTTTATAAGCGGCCATTGTTTCCTTTTTTTTTGTAAGCGGCCATTGCTTCCTTTTTTCTTCTCTTGCTTATGATTCTTTGGATGCTGACCGTGCATGGCTGATAGGAGAGTGGTATTGCTTAGTTTTGCTTCCTTTACTCGTGTTTGTATCCCGATATTTCATTTCCTGCAATAACACGAGAGAACGCTAAAAGAGGACTAAATAATGCTTTAATGCTTGGTAAAGTTCAAATGAATGATGAAACTAAATATAAAACGAGACTAAAATACTATAACAAAAAAGACGTTATCATGACACTAAGAAAATAAATGAAAATAGTCAAGAAATAATTAAAAAATTGCACGCTCGAGTGAGTGGTCACTCAGTCAAGCACTACATAAGTGTTTTTGTGCAAAATTCACCTAAAAATAATAGTCAACCACTTTATCCTTCTACTCAGTCGAGTGGGGACGGACACTCGATCAAGTTGTGTGATGTTCAGATCGAATGGTCCATGTATTCGAATGCACTTTGGGATAAAGAAATCGCTTAGATCAAGTGCACGGTCGCTCGGGTCGAGCGACCAATGTGGATCATGTGCAAATTGGTCCAAAGGAACCAATATCTCATTATCCTCTGCTTGCATGCTTGTCACGTGCATTTGACTTCACATATCTTCATGTTCTCGTTGAGCCATTGCAAACTCTTCCACGACCATACAAGTGAACACATTAAGAATCTTCTTACCCTAGCGCTCATGATCGGTTGTATGTGCTCGGTGTCTCTTCTTGAGTCTCGTTCTCATCAAGTATCAAATCATATCACCTATAACACTTAAATATATAATAGTATATCATACAAAAGCAATATGGTTTATAATTATATTTTACATTATTGTGATTAGGTGATCTATCACTTCATACATCATCCTCAACAATTATACAGATGACACGCATAAAATATATATAGAAAATTCAGCATAATAAAATATTTTGTGCTTCAATATCATTTCAAACAAATTATTTTAAAAATAAAGATATAGAAGACACATGATCATTGGTTCATATTTACAACAACAAGATTCGATTACAAAATATCGATGGCTGTTACAAAAAATTAACAAAAAAAATTATAAAATCATGTTAAAAATTATAAACATATGCTTTCAAAAAGAAGGCTAACCTCCATGTGATAAAGGTTAAATTAAAATAAAACATCAAATAACACAAAAATATAATATTTTTGCTGTGTCATTTTTACAACATTGTTTTCTTTATAATAAAAAATTATCCTTGCAAAAACAGTTTTCACGTTTGAAATCTAGAATTCGAATTTGAACTTATGATTTCTTATTTTTGAGGTTTTAGTTTTTTGTAAGTTATTCAGTTTTGTAAAGGTTTGAAATCATTTAATTGTGAAGGTTGTTTTGTATTTATTTCAGGTTAATGAGATCAAAGATTGTTGAGAGTCTACTCGGATTGACTTGGTTATGAAACAAACATAGTCGGCTGAAATATCGGGAAAGTTATTTCTAGATTTTAGGCAAGTGCAGTTGAAGATGACAGAAATCTCGGACTGGTTGTTCTTGGATTTTCAACAAGTGATATTAACGTGACCACTATAAAAGAAGGGTCATGGAAGTTTGGAAGAGTAACCAATCATTAAGTAAATTGTGATATATACTCTTAAGGATAGAAAAGAACTTTGGAAATTTGTTTGAGTGTGTGGCGGGGATTTCTAACATTGGTAGAGCGTGAATTTTTGAACTTAGGTTTTTGTATTCATGGTCTAACTCAGGGGGAGTTAACTGCAGTATTCTCGAGTGCATTGTATGACGATACAAGTGTAGTTGGAGATCGATGCATGAATAACAAAACAATAGTTTAGTAAAACATATTTTTTTTATATTTCTGGTATACATGTTGTCTTTAGTATTTTCAATTGGTATCAAAGCTGGCCATCAAAATCTAGATATTTTATCTATTTATTGGTGTGAGATCCTAAAGACAGCAAGGAAGTTCCAAGAGATATGTATTCTTTTGGAAAGTCAGTTATGCTCGATGCATCCAGTTATTGATATTGGAAAGTGAAAATGCATGCAAAAGTTAGAGGAATTGACGAGGATGTGTGGAATGTTGTAAAGAATGGATGGAGTCTACCCATGGTGATAGATGAACATGGAAACTGTATTCTTTCAAGTATATGATCATCAGACAAATCCTATGTGTCGAGAGCTGAACAAAAGAGTTTTAAGGTGAAGAAAGATGATCGAACGTTGGTAAAAATTGCAGATTCAAATTTTGTTCGAGATATTCCTAAACCAAGCTTTGATAATCTTGATGTGCGAAAACAATTTTAGTTAGGTTAAAATGTTATAAGGAATCCTTTATTAGAGACAAGGTGAAACAAAACAAAAAAAAATTAAATTGGTCATCTCGTTTCTGTACACGATTCTCGCATGATTTTAGATATGTTTATGACGATAGTTGCAATGTCTACGTGTGATTTTGTATCCGTTTTACTTGTTTTCGTGTTTTCATGTTCTTATAGGTTTTTAGGCGTATTTGGTTCATTTTGGAGCTAAAGAACGTACACGAGACAAAGTACGAGCATAAGAGATTATAACGGAGCAAACGGGACGAGAAACAACAAGGAATGCAACTTGACATGAGGAGATAAGGCCCCCGCGGGGTGTCTTCCTTAGCCCGCGTGGGGTGGTGTTCCAGAAGTTGTTGCATGAGTCGTGCTAGCCCTTAGCACATGCGGGTCATGGAGAAAATGAGGAGCCCGCGCGGGGTGCCTCCCTAGCCAACGCGGGGCATGCCTATAACAACTTCGTTAGAATGTCTCAAACGTGAATTTGTATAAAAAGGGACCCCAAATTGAGTTTAGAAGGAAGCAAACACAGAGGAGAACCCTAGGAGGGTACATAGCATCCATCCATCCATTCAAGAGCCCTCTTTAACGGGAGACACAACAAAGAGTCGGAGATTGATTCAGGATCATCGCTCGTTTGATATCTCTATACTCTTTTATCTATTGTTTTGTGTGTGATGTTTAGACTCATGAGCGAGTAGTGGATTTGTTCTAGGAGAAGGGATTAGCCCATGGCTATCCCGGAACCGTCTTTGATTCATTTAAGAATGCATTTCCCCGTTTCGTATTATCTATTCTTTGTCTAAGCACTTACTGTCTTGTGTTTACGGTGACCACGTATATGCATGTATTAGGGATTAGGAGATGGATTCAAAGGTGAATTCTAGTCCTAAAAAGTTAGGTTTAGAACAACCGAGACTAGGTCACAATAGTAGGGTAGTAACGGTTGATGGTTGTATTGGGCGAATCATGAATCGTAATGGGGTTTAGTTGGGGTGTCAGCCATGAAAGTAGGGGATGACTCAATCTAGCCATGTTCCTATGCCTTGAGAGAGGGTAGGTTCTACGTTAGGATTTTCCGCCTTAGATATCTTGATAGGGAATGCACGATTAGATAGATCGGAGATAGGTTTCGTAAGCTATGCGGTGAAACCGGTTTCCTAGGACGTTTGTCTCTTTGTTTAGAACTCATTTATCCATTGCATCATCATAATATTTGCATTTCATCATCCTCATTATTTCGCAGCAAGCTTTGGTTTTATTTTTTATTCTTAGATTGTGTTACATTAGTCCTTGTGGGATCGACACCTTAACTACTACACACGTGCCATGCACTTGCGGGTAGCTTAGGTTAACTTGTTAACTTGACACGCATCAAGTTTTTGGCGCCGTTTTCGGTGACTAATTGTCAATACGTTTAGGGATTTAAGTTTAGAATCATACTTGTTTTTGGTTTTCATTTGTTTTTCTTTTCTTTTCGTTTCTTTCTACTAATTCGTTTTACTTTTCTTTCGTAGGTGCATGACCCGATCTCAAGGTAATTCGAATTTGCATCGAATCAACCCTGAGATTGAGAGAGCGATTATAAGCGAAAGAAGGGCAAGAGAGAAGAAAGGGTAGATACGACCAACCCACAAACGATGAACAATCAAATTGATGTATTGGATGGTCACGGACAGTCGCAATTACCCATGGGTAATGTGGCGCAATTACAACAACAGCAGGCTCCTCCACCACATCGTCTCCGTGATTACGTGGTGCCGAACATGAGAAATGTCCAAACAGAAATAAGGATGCCCGCTGTTGCGAGGGAGCAATTCGAGATCAAGCCCGCGATGATAAACATGTTATACCAAAAACAATTTTTAGGCGGCAATCACGAAGACCCTTACCAACATCTACGAGATTTCCTAGAGCTATCAAGCACATTCAAAATTCATGGAGTCTCGGAGGATGTTGTTTTGCTGCGTCTCTTTCCTTTCTCCATTGGGGGATGAGCAAAGGCGTGGCTACAATCTCTTCCCGATGGTTCTATCAATTCATGGGACCAGCTTTGCACGACGTTCCTATCACGGTTCTTCCCTCTGAGCAGGACAATCCAAATGCGAGGAGAAATCACTATGTTTAGAAGCCGAGAGGCATATGAGCTTATCGACAATCTTGCCATTCATGGACTTAAGCGTAGAAAATGCATATGAGCTTATCGAAAATATTGCCATGAACCACACCATGTGCTCTCAACCAAGAAGTATGCCGAACAAGACCCGAGGTCTTTATGAAGTGGATCAAAGAAGCGCGATGGGCAATACAGTGATTGCCATCTATTATGCGCATTGTGGAGAAACGGATCATATGGCTTATCAATGCACAATGCAAGAAGGCATGGAGCAAGTGAGCTACGCCCAACAGCAAGGCAATACGCAATTCGGGAACACATACAACCCGAATTGGAGGAATCACCCGAATCTCTCGTATCGCACGAACCAATCGATGAAATATCCGGGTTTTCAGCAAAGGCAGCAGCCATATCAGCCACCGCAGCCACTCCAGCAAGCTCCTCAACCTCCTCAAGCTCCTACGTCAAGTCTTGAGGCGGTGATGCTTGAGTTCATCAAAGAACAAAGGCAACAACAATCGACTCAAGCAAAATTAAACGAGGAAATGGGGACTGCGATCAATGAGCTGAAGAATCAAATGGACTCATTGAGAACACATGTGAAGATGCTAGAAAACTCCATTGCGCAGCAGGCTGCCTCATCCTCTCGGAATCCCGGGATGCTACCCGGAAAGCCTGATCTTAATCCGAGAGAGCATGTAAATGCCATCACGTTGTGCAGCAAGGATCCAATCGAGAATCTGCCCTCAAAAGCGCAAGAGAATGTTGCTGGACATTTGGTAGACAAAAGAGAGGGCAGAATTGCAATCATGGAAGGGTATGAGCCTGATTTAGAGAAGCCATATGTTGCTCCATCGGCGTACGAACCTCCTGTACCATTTCCTGGACGCTTGGTGAGCAGCAAGAATCGTGAGAGCGTGACCAACTTCTTCCATTACCTCAAGCAGCTCGAAATCAACATGCCATTCGTGGAAGCACTCCAAAAGATGTCTAATTGAGCAAACTACCTTAAAGAGGTTCTTTCCAAGGAGAAGCGCATCCATGAGAGTGAGACAGTAGCACTCATCGAGGAATGCAGCACAATTCTCCAAAACAAGCTGCCACCAAAGTTGAAGGACCCCGGAAGCTTCTCCATCCCATGCACCATAGGACACATTGACATCAACAAAGCTTTATGCGATTTGGAAGAAAGCGTGAGCATAATGCCACATTTTGGTTTATAAGCGGGTGAAGTTTGGGAATCTTAAACCTACGAAGATGTGTTTACGGGTAGCTGATCATTCGGTAAGGTATCCGGTGGGAATTGTTGAAAACATTTCCACCAAGGTAGGTAGTATTTGCATTCCTACTGATTTTGTTGTACTTGATATCGAGAAGATGCTAACGTGCCTATAATTCTCGGAAGACCATTCTTAGCTACTGCAGGTGCGAAGATTGATGTACAACAAGGGAAGCTCTCTCTACGTGTCAGTGCCAAGAGAATTGAATTCCATTTATCCAGCCCTAAAGAGTCATGCCATAGAGTTGATGTGCTGGACAAGTCGATGAATGACACAATTAATCGAGTAAGTACTTCCAATCCTTTTGAGAGAGGGCTAACGAAAGTTTGCAATGCTGCAGGACTTACCAACGAAGGAGCCAAGGTCTATTCTAAATTCGTAAGTGCCACTGAGGCACTGCAAGATGCTCCTCATGAGAAGATGCCGCACGAAACGCTGACTGATATTGCGGTAGAAAAGGCGTCTAAGCTGCAGCTTGAACCTCTTCCTTCCTCTATTCACCATGAGACGCGAAAGCCACCAATTGGTCTCAAGAAGCGTAGGAGAGTGAGCCCTTCAACATGTATGCGCTGGATACCTAAGGAGGACAGCTGCGAACCCTCAATCGATGATCAAAGAAGGCTACACCTATGTTTGGAAGAGAAAGGAACATCGAAGGCAATGCGCAATGAGAAAGGCAACTGATCTGAAAGATGGCACAATACAATGACCATACCTCATTACTTTCGGTCAGGTGATATTGTTCTACTTTGTGATTCTTGTTTTAATTCTTTCACGGGCATATTAAATTCCCATTGTGATGGTCCATTTCAGGTACGAGAAGTCTTCACAAATGGAAAGGTAGAACTATGGCTGATTCGAGCGGAACAGTCAAGGCAACTGGGCAGCGTTTAAAGATATATCAAGCCGATCCATCGATCGAAAGCGGAAACCCCATCTCCCTATTCGATCCACCCATCGCACGCACATGAAGCATGGAGATGTCAAGCTGAATGTCGTTAAACAAGCGCTTTCTGGGAGGCAACCCAACATTTGTTTTCTTTTGATTCATATTTCGAACTTGGTATATTTGAAAAACGAAAAAATATAAAAAGAAGAACACCTCCAACTGTGACTTCACCTTCCTATCCTGCATCGGAGCTACACGTCGAGGACGCCGTTCAATTCAAGTGTGGGGGAGTAGCTCACATTTGTCAGGTGATCTCATTTCATTTTCATTTGTTTTTGTAGTTTTTACGTTAGTTTTTGTTTTTGAGTTAGAGTAGTCCCAGACACTTGTCCGGTGTCACGTTTTGAGATGAACCTTGAACCTAGGATGCTTAAGAAGTTGGCATTTTCCGTGATATCTTGCATGTTAGAGCTTATTAGATGGTTGAGGAACGAATGGGTCGTAAGTCTTTGGGAATCCTAGTGTTACTTACTGGAAGTTTAGATGAGTTTGCTAAATTAGTTTCTTGTTCATTCTCTCTATCAAAATGATTATACTTCAGATTGACGATGCTTTATTTCTTTTTCACGAGGATGATTTGAACGCATGAATTGAGCTTCTTTTGCAAAAAATAAGAGCGCACACTAACACTCCGCTATCGATAGAAGTAATGCCTCAAAGCATGATCTAAAATCGATATGAGTGCATCAACCTTGATACATTTTCGATGGTTCAGGTCTAAGTGGTGGGTTTGCGATCATCTTTCTACGTCCTAAGAGTAAGGCACATAAAAATGCCATCTACTCCGCTTCAATCTTCAACGAGGTGCAAAAGTATACCGTCATCGGTAGCTTGGGTCTAAGTAGAAGTTGAATCCATTCAAATCCAACGTCCTAGAAGCCTCGTGTGTTTGCAAAATTAGTAAAAGAAGAATAAAGAATATCGAGAATAAAACAAGTATCCTCTATGATTATGTGATTAGAATTTGTTTGAAGTCTCATTTGGTAGAGAGAGTTGTGGTTTCTCACTTAGCTCATCTTTGATTTATTTTCTTATAGGTAGCCATGGTGAACCTAAGATGCAGACTGAAAGTTATTAGACCAAAATTTGCTCTAACTTGTTTGGTTGATCAATTAGGTTTGCTTTAGCGGTATTTCTAGGGGAAAGAGGAATTCTCGCATTTTATATCTTCCATGTGTTCCACGTTTACGTTTGCTTAGGGACAAGCAAACATTCAAGTCTGGGGATTTTGATCATCTCGTTTCTGTACACGATTCTCACATTATTTTAGATATGTTTTTTTACGATAATTGCGATGTTTATGTGTGATTTTGTATCCATTTTACTTTTTTTTGTGTTTTCATGTTCTTATAGGTTTTATGCGTATTTGGTTCATTTCGGAGCTAAAGAACATACACAAGACAAAGTACGAGCATAAGAGATTAAAACGGAGCAAACGGGACAAGAAACGCGCAAAGAATGCAACTTGACATGAGGAGATAAGGCCCCTCGCAGGGTGTCTTCCTTAGCCCGTGCGGGGTGGTTTTCCAGAAGTTGTTGCCCAAGTCGTGCTAGCCCTTAGCACGCACGGGTCATGGAGAAAATGAGGAGTCCGTGCGGGGTGCCTCCCTAGCCCGTGCGGGGCATGCCTATAACAACTTCCCTAGAATGTCTCCGACGGGGAATCTGTATAAAAGGGACCCCAAATTGAGTTCAGAAGGAAACAAACACAGAGGAGAATCCAAGGAGGGTACATAGCATCCATCCATCCATTCAAGAGCCCTCTTTAACAGGAGATACAACAAGGAGCCGGAGATTGATTCCGGATCATCGCTTGTTTGATATCTCTATATTCTTTTATCTATTGTTTTGTTTGTGATGTTTAGACTCATGAGCGAGTTGTGGATTTGTTCTAGGAGGAGGGATTAGCCCATGGCTATCCCGGAACCATCTTTGATTCGTTTATGAATGCATTTCCCCGTTTCAAATTATCTATTATTTGTCTAAGCACTTACTATCTTGTGTTTACGGTGGCCACGTATATGCATGTGTTAGGGATTAGGAGAAGGATTGAAAGGTGAATTCTAGTCCTAAAAGGTTAGGCTTAGAACAATCGAGACTAGGTCACAAAAGTAGGGTAGTAACGGTTGAGGTTGATTCGGTGAATCATGAATCGTAATGGGGTTTAGTTAGGGTGTCAGCCACGAAAGTAGGGGATGACTCAATTTAGCCATGTTCCTATGCCTTGAGAGAGGGAAGGTTCTATATTAGGATCGTCTTCCTTAGATATCTTGATAGGGAATGCACGATTAGATAGATCGGATATTGGTTTCGGAAGCTATGTGGTGAAACCGGTTTCCTAGGGCGTTTGTCTCTTTGTTTAGAACTCACTTATCCATTGCATCATCATAATATTTGAATTTCATCATCCTCATTCTTTCTCAACAAGATTTGGTTTTATTTGTTATTCTTAGATCGTATTACATTAGTCCTCGTGGTATCTACACCTTAACTACTACATACGTGTCGTGCACTTGCGGGTAGTCTTAAATTAACTTGTTAACTTGGCACGCATCATGAATATGTGCCTATCAATAATCAAATAAATGATATCTTCACAAAATCTCTCGATTTGGATCATTATGTTTTTTTGAAAAAATCACTTGGAGTATGTGAACTCTACGCAATTATGTTTATTAGTCTCGACCACTTGAACAGATTTGAGATAATGGTGGCTATATATAAGAAAGTGAGCACAATTTTTAGAGATAATTATCTGTTTATTTGTACTTCGTTTATCAAAGTTTCTTACACTTTACCGAATTACACATGCACTAGCAAAAAATATTTTTCCGAGTAACAAAAAAAGGTTTCAGTTATCTTACTCCTTTAAAAACTTGATGGTACATAAAAGGATTATATTTCTTTGAAAGGAGATTTTTATGAGTACATTATTGGGGTCTAAGTTGAGAATCATTCAAATTCAGTTTTATAACATCCTATGCACAAAGCTATTTTGTTAAGATACTCTGGTATGAATCAAGTAGAACATAAGAGTATACCTACAAAAAGGTAGCCAAGAAATGTGTTATCTAAAGAAAATGTTTTCTAAACACTGTCCTAGAAGCGGAGAACAAAAAACGGGAAATTCAAAAGAAAAGGAAAAAAAATTGGCTCATAAGTGTACTAAAGATTGCTAACTGATTCCGGTGATGGAACAAGTACACTTAAACAGAAAGGTAACTCTTAAATTTATACTTTTTGTTGTTATTTATTTGCCCTTACACTATAAAAAAACACTTGAATATCAACAGACGGATCAGCGGATCTGTCCGTTGATAAATATTTCCAATGGATTGCAACGGATATTCGAGAACGTTCAATGGGCTGTAATCCGTTGTAACTGCCAACGGACGAGCAACGGATCATGTCCGTTGCTACCATCCGTTGACACGTCGTTAGAAAACCAAAAAATGGGCCAACAGACATCCATTGCCCATTGTAACAGTTGTCCATTGGTATTGGCAAAGGATGCCCGTGGAAAGTGTTAATTTCGAGGACTATCGTTGGAATATTTTCACGTGACTTTGCAACGGGCATCCGTTAATGATTCCAACAGATGTCTGTTGGAAAAAATACTATTTAATGATCAATATAAAGGTTTTAGCATCAAACCATCAACAACAAATATATTTTTAACAAAATTTTGTCTTCTTCAAATAGATATATATAGATCAAGAGAGTGGATGTATAGAAGAAAAGATCCTATAACCGAAGAAATTACACAAGAATTCTTACACGGATTGGAGCAATTCATGAGTTTTGTGTCGAAGCATCCTTTGTGTCAAGAACGTGGGACAATGTTATGTCCATACAAAAGATGCAAAAACATGCGGTATCGAAGTCAAGAAATTGTTTGCAAACATCTTTACAAGGTGGGTTTTATAGAGAATTACGAAATGTTATTTCACGGGGAAAATTATGGTGTTAGAGATACTGTGCAAGAAGCACAAGTAGAAAGAAATGAAGAAGTTTTTTATGAAGCATCAACAACCAATTAAAATGTGGAAATGGTGGTAGATGCTTTTCCTAGAGTTGTTGAACAAACAAATGAAGAGATGTCGAACAATGAGGAGGTACGCCGATTTTTCAACTTATTAGATTCAGGGAAACAACCTATATATAAAGGTTATCGTGAAGGTCAGTCCCGCTTATCTTTATCTTCAAGATTAATGAGTATAAAAACAGACAATAATGTTGCCGAAAATTGCATGGATTCATTTTGTAAAACCATGCATGAATATTTACCAGAAAATAATCAAGCTCCCGAGACATACTACAAAACAAAGAATGTTTTAAAAGAGTTGGGAATGTCACATGAGAAAATTGATGTTTGTAGAAAGAGTTGCATTTTTTTGGGAAATGATAAAGACTTTGTTGGAATGCAAATTTTGCGGTGCAAGCAGATTTCGGCAACGTATATATATATACCATAAAAATGTTCTATATGCCTATAGCAAACAGGTTAAGAATGTTATTTGAATAGAAAAAACCGATGTGGCAATGAGATGGCACGCATAACACTCGACGGATGAAGGGATAATGCAACATCCATTGGATGGTAAGGCTTGGAAAGATTTCAATAAAATATTTCTTGAGTTCACATATGAAAGGAGAAATTTTTATCTTTGCATGTGCATGGATGGTTTTAGTCCATATGGACAATCTGGAAGCCAATATTCTCTATGACCGATGATTTTGTCTCCATATAATTTGTCTCCTAATATGTATTTGAAAAGAGAGGTAATATTGTTTACTTTGCTAATTCCAGGACCAGAACATCCGAAGAAAAGTTTCAATGTCTTTTTGCAGCCCTTAATTCATGAATTGAGACATTTGTGGAACAAAGGAATTCTTGCTTATGACGTGAGTACGAAACAAAATTTTACATTGAAAGTGGTCTTGTTGTGGACAATTAGCATGTCCATATTGTATGGAGGATACAGATTCATTTCGACTAGTACATGGTAAAAAAACATGTTGGCTTGATTGTCTTAGAAGATTTCTTCCTCGTGGACATGCTTTCTGGAAAGATAAAAAACATTTTCAAAAGAACGTGGTACAAAAAGAAGAGGCACCATGCATTCAAACCGGAACGCAAAATCCTTTAAGAAAGATTGAACACAATGGGCGATTTACAAGAACCGATAGAATGCGGTGGAGATCATGGGCATCGTAAACCAAAACGCCAAGGTGAATGGCATAACTAGTATAAACATAGTATCTTTTGGGAACTACCATACTAGAAATCATTGATATTAGGTCATAATTTAGATGTTATGCATATCGAAAAGAAATTTTTTTATAACATCATCAATATCATTTTGAATGTGGCCGGAAAAACTAAGGATAATATACAATCCAGAAAAGATTTGAAAACAATATATCGAAGACCTGAGTTGGAATTAAGAGTTGAAGGGCCAACAAAAACCGCATTATTAACGTGGTTAAAAGAAGACGTTAAGTTTCCATATGGATATGCATCAAACATTGCTTGGTGTATGGATATTGTTGGTTCGAGACTGATCGGGTTGAAAATTCACGATTGTCACGTTTTCATGTAGCGGCTCATTCCAATTGCATTTATGGAACTCTTACCATGGAACGTTCACGATCTGCTATGCGGAATTAGCATATATTTCAGAGATATATGTTCAAGAAATTTAAAAAATGATGACATGGAATTAAAGAAAAACAATATCTCTGAAGTATTATGTTCATTGGAAAAAAATCGCTTTCATTCTTCTATGTCCTGGAACATTTGCCAATATATTTACCAGATCAGGCAATACTCTATGGGCCAATTCAATTCAGATAGATGTATCCTTTCGAAAGGTTTTTCTTTCATTTAAAGAAAAAAACAAAAACAAAGCAGCGGTTAAAGGATCTATTGTTAAACAATACTTGTTAGAAGAAATCACATATTTCAGCATATTTTATTTTGAGTCGCATATTCAGATCAAAGAATAACGTGCAGCAGATGATCACACAAACTATCTATATCAATATAATCTATATTTTGGAACAGTTCCTGATATGTTTACACCAATTGGACGCACAGGAGGTAAATCCGAAAAATATTGGTTAACACCAAAGAAGTATAATCACGTCCATTGATGTGGTTAATCTCAAGTAATAATTTACCTAGACTAACGCTTCCGTAAGAATACAGATCGTATAGTACCAGGGTCGAACACAAGGAATTGATGCAACTCTAAAGCTAGTAAACAAATGAATAAGAAGAGTGAAATCAATAAGTGATGGGAATGCAAATGAAAGTAAACTAAATTAATTAACGGGATAAACTCGATGACTAAGTACCACAGGTGTCGAGAGATGCACGATGATGGAACGAAGTTCTAACAAGATCATGGTCTCAAATATTATCACGAGTTCAGGGAATTCAAGCTCTAATATAGGAATTGACTGGCATAGACTTGTCCACTATCTTGCATGCGTATACCAATCTCCCTATTGTGTCTCACCTACTAGACGCATTAAGACCGCTATCCTAATCCCTAGATTCAATCGATCAACCTGGCGTAGATTCTAAACCGATTAAATCCTAAATCATGGCTAAGTTCCAAAGTCTAATCCCCTGGCATAGATTCATTAAACTTCTATGATCATTCATTCGAGTGGCGTACAAGAACGAAAGCATTAAAAACAACCAATCAATCTGAAAACGATCAAATACCAAAATCATTCATTCAAGTGGCATTCAAGAACAAAAGCATTAAGAATCACCAAGCATTAAGAACAAGACTTCGTTACATATCGGCCAAGCTCTCTAACATATGGCTATGGACCTACTCGGACATGAACTCAGCAAAAGAAACACAAAAGATAACTTTATTAGACATGGATAAAGAATGAGATCCCTCCTTATTCTATTACAGATGTCTTCAATAGCTCTTCCACGCTCCGACTTCCTCGCTCTGTCCTTCGCCCTTGGGTGTGCATGCTGCTCTCTTCTACTCTCTCTTTGTGTGTGTTGTTTTCTCTCTTCAATTCTGTACGAATTTGGGCTGCTGAAGCTCCCCCCTTTTTGCCTCTGATGTGCGTTATATCAAGTAATAAATTACCTAGACTAACGCTTCCGCAAGGATACGGATCGTGTAGCAACTAGGGTCGAACACAAGGAATTGATGCAACTCTAAAGCTATTGGACTAATGAATAAGACGTGTAAAATCAATAATAGAAGGAATGCAAATGCAAACTAACTAAACTAAAGATAGGAATGACTCAGCGACAAATCACCATAGGTATCAAGAGTTGCACAACGATGTAACGAAGTTCTAACGAGATAATTGGTCTAAGATACTATCACGAGTTCAGGGAATTCAAGCTATCCTATAGGAACTGACTGGCGTAGACTTGTCCACTATCTAGCATGCATATACCAATGTATCCATTGCGCATCTTACATGGATAGACGCATTACGACCGCTATCCTAATCCCTAGATTCAATCGATTGACCTGGCGTAGATTCTAAACCGATTAAACCCTAAATCATGGCTAAGTTCCAAAGTCTAATGCCCTGGCGTAGATTTATTAGACTTCTAACATCATCAATCAAGTGGCGTACAAGTATTCAAGCATTAAGATCAACCATGAAATCTGAAAACATGATAAAATACCGAATTCATTCATAACGAGTGGCGTACAAGTATGAAAGCATAAAGATCCACCATTCATTAAGCACAAGACTTCACTACATGTTGGCAATACTCTCTAACCTATGGCAATAGATCTACTTAGACATGAACTCAGGAAACGAAACACAAAAGAAATCTAAATTCAACATAGAAAGAGAATAAGAATGCTCCCTATTCATCAACCGATGTCTTCAATAGATCCTCCATGCTACGGATCCTTCGTTCCGTCCGTCTCGATCCTTCCAAGCGTGTCTTCTATGGCTCTGAATCGTCCTTGAGTCCCCCCTT
>CM071871.1:22695720-22706172 GCA_036759665.1 Gynandropsis gynandra
GGTATTCGGGATTTCAGCCATCACAGCAGCCATACCAACAAAACAACCAGCAATTCCAGCAAGCACAGCAAGCCCCGCAAGCCTCTCAACCTCCTCAAGCACCTTCATCAAACCTTGAGGCAGTGATGCTCGAATTTATCAAGAAACAGGAGCAGCAACAATCGATTCAGTCCAAATTCAACGCGGATGTGGGGGCAGCGATTAGTGAGCTCAAATCCCAGATGGAATCTTTGAGCAATCATTTGAAGAGTTTAGAGAACTCCGTAGCACAGCAAGCTGCCTCATCCTCTTGGAATCCCGGACAGCTCCCAGGCAAACCCGAGCTAAACCCGAGAGAGTACGTGAATGTTATTTTTGTGTGCAGCGGTGATGTGGTGTAGAATTCGCCCTCGAATGAGCAAGGGAATTCTGCTGGTACGTCCATGGATAGAGGAAGAGGTAAGGTTGCGATTATGGAAGGAGTCGAACCAGATTTAGATAAGCCATACGTTGCTCCTCCGGCGTACATACCTCCGATACCTTATCCTCAACGATTGGTAAGCAGTAAGAACCAAGAGAGAGTGGGCAGATTTATAGAGGGTCTCAAGAAGCTTATGTCCAAAGAGAAGCACACCGAAGAGAACGAGACTGTAGCACTTACCGAGGAATGCAGTGCAATTCTTCAGAACAAGCTGCCACCTAAGTTGAAGGATCCCGGAAGCTTCTCCATTCCATGAACTATAGGTAATCTGGATATCGATAATGCTTTGTATGATTTAAGAGCAAGCGTGAGTATCATGCCACACACAGTTTTCAAGTGGATGGAGTTTGGGAACCTTAAACCTACGAAGATGTCTCTACGCCTCACGGATCGTACGGTAAGACATCCGGTGGGAATCGTTGAAAACGTTCCCACCATGGTAGGTAAGCTTTGCATTCCCACTGATTTTGTTGTACTTGAGATAACAGACGCTATTATTCTTGGTAGGCCGTTCTTAGCTACTGCAGGTGCTATGATAGACGTACAACAAGGAAAGCTGTCCTTACGTGTCAAAGACGAAACGATCGAATTCATCCTGCCCAGCCTCATGGACGAATCACCACTCAAGGAGTCTTGCTTTACAGTAGATTCGTTGGACGAGTTAGAGAAAGACACGCACGATCAAGTAAGTGTTTCCGATTCTCCTTTACGGTATTTGACACAAATTGGCGATAATGCAGGATTTGCGGACGAAGGAGCTGAGGTGTATACGAAATTCATGAGTGCCATTTCAGCACTAGGAGACGTCCCATGGGAGGAGTTACAACACAGAATACATGCTGGTTTCACAGCGGAAAAGACGTCCGAACTTGAGCCCGACCCTCCACCATCTTCTTTTTGGTATGAGTACGTTGATTCCGATAACACATACCTTGCCGTTTTAAATGCTAACATGAGTGCAGATGAGATGAGAAAGCAACCTGCACGCGTAAAGAAGCATAAGAGGGTCAGCTCTTCAAAGTGTATGTACGGAAAGTATAGGGAGGACAGCCACGAACCTTCACCCGAAACTCAAAGGAGGCTGTACCCGCACTTGCACGAGGTAATGGAAAAAGATGTTATTAAACTTTTCAACGCAGATACCTCTTATCCAACCTCGGACAGCGAGCAAGTGAATCCCGTGCATAACGTGCCTAAGGGATGGCACGACAAAAAGACCCTACCTCATGACTTCCAATCAGGTGATTTCATTCCACTTTCTAATTCTCGACCTAAGTCTTTATCGGGCAACCTACTGTCTTATTGGTCTGAACCTACTGTCTTGTTGGTCTGATCCTTTTCAGGTACGAGACGTGGAACTATGGATTGATGCGGGTGACACGTTCAACGCCAATGGACAGCGGCTTAAGCTCTACCAAGCCGCTCAACCGATCGAAAGTGGAAATTCCATTTCCCTTTCCGATCCACCCGTCGCGCACGCATGAGGAATGGAGACGTCAAAGCTTAATGACGTTAAATAAGCGCTTTCTGGGAGGCAACCCAGCTGTTTGCTTTTAATTTTCTTAGTATTTAGGTTAAAGACTCGGTTATTTATTTTTCACAAAAAAACAAAAAAAAAAGAAAAGAAAAACACCAAAAATAACACCACAAACGTGCTTCACCTCCTTCATCCTCCATCGGAGCTTCACGTCAAGGACGCCGTTCAATTCAAGTCTGGGGGGAGCAGCTCACGTTTGTCAGGTGATTTCGTTTCATTTTCCTTTGATTTTTTTGTTTTTGTTTTCATGAGTCAGAGTCGTCCCAAGGCACTTGTCCGGTGCCACGTTTTGAGATGAACCCCGAACTTAGGAATGCTTAGAAGTTGACCTTTTTCCGTGAGACTTTGCATGATTGAGCTAGGTTTTCCTATGCGTCAGAGCTTATTAGTCGGCTGAAAAACAATAGGTCGTAGTTCTTGGGAATCCTAGTGTTGCTTGTGGGTAGGTTTAGACGAGGTTGCTAGGCTAGCTTATCGTCTATTCTTTCTACCCAGATGATTATACTTCGCGTAGACGATGCTTCACTTCTATTATATTGAGGATTATTGGATCATATAAAATCGAGCTCGTTTTGCAAAATAAAAAGCGCACACTAACACTCCGCTGTCGAAAGAAATAGTGCCTAAAAAGCATGATAAAAAATTGATATGAGTGCATCTACCTTGTTACTCCTACGGTGGCTCGGGTCTAAGTGGTGGGTTGGTGATCATCTTTCTACGTCCTAAGGGCATGGCACAAAAAGTCGCCTACTCCGCTGCGCTCTAACACGAGATGCATGAGTATACCGTCATCGGTAGTCTGGGTCTAAGTAGAGGCTGGATCCCTTCAAATCCGACGTCCTAAAAGCCTAGTGTGTATGCAAAGAAAAAGAAGAAAAGAAAAGGAAAAAAAGGAAAAGAAAAATAAAAAGGAAACAAAAAAAGTCATAAAAAGAAAATAAAAAGAAAAAGAAAGAAAGAATCTCGGAAAGAAAGAAACAAGTATCCTCGGTTGACCTAGGTTTAGCATAGTCTGAAGTCTTGTCTGGTGGAGGGAGTTATGGTAGCGTGTCTAGTTTCCTTTGATTTACTTTCTCATGGGTAACCGTGGTGGACCTAGGATTAAGACTGAAAACTCGATTAGGCCGAATTTGCTCTCGACATGCTAGTTGATCGGTTAGGGTTCGCTTTAGCGGTATTTCTAGGAGAAGGGGGATTCTCGTGTTTTTATACCCCATGTATTCCACGTTTACGTTTGTTTCGGGACAAGCAAACATTCAAGTCTGGGGGATTTTGATCATATCGTTTTCATACGTATTTCTTGTACGATTTAGGATACGTTTTTGACACATATGTGATGTTTTACGTATGATTCCGTTTCTGTTTTACTTGTTTTCGTGTTTTCATGTTCTTACAGGTCTTTACGCGTATTTGGATCATTTTGGAACTAAAAAGAAATGCACGGATCTAAGGAGCAACTTCGAGGATCATCACGGGACAAACGGGATGAGATTGTGCAAGAAAAGCCTCCACCCGGTCGGGCACAACCCTTGCACGACCGGGCAAGACCTTCGGCCAAACTTGTGCACCATTTGCACGACTCGGGCGTGACTTGCCCGACCATTTGACTTGTGCCCGAGCGAGCACACATACCATGCCCGATCGGGCATGCATTCCAGCCCACACATCCGCACGACTCGCCCTAGCCGCACCCGAGCGGGCACACTCAATGCCCGAGCGGGTAGCGGCCCGAAACTACCTTTTTAGTTAAGTAAACTTAACTTAAAACAAAGGGAACTCGTGGGGGCAATTTAGGCAACATCTAGACCGACTTAGGAGGCTTAAAAGGAGGCAAAAGTCGTCATTGAAGCGAGTTTACATTGGAGAACAATTCAGTAGAAGATTGATGAGATTCTTGCGAGGAGACAAGCGAGGAGCATTGGAGATCGAGCACCACCACTTCGGTTTTGTTTGGTTTTCATGTTCCTTAGACTTTCTACTATGTTTATGTTTCTTTACAGACGCATGAGCGATTAGTTTGTTTGTTCTAGGAGAAGGGATTAGCCCTTGGCTATCCCGGAACCACTTTTGATCTATTTTGAATGCATCTTCCCGTTTTAGTTCATCTATTCTTTATCTGAGTGCTTAATTTACTTGTATTTGCGAACGGCCGCGTAGATACATGTGTTAGAGATTAGGAGAAGGGCCGAAAGGAGAACTCTAGTCTTGGAAGATCAGGTTTAGAACAACCGAGGTTAGGCCACGAAAGTAGGGTAGCAACGGTTGAGGGTGAACGGATGAATCATAGAGCCTATGGGTTTAGTTCAAGGTGTCAGCCATGAAAGTAGGGGGCAGCTTGTCTAGATCACGTGTCTATGCCTTGAGAGAGGGTAGATATCATGTTAGGATCGTCCATCTTAGATAACTTTAACTGGGATTGCATGATAGATAGGTTGATCGTTGGTTTCGGTGGTCTTGTGGTGAAAGTGGTTTCCTAGGACGTTTGTCTTATTGTTAGAACCCGAGTAGTTTATTTATTTTCAGTATTTCATTCCTCATCCACATTCTTTCGTTAGCAAGTTTGATTACTAGTTCGAGTTTAGGTAGTGTTGCGTAGTCTCTGTGGGATCGACACCTAAAATACTACACACGTGCCATGCACTTGCGGGTAGTTTAGGTTAATTTATATTTAACTCTGATAACGCATCACTATGTCTTAATTCAAAAGTATCCTAACTCTAAAACCGTAATCAAGTCCCCGGCAACGGCGCCAAAAACTTGATGTGGTTAATCTCAAATAATAATTTACCTGGACTAACGCTTCCGCAAGAATACGGATCGTATAGTACCAGGGTCGAACACAAGGAATTGATGCAACTCTAAAGCTAGTAAACTAATGAATAAGACGTGTGAAATCAATAAGTGATAGGAATGCGAATGAAAGTAAACTAAACTAATTAACGGGATAAACTCGATGACTAAGTACCACAGGTGTCGAGAGATGCACGATGATGCAACGAAGTTCTAACAAGATCATGGTCTCAGATATTATCACGAGTTCAGGGAATTCAAGCTCTAATATAGGAACTGAATGGCGTAGACTTGTCTACTATCTAGCATGCATATACCAATCTCCCAATTGTGTATCTCACCTACTAGACGCATTAAGACCGCCATCCTAATCCCTAGACTCAACAATCAATCGACCTGGCGTAGATTCTAAACCGATTAAATCCTAAATCATGGTTAAGTTCCAAAGTCTAATCCCCTGGTGTAGATTCATTAAACTTCTATGATCATTCATTCGAGTGGCGTACAAGAATGAAAGCATTAAAAACAACCAATCATTCTGAAAACGATCAAATACGAAAATCATTCATTCAAGTGGCATTCAAGAACAAAAGCATTAAGAATCACCAAGCATTAAGAACAAGACTTCGTTACATATCGGCCAAGCTCTCTAACCTATGGCTATGGACCTACTCGGACATGAACTCAGCAAAAGAACACAAAAGATAACTATATTAGACAGGGATAAAGAATGAGATCCCTCTCTATTCTATTACCGATGTCTTCAATAGCTCTTCCACGCTCCGGCTTTCTCGCTCCGTCCTTCGCCCTTGTGTGTGCGTACTGCTCTCTTCTACTCTCTCTTCGTGTGTGTTGTTTTCTCTCTTCAATTCTGTACGAATTTGGGCTGCTGAATCTCTCCCCTTTTGCCTCTTTCTCCTCTTGCCTTTTCTCTAATCTTTCCTCTTTGGCCGTCCTTTTTTTCTTCATCTCTAGTGGCTGGAATTTCTTTTTTCTTACAGCCACTGCAGTTTTCCTTTTTCGAGTTTTTCCTTTTCCTCTTGTGCAGCAATGATTTCCTTTTCCTTTTTCCTTTTTTTCCTCTTTTCCTTTCTGTCTTCTTTCTTGTTCTTGAATTTCCATTAATTTTTCTATCAGCCATTTCCATTTTCTATCTTTGACGGTTGCAGTTTCCAATTCTCGTGTAGGTGGCAATCTTTCTATTTTGGTGTAGGCGGTTGGAAGTTTACATTTTGTTCCAACAACTTGCTTCTATTTTATATAAAACATGTTTCCTTTTCATGTTCCAACCGTGCTCTTCTTACTTTTGTTCTAGGAACCGAATATTTCCATTTTTTTTCCAACCACCGAAAGTTTCCATTTTTATAAGCGGCCATTGTTTCCATTTCTTTTGTAAGCGGGCATTGCTTCCATTTCTCTTCTCTTGTTTATGATTCTTTGGATGCTGACCGTGCATAGCTGATAGGAGAGAGGTTTTTCTTAGTTTTTCTTCATTTACTCGTGTTTGTATCCTGATATTTCATTTTCTGCAATAACACGAGAGAACGCTAAATGAGAACTAAATGATGCTTTAATGCTTGGTAAAGTTCAAATGAATGATGAAACTAACTATAAAAAGATACTAAAATACTAGAACAAAATAGACGTTATCATACATACATATATATATTACTAAATATAAAGAGCTATTACCTTTCGAAAGGTACAAAACAATGAAAGTCAATCTTTTAAACACGATTAATATATATATATATATAGTATTAACGTATTTAAATTACAGGATATTTGATGAAGAAGTAATTGGTAGATATTTTCATCTAAGCGCAGATGAACTCACAAAAATGAAAGTTCAACATTATGACTCGTGGTTGAGAGATTACGTAAGTACTCGTGTGTACGTCTTATATATATTAAATTAATTGTGTATATTATAAAATATTCATTTGTTTTTATGTTATATAGGTGAAATGTTCTGATGAGAGACTTCCTACATGGTTAAAAGATTCGGCTAATGTTCCTGCACGAAATGTTATGTGTTGGCTAATTTTTTTTACTCGCGGCTACACATTCCACATGTACGAACACGGAAAACATGGAAGCACATACAAGTAAATGTTTGTGTTAATAGTGAAAAAGAGGGTGATAACTTCTACGGCATTTACACCAAATCCTACAGGTGGAATATCTCGGTCTCGTTGGATTGAATGTAATGCTTTTTAAATGTCAGTGGTTTGACCCAATCGTAGGACATGGAATACAAAAAAAATCGATGGGGAGAAATTGACATCAATCCGGGAAGACAATATGCTAAGTATGATCCATTCATCACAATAAATCAAGCAGATCAAGTATAGTATGTGCAATATCCAACAACATTGTAACGTCGAAGATAGAAATGGTGGGTCGTAGTAAAGATCAACCCAGATGAAAAAGAAGATCTGTTGCAAACAGATCATTCGCAGCCGATTTGGTTAATTGATACAGATAATCGGGAGGAGAGTTTTGTAAGAACTGACATAGACGGAGAATAGATACGCGATTATGAAGATGTTGAATCGAAAAATGCAGAAGATGAAAATGGCAATGAACTCAATGAACAATTGAAGGAACACTCACCAATCAAAGAATCAACCGATGAAAAATGTAAATTCTATAATTTAATATATAAATTATGTGTTAATTTTTTTTAACTTCAAATAATCCAATTTCAACGGGCATCCGTTAGAAATTACCAACAAATGCCCGTTGAAATGTTAATTCGTGCGCGACACTTAACAAAAATTTCAAGATTTTCGTAGTTTCAAACAACGGGCATTTGTTGGTAATTTTTAACAGATGTCCATTGCAAAGGAGTTCAACAGACAACGACTGACCGTTGGGAAGCGCCAACGGGCGTCCGTTGCTACTTGGCAGCGGATGCCCGTTACAAAATCTGCAATAGGCATCAGGTATAATTTACAAGGGATGTCCATTATGAAATGTCATCATGGCTATCCTACGCTACTATAGTTTCCAATGGGCATCCGTTGCAAATTGTAATGGATGCTCATTGTGATGCGTATCAGAGTTAAATATAACCTAATCTACCCGCAAGTGCACGGCACGTGTGTAGTATTTTAGGTGTCGATCCCACGGAGACTACGCAACACTACCTAAACCCGAACTACGAATCAAACCTGCTAACGAAAGAAGGTGAATAAGGAATGAAATACTGAAAGTAACTAAACTACTTGGGTTCTAACGATGAGACAAACGTCCTAGGAAACCGGTTTCACCACAAGACTACCGAAACCCACGATCAACCTATCTATCATGCAATCCCAATTAAAGCTATCTAAGGCGGACGATCCTAACATGATACCTACCCTCTCTCAAGGCATAGACATGTGATCTAGACAAGCTGCCCCCTACTTGCGTGGCTGACACCTTGAACTAAACCCATAAACTCTGTGATTCGCCCGTTAACCCTCAACCGTTGCTACCCTACTTTCGTGGCCTAACCTCGGTTGTTCTAAACCTGACTTTCTAGGACTAGAATTCTCCTTTCGGTCCTTCTCCTAACCCCTAACACATGCATCTACGTGATCAGCGCAAACACAAGTAGATTTAAGCACTCAGACAGAGAATAGATAAACTAAAACGAGAAGATGCATTCAAAATAGATCAAAAGAAACATAACAAACTACTCGCTCATGCGTCTGTAAAGAAACATAAACATAGTAGAAAGTCTAAGGAACATAAAAACCAAACAAAACCGAAGTGGTGGTGCTTGATCTCCAATGCTCCTCGCTTATCTCCTCGCAAGAATCTGCCCTAACTTCGCTGAATTGTTCTCCTCTGTAAGCTTCCTATAATGACGTCTTTTTGCCTCCTTTTAAGCCTCCTAAGTCGATCCAATTGTTGCCTAAATTGTCCCACGAGTTCCCTTATGTTTTAAGTTAAGTTTACTTAAGTTTTGAGCAGTTACGGGCCGCGACCCGCTCGGGTAGGGAGTGTACCCGCTCGGGTGCGGCTAGGGCAGTTCGTGCGCGTCCTGTGGTGCTGGAATGGTGCCCGATCGGGCATGGCATGTGTGCCCGCTCGGGCACAAGGCAAAATGGTCCTAAATGCTTGCCCGAGTCGTGCTAAATGGTCCACACAATTGGCCGTAGGTTTTGCCCGATCGTGCAAGGGTTGTGCCCGACCGGGTGAGGCTTTTCCATGCTCAATCTCGTCCCGTTTGTCCCGTGATGATCCCCAAAGTTGCTCCTTAGCTCCATGCATGTTCCTTTAGCTCCAAAATAGTCCAAATACGCGTAAAAACCTGTAAGAACATGAAAAGCACGAAAGCAAGTAAAACGGATACGGAATCATACGTAAAACATCACATATGTATCAAAAACGTCTCCTAAATCGTGCAAGAAATACGTATGAAAACGAGATGATCAAAATCCCCCAGACTTGAATGTTTGCTTGTCCCTAAGCAAACGTAAACGTGGAATACATGGGGTATGAAAATACGAGAATCCCCCTTCTCCTAGAGATACCGCTAAAGCGAGCCTAACCGATCAACTAGCATATTGTGAGCAAATTCGGCCTACTCGAGTTTTCAGCCTTAATCCTAGGTCCACCACGGTTACCCATAAGAAAGTAAATCAAAGGAGACTAGACACACTACCGTAACTCCCTCCACCAGAAAAGACTTCAGACTATGCTAAACCTAGGTCAACCGAGGATACTTGTTTCTTTCTTTCCGAGCTTCTTTCTTTCTTTTTCTTTTCTTTTTCTTTTTCTTCTTTTTGTTTTTCTTTTTATGAATTTTTTCTTTTTTTTTCTTTTGTTTTCTTTTATTTTTCCATTTTTCTTTTCTTCTTTTTCTTTGCATACACACTAGGCTTCTAGGACGTCGGATTTGAAGGGATCCAGCCTCTACTTAGACCCAGACTACCGATGACGGTATACTCATGCATCTCGTGTGAGAGTGCAGCGGAGTAGGCGGCTTTTTGTGCCATGCCCTTAGGACGTAGAAAGATGATCGCCAACCCACCACTTAGACCCGAGCCACCGAAGGAGTAACAAGGTCGATGCACTCATATCGATTTTTGATCATGCTTATTAGGCACTATTTCTATCGACAGCGGAGTGTTAGTGTGTGCTTTTCAATCTGCAAAACAAGCTCGATTTTATATGATCCAATGATCCTCAATGTAACCAAAGTAAAGTGTCGTCTACACGAAGTATGACCATCTGGGTAGAGAAAATAAACGACAGACCAGCCTAGCAACCTCGTCTAAACATCCCCACAAGTAACACTAGGATTCCCAAGAACTACGACCTATTGTTTTTCAGCCGACTAATAAGCTCTAACGCATAGGAAAACCTAGCTCAATCATGCAAAGTCTAACGGAAAAGGTCAACCTCTTAAGCATTCCTAAGTTCAGGGTTCATCTCAAAACGTGGCACCGGACAAGTGCCTTGGGACGACTCTGACTCAATGAAAACAAAAACGAACTAAAAATCGCAAAAATAACCTAAAAACTAAAAATCAAAGGAAAATGAAACGAAATCACCTGAAAAACGTGAGCTGCTCCCCCAGACTTGAATTGAACGGCGTCCTCGACGTGAAGCTCCGATGGAGGAGGAAGGAAGTGAAGCACGTTTGTGGTGTTATTTTTATATTTTTTTT
>CM071871.1:22720591-22739159 GCA_036759665.1 Gynandropsis gynandra
TGCCCGATCGGGCATGGCATGTGTGCCCGCTCGGGCACAAGGCAAAATGGTCCTAAATGCTTGCCCGAGTTGTGCTAAATGGTCCACACAATTGGCCGTAGGTTTTGCCCGATCGTGCAAGGGTTGTGCCCGACCGGGTGAGGCTTTTCCATGCTCAATCTCGTCCCGTTTGTCCCGTGATGATCCCCAAAGTTGCTCCTTAGCTCCGTGCATGTTCCTTTAGCTCCACAATGGTCCAAATAAGCATAAAAACCTGTAAGAACATGAAAAGCACGAAAGCAAGTAAAACGGATACGGAATCATACGTAAAACATCACATATGTATCAAAAACGTCTCCTAAATCTTGCAAGAAATACGTATGAAAACGAGATGATCAGTGATATTCTCAAATGTAATATAAGACGGTACCAAACGAGTTAATTCTCAAATGTACTATAATAGTTCGATAAAACACAATTTCTTATTTCTATGCCGTTATATGGGTTATCTTTTAACATTTCAATTCTTTTAGGGGTTAGCGAAATTAAAAGAGAATATATCCAGTCAACAATAGGGTTAATACAAAAGTTTGAGAGGAAAACATTTATTTCTTTCATTTCGAAAACAAAACGTGTTCCTGGTCTAGTCACGGTATCTTATTCTCGGACATATACATCAATGCACTAATAAATTATAAATATAATCTATATAGAGAGGACTAGAGACAAGACGCAAACGTGGAACGCAGAAAAACGCTTTTAGATGAGGGTGCCGCTAGGGATAAAAGCGTCTTTGATAACGGTGACGATACCACTCTTTATGAAATATCCATCCGTCTCTCTCGCCGCTTCTTGCACGTTATCACTGTTTATTATCTGCAAAAACCACCAAAAAAATTTCTATTACCAAAACACAACATCAACGTGTTGTCTGTCATGCTTTCTATGCTCCTGAACTTTGGCAAGTCTGTTCCATAGTATAACAGAAAATAGTGCAACACCATACCTTGACATTGTCTCCAATTCGAGCGTTCTTGTCTATGATGGCCCTCTTGATGTGCGTGTTTTTGCCGATTGGGATTGGGACACTACCTTTTGCTGCAAGGAAACTCCTGTGCAGATATCAGAAAACTTGCATGTTACGTTGTCTTGGAGAGAATATACTGAAAGATAATGAGTCAATTTACCTCGTAATAGTCAGCTCCCATCAACAAGGAGTCCTCTATGATTGCGCCTTCTGATATACATGATCGAAGTCCTACCACGGAATGATGGATTTTGCAGTTCTGCATATACCGAGAAAAATAATGCCGTGATATGTATATTTCATCTTTTGCATCTGAAAAGTCTTTGAAGATCAATCTCTCTGTGACAATTCGTTATTCTATTCTTTAAAAACACTCAAGTTATATTTCTTTAGCTTTTGCGAAAATACCTCAAAAACTTCTCTTTAGCTTTCAAATAACAAATTTTCACAAAGTGATTGATTTTTGTATGCGATTTATGGAACTAGTTGAAGGTAATTAGCCATACCATAAATCACTTACAAAGATCAATCACTTTGTGAAAATTTGTTATTCGCTACAGACTTACCTTGATAACACAGCCCTCTCCGATGACGCTGTCTGTTACATCAGCATCGAGCATCTTGGACGGAGGTAAGTATCGTGGCTGGGTGTAGATTGGAGCTGAACGATCATAGAAGCTGCATGAAGAATTCATACACTTTTGTAATTCTTAAGATACAACATAGATAGCTGCTGGTATCATGGCCACCAAAGATTGAAAGATTTTCCACCTAAAATCAGGAATTGGCTTTTTAGTGATTCCGAGATTTGCATTATAAAATGCCTCTATTGTACCAATGTCTTCCCAGTAGCCATCGTATAGGTAAGCTTGCACCTGCATACACAATAAAGATCAAAGAAGAGAAATAATCGACTTCTGTTTACAATTTAATGTTAGGCGCAATGCATCAACTACAAGAATCTACTAGTTACAAGACCTAATAAATTCTTAAGAAACCAGATACTCAGGAAATAATGAGGGTTTAGGAATAATGTATACAATTCCTGGAACTACTCCAAGAACCCAATGGACAAGGAGTTGTCCTTGAAGAAGACACACAACGTTGTATGGATTAGAGAGCCTAGAGATGGATATTCCATTACCCATTACGGAGGAGTAATTTGAAGATATAGACACCTATATCTAAGCAGTGATTCGCTCACCCTCAATCCAACGGAAGTGGCACCAGGAATGACTTCACTTCCAAAATCATTAGCCCCAGGAAACTTGTTCCGTAGCAGGTCTATCATCACATCTTTGCTGACAACATAAATACCCATACTAGCAATGTAAGGCATCTCCTTGGCTCTCTCATCATCAAGACCTAAAATTGTAGTGTCAACCTAGAAGCAGCCCAGAGGTGACATTACAAACTGGTGGCAAGATTAAACAAAGAAGTAAAAGTTTAGGAACTATGAAGAGCAGCTAACCTTCATAGCCTTAAGTTGCTCTCCTTTTGGTTTCTCAGCAAATTCAATTATGCGCCCTTCCTCATCAATCTTCATCAGCCCAAAAGCAGTGGCTCGTTTCTCGTCCATTGGTAATGCCGCTACAGTGATATCAGCATCAGTTTCCCTGTGTGCTTGAATGAACTTCTCATAGTTCATGCGGTACAAATGATCCCCAGCAAGAACCAGAAATTCAAGAACATTGTGCTCCTCAAACAACCACAGGTATTGCCTCACTGCATCAGCTGTGCCCTGCACAACCCAGTGATAACATTTAAACTCCCATAAAAGCCTAAGACATCAGTGTATGCAGGATTGTGATAATTAATTCAAAAATGCAAGTTCAATCAAATACTGAGGAACTTCATGTGCACACACCAAACAAGCCTTTTTCTTTTCTTAAGCGAAAATTCGATGAGATCTCTATGTTAATACCTGAAACCAGTTGGGATTTTCGGGACTCTGTTGAGCAGCAAGGACTTCAACAAACCCTTCATTATTGTAACCACCCATGTTGCTTGCATAAGCTCGTGAAAGATGACGATTCAGGGATGCTGAATTGAACTGCGTAAGAACATAGATTTTGGATATGTTGCTGTTCAGACAGTTGCTCACGGGAATATCAATCAGCCTGTAGTTTGCTCCAAGAGGAACAGCAGGTTTAGCTCTTTTCTTAGTAAGAGGGTAGAGACGAGTTCCAGCGCCACCTCCTAGAATAATCCCCAGCACACTCTGCCACGAAATGCAGAACAAACCGCTATTAAACGATAGATAACCTCCACGCACATCAAAGAAATAACACTATCAATGTACATTATTTAGATAATCATAACCATCATCTTTAATCAACCATTAGATGTTACCAAATCTAGTCTCTTCCTGTCATCCACTGATTCTACTCAGCATCCTGAATTCCGAATTCTGTTTCTCATAATATCATTGCTCAAGGCCGAAACAAATCCTCATCACCCAATCTTCTCAGTCACCAAACACACAAATTCGGATCAGAAACGATGTTAAGAAGATCCACTCACCCTGCTCGCATCAGGATCAAGACAAGTCTGCGAATTCTGGGAATCGGAAACCGCCTTGGGAGACACAATCACTGGCCTCCTAGCTCCGCCGTGAGCTGCGGTGGTTTTACGGCAGCGGGAGATGGCAGCTCTCCACGAAACTATATCGCCGGACAAACCAGCCGAAGAAGAGAACGACAGGCTCTTCCTCATCGTCGTGGCCGTCGTCTCTACGACTCTCCCACTGGAATCAGAGCTCGACGAAGAAGAAGAAGATGACACAGCTGAAGGTAGTCTCAGCACTCCAACCGCAGCCATACTCGCCATTGTCCTCTCTCTATCTCTCTTTCTCTCTCTCTCTCTCTCTCTATTAATCTGATCAATGCCCCTGTGGTTCTATGAGACGGCAATGGCGAAGTGGACAGAGAGTGGGACTCTCAGGGAAAGAAAAGATCTGCGTGCGTGATGGGTTCTCGGGAACCGTTATCTTTCGGCCGTGGTTGAGTAATTTACAGAAAAGGACATGTGAAGACGTGGCAGAAGTTTTTGGCGCGGGAGACAATCATGGGTAATTTTGGAATATTACATAATTTTTACACCTCGATCGACTCTTTGTTTGTTTTCGTACGTTCTGAATATTTCTTCAATTAAAGCGAGAATAATGGCATTGGGAAAGAAATTGATCATGCCTTGATATATCACCCTTTTACAAAATATTTAAATATTGTCTTTAAAAAATCAGTATCTTTCCATAGTTACGTATCGTTTATAAATAATTTTATATAATTGTTTTTCCAAAAAAAATTGATATAATTAAGTTTTAAAATTTCTAAAAAATAATGAATCGTTACCAATTTTTAGGTTAGTATTAATTATTATTCTGTTATAAAAATACCCGAAAAATCTACATTACTTGCTATTTCAAAAAATAAATATTTTTATAAAAATGTATAAATGATATGAGAAGTGAATTAATAAAAAATAAAAATCATAAAAATGCGTGAACTTATTTCAAATACCAAAATTATATATGAATTAATTTATTTAGGTATTTTAGAATAAGTTAATATAGTTTTACTAAAAAAATTCTAAAAATAAAAATTTATATATTAATCTGAAAATGTTAATTAAACATATTTTTATGAGGGTCTTTCTATTAAAAGAAATAGTATTAAATTCGAATCTTAAAATTGTTTTTCCAAAAAAATAATTGTTTTTCCAAAAAAAATTGATATAATTAAGTTTTAAATTTCTAAAAAATAATGAATCGTTACCAATTTTTAGGTTAGTATATAATTATTATCTGTTATAAAAATACCCGAAAAATCTACATTACTTGCTATTTCAAAAAATAAATATTTTTATAAAAATGTATAAATGATATGAGAAGTGAATTAATAAAAAATAAAAATCATAAAAATGCGTGAACTTATTTCAAATACCAAAATTATATATGAATTAATTTATTTAGGTATTTTAGAATAAGTTAATATAGTTTTACTAAAAAAATTCTAAAAATAAAAAATTATATATTAATCTGAAAATGTTAATTAAACATATTTTTATGAGGTCTTTCTATTAAAAGAAATAGTATTAAATTCGAATCTTAAAATGCCATTTATAGGGTTTTAGATCGATACAAGTATTAAACCCGGGGGAAAAATATATCAATGATTAACGTATAACAAGAATTTTTTTAATAATTGAACGATTTTAATACTACTTTTTATGGTCCCAATCTTAGATTTTTGTTTCCTGAAAGAATGTGACACGAATCTAGTATTGAGGACGTGACATTTGTCTTTATTTTATTGAAAATTTATAATAAGATTATGAACCGTCTATTTTTATATTTGCATATATAAGAATATTTGACCTCTTATAAAGATGATATGACATCGATATTAAATTAACTATAATTAAAAATAATACAAATAATAACTATATTATAAAATATACACACAAATTTTATCCACCACAATTGTATCATATAATCAAAATTATATGTAATAGGAATCGGGTAATTTAATTAAATATATGTAAATATTTACATTAAATAATAAATATCATTTTTGGTATAAAAGGATGTGTCATAAACAATAGGTAACCCTTAAGTCGTCTGATCTTTTTGATTCTTGATATATAAAAAACAATTTCTGGTGAATGGTACATAGTGTAAGGTAAGCTCGAATACCAAGCACACTTAGAAAATTATTTGCAATATTATTCGATGGATATCTTCTATTTTTGAATATGATGATAATGTGATATTTTTATCTTCTATTTTTATCTTATATTTTGATTAAGTTTCATGTTAAATAAATCAATTTTGAACAAATAAAAAATAATAAATTGGAAATTTTCGTGGATATTAAAAAAATTATAAATATAGAAAATATCATACAACAAACACATCAAGAAAATTTAAATAAAGAGAGTTGCTACCATGAACAAAAATTATATTTTCCATTAGTAAAGAAAGAGCAAAAATATTCAAGAGAGAAGTGAGTTTAAACCAAAAAACAAAAGTGTTTCAAACTACTTGTGCGAGTGTTATATATAAATCTTAAATACAATGTTTAGGGATTTATTAGAGAGTGATTCAGAGAGTGTGGTGTTTGGGCTTGGAATTTAAGTTCAATACAGGTAGAGTCTTTAGGGGAGTCTAAGTCTGTATTTAGTTATATCTGGAGAACCGTTTGGATTAAATAAGAAGTCATTTGGAGTTGTGAGGACTCCACCAAAATACTTTGTTCATCTACTCTCTAGTGTTTTCAATTAGTATCAGACTTGGAAACGGATCAAAGAAGTTAATCTTATATATCTGTTTGAGATCCAGCAAGGAAAGAGATGAAAGGTCCATGAGACTTATATTCATATTGCAAATCTGTTATGCTTAACTCCTCCAATTATGGATATTCGAAGGTTAAGATGTGAGCTAACATGCACAGCATAGAAGAAGACGCATGGGGTGCTGTGAAATATGGATGGATCCCCAATGTTGATCGATGAAAATGGAAACGAAAAGGAGAAACCACTCGACAAATGGATGCCAACCGAGAAGAGATCATCAACATATAATGCAAAGGCTTTAGCTGCAATTTTCGCTTCTATAGACATGGACAAATTCAAATAAATACAAGGGTGTAAATCTGCAAAAGACATTTGGAACACGTTTGAAACAATTCATGAGGGGAATCCGAGCGTGAAGTGAACAAGGTATAATATTCTCTCGAACATCAATTTGAAAATATTTTAATGGGAAAGAATGAAAACGTGAATGAGAAAACGTGCAAGAGTTTAGCGAGAGATTGAATGCATTGCTTAACAAAGCACACAGTCTTGGTCAACCTTATGAAGACAAGAAACTTGTCAAAAGACTCTTTCAATGTTTACCTAAGAAGTTCTCGGCACAAATAAATGGCTATGAATATGTCACTCAACACCGGCACAACTAGAACAAGGGTCAACTAGCAAAGAATCTTCTCAAAGAATATCACCTAATGTAGTAGAAAACACAATAGAGACCGATGGAATTGTTGAAGAGATATCTTTGTTAGCAAAGAAGTTTAACCAATTTATGGAAAAAAAGACTAGAATGATACCTCAAGACACGCAAGGCATACCCATAGAAAGAAGGAAAATCAAAAGTACAATAACATGGGTGTCAGGGATATGGTCACATAAAGAGTGATTCTCCAATTGTTTAAAAATAAGAATCTACCTTGAAAACTTTGAATGCAATCAAATGCTTCAATTATCAAGGTTTTAGACAGATAAAGAACGAGTGTCATGACTTGAGAAAAACAAACAAGTCTTTTCTTATTTGAGAAGATTCGACAGAATCTGCGGAAGAAAATGAATAAGATGACATGATCATCTATGCAACATTCTTCAGTATTATTACAAATGATGATGAGAATGAATAACCGAATGAAAAAAAATGGTGATGAGCTGACCACGTGAGAACTATATGAAAATGTGTTAAAATAAGTCAACTTAACATTAAGATTCTGAAAGAGAATGATGTCACCGAGTTACAATTAAACTTTGTTACAGAACAACTCAAAGAAAAAGAAGATGAAGTAAAACTAATCTCAAGTCTACTTAAGGAAGAACTTGAAGATGTTATCAAATGGAATGAAGAAATTAAACTATCTTCTAACATTAGGAAAAAAGGACTCAAATCACATTCGATTTTGTTATAAAGGAGAAAGCTCGAGTAATAAAAAAATTTGTTAAAAATGAAGACTTACCAATTCAGAAACCACAAAATACACCTCGATCACAAGAGGATGTGAGACCTAAATATCAACAAAGATAGTATAGAAGATGTTACTATTACGGGAAAAAATGTCACATTCAAATCAACTTTATCAACAAAACGAATTTAAAAATAGGACAACAAGGAGAGGATGGAATGAATATCGATCATAATGTCATCAAGGTAAGTTTCTTATTTTTCAACATCTAAATTTAGAAAAATATGGGTTAAAAAGGCTTTAAGATATACGACATTGAGGAAACCTATAATTAAAAAATTTTTGGTGAAGAAATCTGATCTTAATTGTAATGTTGCATTCACTTTAATACAAGGTGAGCAAGATTATATGTGGTATTTTGATAATGACTGTTCAAGATACATGACACGTCACCTTAGATTATTATCCAATTTTAAAGAAAGTAAGAAAGGTGGAAATGTGACTTTTGGAAACAGACACAAAGGGAGAATACAAGGAAAAAGTGATATTATAGTCGTTGGAAAACCAGAGTTAACTTATGTACATTTTTTTACAGTAACTTCAAGCCAATCTAATAAGTATTAGTTAGTTGTGTGATCAAGGTGTATACCTCCTTCTCACATGAGAAATGTATTATCACTAATGAAATGAGAAAAGAGCGTCCAACAATTGTTACACTTGGTTTGAAGAAGTAAAATGCTACCAAGTTACACAAACTCCCATTCATCTTTGGCATAAACGATTAAGAGATGTTAATTATCAAACTATTGATAAACCGTCTAATTTTGAGTTGATTTGTGGTATGCCCATAATGGAAAAGATAAAGGATGTTTTTTGTAAACCATGCCAACAAGGTAAACAAATTCGAATTAATCACAAGAAGATACCGCAAATCAAGACCACGCACATATTTAAATTGCTTCACATGGATTTGATGGGATCTATGAAAACTGAAAACATTAGTGGAAAAATGTATGTTTTGTGTGTGTTGATGACTTTTCAAAATACACATGGGTCAAAATTTTGCGAGAAAAAGGTGAAACTTTTGATGTCTTCCATTATTTATGCTTAAATTTGATGAATACAAAAGGAAACATAAAATGAATTAGGAGTGATTATGGTCGTGAATTTGAGAATGAGTCATTTGAAAATTTGTGTAACAAACTTTGTATTACACATGAATATTCTACTCCGAAAACCCTGCAACAAAAGGAGTTGTGGAAAGGAAAAATCAAACGTTATAAGGAATGGCTAGGACAATGCTGCACAATAAGGAAGTTATACCTCAATTCTAGGCATAAGCCATAAATTCTGTTTGCCATATCATCAATAGAGTTTATGCAAAAACATGTAATGAAAAAACTCCTCATGAAATATGGAAAGGAAAGATATCAAACATCAATTACTTCCATGTGTTTCAATGTACATGTTACATACCCAATGATCGTGAGTATCTTGGCCAGTTTAATTCAAAGAGTGATGATGGAATTTGTTTAGGTTATGGTACAAATACAATGTTTTTTCGTGTTTATAACTTTCATACGAAAACTGTTATTGAGTCTAATAACGTTGTATTTGATGAGATAGTCAAATTTCAGAAATTTCCATTGTCAAGAAAGATTTATACCTCAGATACAAACTGGGATGTCAAACATACATGCCAAAGCTGAAGGTCCACCTGAGGAAAACATTGGCAACCTAGAAGCGGAACTGTCTAGAGAAAGTTCAACAAGTGATTATGGGTTGGAAGGAGGAAATAACTCAGTTCAAATACACAAAAATTATTCCATAGGAGATGTTATTGGAAACGTTCATGAGATAAGACCAATCAGGATTACAAACATCCAGATCATGTGTATCGACTTAAGAAGGCGTCGCACGGATTGAAACAAGCGTCAAGGGTGTGGTATGACACACTAGCCATGTTTCTCATCAACAAAGGATACAAACAATGGGGGAGTAGATCGAACTTTATTTATTCATAAATATAATAATTACATACTCATTGTCCAAATTTATGTTTGCCATTTTCTTTAGGTCAATATCTCAAAAGAAAAATGATTGGTTGGTGCAAATAATGACAAAAGAATTTGAGATGGGAACTAAAGTTCTTTCTTGGTCTGCATGTGAAACAGTTGGATGAAGGAATTTTCATATCGCAAAGCAAGTATGTTATTTAGTGGAAAATTTCGAAAAGGACAATGGAAAAACTGCTCATATATCTATGTCTACTACCACCAAATTGACAAAAGACTTCAAAGGAGAGGATATAGAACAGAAGATGTACCGAACTATTGATTTTGGTATTTACTACACTAAAGACACTAATCATGGGTTAGTTGGTTATTGTGATGCAGATTGAGGTGGAAATACCGATGATTGAAAAAACTTCACGAGGGTGTTTCTTTCTAGGAAATGATCTTATTTCGTTGAGTAATAAGAAACAAAACTTAACTTCCTTATCCACGATAGAAACAGAGTATATTGCACTAGGGAGTTGTAGTATACAACTCATTTGGATGAATTAATTGTTGTCAGATTATGGTTTGGAATCTCAATCTTTCATTGCTCATTGTGATAATACAAGTACCATAAATATTTCAAAAAAAAAATATAATATAACATTCTAGAACTAAGCACATTGAGATTAGACATCATTTTCTTATATAGCTTCTTGAGAAAAAATTATTACTAATCCAATATTTACCTACGGAACGACAATTGACTAACATTTTTACCAAACCATTGGATATGAATCGCTTTGTGAATCTTCGAAAATCCTTTGGTTTTTGTCAACTTTTATTTACAAAAAAAAGGAGTGAAGGATATACTTGACTATTGAGAAGTATGTGTGTGAAAGTATGCTTACACTAATATTGAGGTGCACCTGAAATATTCAAAAAGATTGTTTTCTAGTGTGCAGATTGGAACAACACTTCTACACTCCACTATTAATGCAAATAGTATTTAAAAGTACAATAATTGATAAGAGTGCAATGTAATTGGCTCAGGTCTAAGCTGTGAAACGGATATCCAATTTCGACGTCTTAAAGGTAAAAAAGTTCAAAGAAAATATATATTCATGCATTTATTTACAAGAAGAAACGCAAAAAGAAAATGCTGATGGACAAGAAAAACAAATAAATGAAAATAAAAAGATTTTAAAAAAGAACCTATGTACTTCACTATGATTTTATCATAAGAGTATACTTGCAAGGTAGTCTGAGTCTAAATGGTGGGGAAATATGTCAATTGTGACGATCTAGAAGCCTAGAGTGTTTGTGCGCAATCATGTATAGAATTTTTATATTGACATAATCCATGTATACATTGTGTAAGTGTTAAACTTGTGGCAGTTTAAGTATATTTGTGCTGACTATTTCTCTTCAATTGGGGATAAAATTTGCTTGTTTTCAAATTTAAAGAAATGATGAAAAAGGAATATATTCCAGAGTTGGTTTGTGTTAGCTAAATTGAAGCAAAGTGTAACATTTTGGGTAGTAATTATTTTTGAAATAAAAATAAAGGAAATTAAACTGTGTTGGATTTAAAAAGGAGAAATAATTTCACGACTGCTTGCACTACTTATCATTTGTTTGTTATAATGAAACCTGTAAAATTACTACCTCGTTCTCTGACATATGTCACTAGAAGAGACGTATCAGTGGATGTCTTTGAAGAGCGTGGGCCAATAGAATCCCGCTTGAAGGATCTTACCAGCGGTTTTGGAAGCTACGAAGTGCCCAACATATTCGAAGGAGTGGCAATGGAAAATCACTTGCTGGATTTCTTCTTCCGGAATGCATCGCATAAATAACCCGTCTATCCCTTTCTTGAAAAGAAAGGGTTCATCCCAATAATAATCGTTCACGTTGTGCATGAACTTTTTCTTTGCATCGTAGCTTAGCCCATGTGGAAGTACCTGGCAAACGAGATAGTTAACAAAATTTGTGTACCACGGCTCTGAGATGGTGGTGACGGCTAGAAGATGGTCATCCCAAAGAGTTTTATCAATGGGTATACTCTCGGGGATTTCCAAGCGTGAGAGATGATCAGAAACTCCATTTTTGGTCCCCTTTTTGGTCTCTGATCTCCAAATCAAACTTTTGTTGGAGTAGTATCCACCGAATGAGCCTGGGTTTGGCATCCTTTTTGGTATGAAGGTATCTCAGCACGAAATGGTCAGTGAACACAATAACCTTGGATCCAACGAGGTAGGACCGAAAAATTTCAAAGGCAAAGATGACTGATCATCTCGTTTTCGTACACGATTCTCGCATGATTTTAGAGATGTTTATGACGATATGTGTGATTTTGTATCCGTTTTACTTGTTTCCATGTTTCATGTTCTTATAGGTTTTAATGCGTATTTGGTTCGTTTCGGAGCTAAAGAACATACAGGGGACAAAATACGAGCATCGAAGATCATGACGGAGCAAACAAGACGAGAAATGAACAAGGCATGACCGAGCATATGTTGCAACACGGCCGAGCTTCCAAGACAACACAGCCCTACCGAGCATACAACTCAACACGACTGAGCACTCATCCAAAGACCATGTGCACGATCGGGCATGTTGTGGTGCATGATTGGACTCTTTTGAAACATTTTATTCCAAATAGTTATGCACAACCTGGGCATACATCATGCACGAATGGGCAACTCTCTTGGTAAGTGCACGGTCGGGCATGTTAGAGTGATTTTACCCCCGAGACTTCTGCATGGGTCGAGCATGCATATAGCGCGGTCGAGAACTCATCTTTGGGGACTGCATGGTCAGGCTTACAGTGGAGCATGGTCGGGCACCAAGGAACAAGTTCACTCTACAAACACGGAATGAAGCATGCCCGACCGAGCATGACATGGAGCACAGTCGGGCATGACTAGGTAAAACGGCCTATGACCGATTTGATTGGAAATAAGTCGGAAAAGATTCAAATTTGAAAAGAATAAAAATTCAAGTACAGAGGACATTCATTGATTAACCATTCACCATTCATCATTCATTCAGCAACCATTCGTCATCCATCATAGGAGAGTCGTCTTGACGGGAGACATACAAGGAGACGGGAATTGATTCGGGATTACGCCTCATTTGATATTTCTATGCTCCTTACTCTATCTATTTCATTTATGTTGTTTGGATTCAAACTCATGAGTAAGTAGTAGATTTGTTCTAGGAGAAGGGCCCATGGCTATCCTAGAACCTTTTAGATTTATTTATGGCTGCATTTCCCGTTTTGCTAATCTATTCTTTGTCTGAGCGTTGAATGTCTTGTATTTACGAAGGCCACATAGATGCATGTGTTAGGGATTAGGAGAAGGACTGGAAAGAGAATTTTAGTCCTAGAAGATCAGGCTTAGAACAACCGAGACTAGGTCACGAAAGTAGGATAGTAACGGTTGAGGGTTAATCGGATGAATCATAGATCGTATTGGTTTAGTTTGGGATATCAGCCACGAAAGTAGGCATAACTCGATTAAATCACGTTCCTATGCCTTGAGAGAGTGTAAGAATTACATTAGGATCGTCCGCCTTAGAAATTTTGATAGGGAACGCATGATTAGATAGATCGATAGTTGGTTTCGAAAGTTATGCGGTGAAACCGTATCCTAGAACATCTGTCTCAGTGCTAAGAACTCATTAGTTTACTGCATTTTCATTATTGCTTATCATAACCATTATTTCATTGTGGCAAGTTTGGTTCTAATTTGAGCTTAGAGTACTACACAAGTGTCGTGCACTTGCGGATATTTTAGGTTAACGTGTTAAACTTGAATCGCATTAAGTTTTTTGCGCCGTTGTCGGGGACTCTTTGTCAAATTGCCTTAGATTCGGATATAGAGTCATTCTTGTTTCTGTTTTCTTTTCTTTTATTGTTGTTCTTTCTACTAATTTCTTTTGCTTGTCCTTTGTAGGTGCATGACCCGATCTCAAGGTACTTCAAGCTTACATCGAATTGACCCTGAGATCGAGAGAACAATTAGACAATGGAAAAAGGGCAAGGAAGAATAAAGAGTAGACCCGACCGATCCACAAGCAATGGATAACTGAAACGATATATTAGACGGTCATGGACAGCCCCATTTACCCGTTGGTAATGTGGCACAATTACAGCAACCGCAAGCTCCACCACCATGCCGGCTTCGTGATGATGTGGTACCAAACATGAGTAACGTACAAACCACAATAAGGACACCCGCTGTTGCAAGAGAAAAATTCAAGATCAAACTCGTGATGATCAACATGCTTTATCAAAAGCAATGATGTTTAGATGCCAAGAGGGAGAGACATTATTTAAAGCGTGAGGAAGATTGATGCGAGGCTAGATCGTGCGTTTCAATCGGTTGTGCGGATGAATGCCTTTCAACTCGTATACAGATACGTGCTGAAGAACGTTGGCTAAAAATCTCAGTGAGACTTTCCAAACCCTTGAGCATATGCACCTCTAGAACTCTTAGGATGATAGAAGACGCCACAAGAAACCGTGGTTCGTTACTTAATCAGTCGAGTCGAGCAATTTTTCCAAATTTCCAACGGACATCCCTTGAAAATTCCAACAGATGCCCCTTGGTAAAAATCATAACTACAAAATTCTGCACCTAACCATCTTATTTCTTTCAACGGACATGCGTTGGAATTTTCAACGGTCATGCGTTGGAATTCTCAACGGGCATGCGTTGGAAATTTCAACGGGCATCCCTTGAAACTTCCAATGGATGCCCCTTGGAAAAAATTCATAATTACAAAATTCTGCACCTAACCACATTTTCAACGGGCATTCGTTGGAAATTTCAACGGATTTCTGTTACAATAGATGTCCAATTAAAAATGTCAAATCTCAACCTTTCGTTTTTTTCAACGGGTATTTAAGATGTTGAAACAACTCATTTTTAACATATTCAAAAAAAACTTCTCAAATCCTATCAAAACCTCTCCCAATAAATTTAAACACAATACACTATGATGTTTGAGCGATTTACCGATTATAAAAGATAGTTGCTTATTTTTTATGGAAATCCGACATCATCAGGTTTAAAAGATAGTTGCCTAGTTTTGATGGAACTCCGCCATCATTCATTTTCGTAATACGGGACAAAAGAAGAAGAATACAAAGTTTTAGATGATATAGTATTTTATCTATAATGTTTGCTTTAAATATTAAATTAAAAGGGGTAAACTCAAAAAAAAAAAAAACCTTCAACAATAACTTTTAATCAAATAAAACCCTGCACTTTTTACTCATAAAAAAAAACCTTCAAAAATAACTTTTAATCAAAAAAACCTTACACTTTTAACTCATAAAAAACCCTAAACTATATTTTTTAAATAAAAAAACATTTAACAGAAAAAAACAATGTCAGTTAATATTAAAAGTTTACCCACAAGTGATCCAAAATTATACAATCCACAACGTTCCCCATTCATAAAATCATTCATATTTCTCAACTTGAGGTATATCCTCGAAAAAAAAGGCGATTCTAGATTCATCAAAAGGATATAAAATTCAAAATCAAAGATGGATCCAATACCTCAGGTGAAGCATCGAGCTGCAGAGGATCGACGGAGAGAACAACCTTAGCGACCGGAAGGGAATCCGAGGAAGAAGAAGCCAAAACTGAAGAAGAAGCTGTCTGTTTAATTTTTTTTTATTTAAAGCATATAGTTTAGGGGTTTTTATGAGTTAAAAGTGCAGGGTTTTTTTTTACTAAAAGTTATTTTTGAAGGTTTCTTTATGAGTTAAAAGTGTAGGGCTTTTTTTATTAGAAGTTATTTTTGAAGGTTTTTTTGAGTTTACCCCTAAAATTTTTGATAGATTTTGAATTAATATATTAGATTTAATATTTATAAAAATTATTTTTTTAAATTCATCATAAAATCTTCGAATGTTCTTTGATTATACAATCATAACATAAACAGACATCCGTTGCTATATTTAAAATTTATGCTCAAAACTACCAACGGACATCCGTTGGCAATTTCCAATTTTCCCGCTAAATCTTTAAATGTTCCAAGAGATATCCGTTGAAATATTCAACAGACATCCGTTAAAATTTCCAACGGATGCCCGTTGGAAATATCCATTGAAAAATTACCAACGGATTTTGGCCGTTGAAACTGCGTTGAAAATTGCAACATATGCATGTTTCCAACGATCGGTGACCAACGGTCAAGAATCCGTTGAAAATCCGTTGAAAATGGCTTATTTCAACAGAAAATTTTCCATTTCTAGCGGATTTGTCCGTTGAAAATAACATGTTTTTTTAGTAATTGATTTTTTTTCTCTTTCTTTTGTTTTTCTCTTTGATTTCGCAGTTCTTAGGTTAGCTTTAGTTTGTTTTTGCATTCACGAGTTAGAGTCGCCCCAGACACTTGTTCGGTGCCACATTTTGAGATGAACCTTGAACGTAGGATGCTTAAGAATTTGGCCTTTTCCGTGATATCTTGCATGTTAGAGCTTATTAGATGGCTGAATAGCGAATATGTCGCAAGTCTTTGGGAATCCTAGTGTTACTTGTGGGAAGTTTAGACGAGGTTGCTAGGTTAGTTTCTTGTTCATTCTCTCTATCCAAATGATTATACTCATATAGACGATGCTTTACGTCTTTTTCAAGATGATAATTTGATCGTATGAATTGAGCATGTTTTGCAGAATAAGATCGCACACTAGCACTCTGCTATCGATAGAAATAATGCCTACAAAGCATGATCAAAAATCGATATGAGTGCATCGACCTTGATACTTTTTTCGACGATTCGGGTCTAAGTGGTGGGTCGGCGATCATAAGAGCAAGGTGCATAAAAATTCCATATACACCGTTGCACTTTTGAATGAGATGCAAGAGTATACCGTAATCGGTAGCTTAGGGTTAAGTAGAAGTTGAATCCCTTCAAATCCGACGTCTTAGAAGCCTAGTATGTTCGCATATCGATAAAACAAGAATAAAGAAAAAATGGAATAAAGGAATAAAGAAACTTGTAAACAAAACATGTGTCCTCTTTGATTCTATGTTAGCATTTGTTTGAAGTCTCGTTTGGTGGAGAGAATTGTGGTTTCTCGCTTAGCTCGTCTTTGATTTGCTTTCCTATAGGTAGCCATGGTGAACCTAGGATGAAGACTGAAAGTTATTAGGCCAAATTTGCTTTTAACTTGCTTGTTGATCATTAGATTTTCTTTAGCGGTGTTTCTAGGGAAAAGAGGAATTCTCGGTTTCTTTTGTATCTCCCACGTGTTCCACATTTATGTTTGCTTAGGGACAAGCAAAAATTCAAGTCTGGGGGATTTTGATCATCTTGTTTTCGTACACGATTCTCGCATGATTTTAGAGATGTTTATGACGATTGTTGCAATATTTACATGTGATTTGTGTATCCATTTTACTTGTTTTCGTGTTTCATATTCTTATAGGTTTTAATGGGTATTTTGTCCGTTTTGGAGCTAAAGAACATACAAGGACAAAATACAACAATTGAAGATCATAACAAAGCAAACGAGATGAGAAACGGACAAGGCATGACAGAGCATATGTTGCAGCATGGCCGAGCTTCCAAGATAAACATAGCCTCGCTGAGCACACAACTCTGCACGACCGAGCACTCATCCAAAGACCATGTGCATGACCGGGCATGTTGTGGTGCACGGTTGGGCTCTTTTGCAGCATTTTGTCCCCGAGAGTTATGCACGACCCGGGCACACATCATGCACGGTCGGGCAACTCTCTTGGTAAAAGTGCACGGTCAGGCATAGTTGAGTGCATTGTCGGGCATGTTAGAGTGATTTTACCACCGAGACTTCTGCATGGGTCGGGCATGCACATAGCACGACGGACATTCTTCTTAGGAGACTGCACGACTGGGCTTACCATGGAGTACGGTCGGGCACCAAGGAGCACGGTCATTCTAAAAACATGGAATGAAGCATGCATGACCGGGCATGACATGGAGCACGATCGAGCATGACTTGGTAAAACAGTCTATGACTGATTTGAGTGGAAATGAGTTAGTAAGGATTCAAATTTGAAAAGAATAAAACGTCAAGGGCAGAGGACATTCAACATTTACTCACCATTCATCAGTCATTCAACAACCATTCACCATCCATCATATGAGAGTCCTCTTGATGGGAGACATTGGAATGACGCTCTATACTAGGTTAGAAGGGATAGGCCTTGCTGCAACAAGTCGCCCAAGGTTTGTGGGATGGATGGTCACACGAGAGTTGTGGAAGGCTCTCGATTCACCGGTTCGTCTCCGATGGATATTACACACCAACGAAGGACGAACAACCGTTGGATATTACACACCAACAAAGGTTGTTGGATATTACGCACCAACAAGCTAAGAATCACAAGAACTAAAGATAAAAAATAAAGTAAATTGATTCAAAAGTTGATTGAAAATTGGATGTTCTACAAAGGAGGGGATGGTCGGCCATATATAGAATCCTAGGCCATCCAAACATTAAATGCGACATTAATGGGTAGTCTTCATGCAAGGCTACACATTAATACCTAGAAAACATAAAACAAGAAGATAAACTTTGATGGACGTGCATGTTGGTGTGTGAACTCTTCTTGGAACCCTGGGTTATTAATTAGGTCGCGGGAATAAGTGACACGTGGCCTCGTTAAAAACCCGTCGTCGGAAAACCCCGTGGGACAAAACCGACGAAGGGAAAAGAGTACACGCGGTCACTTACCTAATTAATAACCATTGCGGATCGGGATTCGGCTTGAATAACATTCCTTAGGCTCGTAACTTCACGTGAACTTGAATATTCTTCATGCGCGTGGCAGACCGCGAGAAACCCGCTAATG
>CM071871.1:22755017-22765569 GCA_036759665.1 Gynandropsis gynandra
TGTGCCCGGGTCGTGCTGAATGTGTGGATAAAACCCCGTAGGTTTTACCCGAGCGGGTGGAGGAATAGTGCCCGACCGGGCACCCTTATGTCCTTGATACTTCTCTTTTCTGCTCGTTGCTCGGGTGTTCCTTTGGGTTCTGGAGCTCTGAGTAGATATGTCTTCTATTCATGTGGTTTTGATCAGAAATTCTTCATATTTAGCTCATTTAGGCCTTGTCGCCTAAAAACCTGAAAACCAACAAAACGGGTGTGTGAAGCTCGAAATCATATCGGATAAGTAAGACTCAATGTAAGATACATGCGAAAATGGTGTAAAAACCTATCCTAATATTGATACACTTTCAGTGTTATCATGGAGCAACGTATGATTTATCTTTTTCACTTTCAGTTTCAATTTCTCTCATCACATCCTTACGTTTTCCTAAAGATTTTCAGAGGCTCCCTCGGGTTTTTGGGGTTGAGAATCATCTACTTCCCTGCCACTACAAAAATATATAGCATTCACATGTTCTCTTAGGTTAATTTCAAATTTACTTGGAAGGTGTTCTGGACTTCGAGATGATGAGGCAGGTTATTGAGCTATGAAGTTCTCCAACATTTTCATGTGTTTGCTCATGGATTCAATTTGTGCTTTAAGCTCCTGCAAGTTAGTACTTACCTTAGCCTTAATCTTTACTTGTGTAGATCGGAATTGTGTCTGCTCATGTATGAGCTCTAACGATATTGTTTCCATGTTAGGCATGGGAGCTTGTTGATGTGGTGGAGCTTGTTGGAAATGTTGAGGAGGTCGCTGGAATGGTGGTGGTGGTGCTAGTTGCATTTTTTGCCCCCTTGGAAACGAATAGGCTGGTTGTTCTTGTAGGAAAAATTGGGATGATTCTTCCAACCAGTGTTGTACGTGTTGGAATATGGATTATTGCTATGAATTGGAGCATAATTCACTTGCTCCTCTTCTCCTTGATATGTACATTGAAACGTGATCATCTCGTTTTCGTACACGATTCTCACATGATTTTAGAGACGTTTATGATAATAATTGCGAAGTTTACGTGTGAATTTGTATTTGTTTTACTTGTTTCCGTGTTTTCATGTTCTTATAGGTTTTAATGCATATTCGATTCGTTTCGAAGCTAAGGAATATACAAGGGACAAAATACGAAATTGAGGGTCATAACGGATCAAACGGGACGAGAAATGAACAAGTCATGAGTACGCACACAACTCAGCACGGTTGAGCATGCATCAAGGGACACAGCCCGCTCAAGCATGATCAAGTGCACGACTGAACTCTCACCCATAATCAAGTGCATGACCGGGCATGGCATCATGCATGGTAGGGCTCTTTGTGGCATTCTAACCCCGAGAGATGTGCATGAATCGAGCATGCCAAGTGCACGGTTGAGCACTCTCTTGGTGGCACAACACGGTCGAGCATCCTTTGGTGCACGGTCGGGCATTTCACACTTTTTCACCCCGTAACTTCTGTACGGGCCGGGCATGTCATGTGCACGGCCGGACGCCCTTATTTGGAAGCCAGCACGATCGGGCGTTCCAGCTAGCACGGTCAAGCATCAAGTTTGGTCTACAAGTGCGGAATGAAGCATGCCCGACCGGGCATGACATGGAGCACGGTCAGGCATGACTTGGTAGAATGGCCTATGGCCAATTTTGGTGGAAATGAGTCGGCTAAGGGCTTGAATTTGAAATTATAAAACGTCAAGGGCATCATTCATCATTGTATAATCCAGAATACATTCTTCATCACACAGACACAGCATCCATCCATCCATCCAAGAGCCCTCTTGACGGGAGGCACACAAGGAGACGGGAATTGACCGGGGATCATCACTCGTTTGATATTTCTATGCTCCTTACTCTACTTATTTCGTTTATATTGTTTAGACTCATGACCGAGTAGTAGATTTCTTCTAGGAGAAGGGATTAGCCCATGGCTATTCCGGAACCATCTTTGATTTATTTATGAATGTATTTCCCCGTTTTGTTTATCTATTCTTTTCCTGAGCGCTTAATGACTTGTGTTTACGAATGGCCACATATATGCATGTGTTAAGTACTAGAAGAAGGACCGAAAGGAGAATTCTAGTCCGAGAATATCAGGCTTAGAACAACCGAGATTAGGTCACGAAAGTAGGGTAGTAATGGTTGAGGGTTGAATCGGGTGAATAATGAATCATAATGGAGTTTAGTTGGGGTGTCAGACACGAAAGTAGGGGATGACTCAATCTAACCACGTTCATATGCCTTGCGAGAGGGTAGAATCTACGTTATCATCTGCCTTAGATATCTTGATATGGAACACATGATTAGATAGATTGAAAGTAGATTTCGGAAGGTATGCGGTGGAACCGGATCCTAGAACGTTTGTCTCTTTGTTAGGAACTCATTAGTCCACTGCATCATCATATTTGCATTTCACAACCATCAGTCCATCGCAGCAAGCATTGATTCTAATTTTATTCTTAGACCGTGTTGCATTAGTCCCTGTGGGATTGCCACCTAAATTACTACACACGTGTCGTGCACTTGCGGGTAGCTTTAGGTTAACTTGTTTAACTTGACACATATCAAAATGACTTGTGTTTCGTATCCCCACAGTTTGAGCAGTAGATGGTGTTCACGTTGTGATAGAGCCCGTGGATCCTCATGTGTAAGCCCCACGAACCGTTTCCAGCGCATCATAGCAATCATTTGAGCTTAATCTCAAAGCTACCTCGACCCACAATAGGTGTAGCAATCGCTGTCTGTAAATTGTTGACTTTAGGAACAACATAGTCTCTTAGAGGACGTGCTTGAGGAGGAGCTTGTTGCTCCTGAAATTCAGCGCGATGTTGTGGTATGGGAGGAGGGTGTTGCTGATTTTGGTGTTGAACCGGTAAGACTTGGTTTTGTCCATCACTTCCTATAGTAGCATTCATGTTGTCCATTTCTTCTTTTCGAGCATAATGCTCGCCTCTACCTTTATATTTCTCTCTCTTGCATTGTCTATAGATCTTTTCGATTTCTAGATCAAATTGAAGCAGATTTGATGTACCTTGAGACCTAGGCATGCACATGAAAATGAAGAAAGAATAGGGCTAAGTAACTAAAAATAAAGAAAAAAATCAACTTAAACTATTATAATCTGATGTGTTGAGAATAGTCTCCAGCAATGGCGCCAAAAACTTGATGCGTTCAAGTTAAAAACCTAAACCCACTCCGCAAGTTCACAACACGTATAGTATAATATAGGTACCAATCCCACAGAGACTATGCAATACAAATCAAACCTAAGTAGTCTAGGACGATTAAGCAAACTAAAATGATAGTCGGAAAGATATAAGAAACTAAGCTAATAAAAACGAGAGTTCAAGCAATTAGACAAACACTCTAGGGAACCGGTTTCACCTTTATGGATAGCACCTTTGTAAATAGATCAGCTAGATTTTCATTTGATCTGATGTAATGAACATCAACTTCTTTCTTCTTCTCAAGCTCTTGGGTATATGAGAAAAATTTGGGAGGGATATGTTTTCTCCTACTGCTTTTGATATATCTTTATTTTGTTTGGGCAACACATGCTACATTATCTTCATATAATATTGTTGGATCTGTGTTAGCCGATAATCCACATGTTTCTTGTATATATCGAGTTATAGCCCTGACCCACACACATTCTTTAGTTGCTTCATGGAGGTGCAATGATTTCGGCGTGATTTGAAGATGTTTCCACTAATGTTTGCTTCTAAGAGCGCCATGATATCACCATACCTCCAATTGTGAAAATATATCCACTTTGTGATCTGGATTTATGAGGATATGATAAATAATCTGCATCTACAAAACCGATCAACTCATGTTTGGAATATTTAGGATAAAATAATCCTAAATCAATCATCCCTTGTAAATATGGAAAGATATGTTTAATCCTTGTCCAATGACGATGTGTAGGGGAAGAACTATATCGTGACATGAGATTCGTAGCAAATGCTATATTAGGACGAGTGCAATTTGCTATATCCAAGAGAGCCTCTATTGCACTCATATATGGTATTTTTGGTCCAAGTATATCTTCATTTTCTTCACAAGGACAAAATTGATCATTTTCAACATTTAAAGATCTACATACCATTCGAGTCCTTAATGGATTTGATGTATCCATGCTAAAGCATTTTAATACTCTCTTTATATAATTCGATTGATGTACGAATATAAAATTCTTTAAATGCTCTATCTGTAAACCAAGACAAAATTTTGTTTGTCTAAGGTCTTCCATTTCAAATTCCTTTTTCATATAATTTCAAGCATTATCAATCTCCTTTGAGGTCCCAATTATATTAATATCATCAACATAAACAGCTATAATCACAAATCCACTTGATGTTTTTAGAATAAATACACAAGGACAAATATGGTTATTTACAAATCTCATTTGATATAGATATTCACTTAGACGATTGTACTACATACCTCCAGATTGTCTCAACCCATATAAAGATCGTTGTAAATTGATTGCACAAATCTCTTTAGGCTTTGAGTTTGATGTTTTCGGTATTCTTAATCCTTGAGGGATTTTTATGTATATAATATTATACAAAGATCCATATAGATATGCCGAAACCACATCCATAAGGTACATTTCTAAATTTTTGGATGCAGTTAAACTCATCAAGTATCTAAATATGATTGCATACATAACATGGGAATATGTTTCCTCATAATCTACTCCAGGTCTCAAGGAAAACCCATGTGCCACAAGACGTGCCTTATATCTTGTGACCTCATTATTGTCATTTCTCTTTCACAAAAAAAAAAACCCATTTGCATCCAACTAGTTTTACACCATTAGGAGTTTGAACGATGAATTTTGATGTGGTTAATCTCAAAAAATAAATACCTAGACTAACGTTTCCGCAAGAATACGGATCGTATAATACCAAGGTCAAACACGAGGAATCGATGCAACTCTAATGCTAGTAAATTAATGAATAGGACGTGTAAAATCAATAGGTGATTGGAATGCGAATAAATGTAAACCAACTAACTAACAATCGGATCAAATTCAATGAACTAAACACCAAAGGTTTCGTGAGATGCACGATGATGCAACGAAGTTCTAACAAGATCATGGTTATAGATAGCATTACGTATTGGGGGAATTCAAGCTCTTTCCTAGGGAATGACTCTCCGGATGCCTAAACCCACTATCTAGCATGCGTACTACCAATCTTCCAATTGTGTAATCTCGCCCCATCCTTGCTTTGTACGCCTTATACTCTCTCTCTACGTGTGCTCTGTTTTCTCTCTAATTTTCTGTCCAAATTCGGCTGCTGAAGATCTCCCCTTTTAGCCCTCTTTCTCCTCTTTCCTTTCCTCCAATATTTCCTCTTTGGCTGTCCCTTTCTTTCGTCTCCAGTGGCTGGAATTTCTTGTTTCTTACAGCAACTGCAGTTTTTCTTTTCCGAGTTTTTCCATTTCTTGTTTTTTCATTCTTGTGTAATTGTCAACGTTTCCTCTTTATTTTCCAGCCATGTAGCTCCCCTTTCTCTTACCTAACCATATTTCCTTTTGGTTTAAGTAGCCAGCATGTTCCTTTTCTTGTTTTGCCAAATTTCCTTTTATGGTTTATGCAGGTGACGAACACGACCCGTGCGGGCTGATGAGTGCCCTGTGTGGGCTGGCTGACAAATGAGACCCTGCGCGTGCTGGTGAAGAGCCCGACTCAGGCTGGAGTTGCTGGAGGAGTGAGCCCGTGCGGGCTAAAATGGACACCCCGCGCGGGGTGATTGGAGCTAGGTTGTCCGCTCGGGTTGAGGATGAGCCCGAGGCGTGACGAAGGTGCTGAACATGGAGCCCGAGTGGGCTAAGGTATCCACCCACGGGGGTTACTTCTCGTTTGACGTGGAATGGTCATGTTTTGGGGCATTCGCTCGTGTTTGTGTCTCGGTATCTCCGTTCACTGCAAAATACGATAAAATGATGAAAGAGGACTAAGTGATGCTTAATGCTTGGTAAAATCCAAATGAATGATGAAACTAATTATGAAAATAGACGAAAATACTATAACAAAATAGACGTTATCAAATCCAAATAATTTTTTTATTCAATGAGTCTAAGTCTATTTGCATGGTTTCATTCCATTTTATCCAATCATGTCTCTTTTGACATTATGACACCGACATGGTTCTGGATCTTCATTATCATTTTCAATTTTCTTGGACATAGAGAATGAGAATATTCCATCATTCTCATTTATTTCATCTTTCTTCTGATTTTTTTCGTCATAGATATAGTTTATGGAAATCTCATTATTCTTTATATCTCATGATTATTTTCATCACTTTCATCATGAAGATCATCTCCTCATTTGTTTCTTTTGTAATGTTCTCTATGATTTGAGAACTAATATCTTTATCGTACTTCTTTCTTTTTCAAGGATTTTTATCTTTAGAACCAAGTGGTCTTCCACGCTTTAACCGTGTTGTATACTCATTTGAAATTTTTTCACCTGCATGACCTTTTGGTATTTCTATACGAGCAAGTGCATTTACAACCGGTATATATGATTTTGTAACCCGTGTTGTATCATTGAACCCATCTGGAAGTTGATTTGCAATATTTTGCAAATGTATGATCTTTTCCACTTCCATATTGCATTGTTTTGTAGGAGGATCAAGATATAACAATGATTGTGTTTTCCATGTTAAATCTTGTGAAGCTTGTTTTATTCCTCCTCCTAACGTTGGGAATTCATTTTCAGTAAAATGAAAATCAGCAAAACGAGCTATGAACATATCACCCGTTTTTGGTTCAAGATATCTAATGATGGATAATGAATTATATCCAACATAAATTCTCAATCTTCGTTGTAGGCCCATTTTTGTCCTTTTTGGAGGAGCAATCGGAACATATACAACACAACCAAATACTCGAAAATGAGATATATTTGGTTCTTGACCATTTGCTAATTGCATTGGAGAATATTTATGATAAGCACTTGGCCTCATTTGAATTAGTGCTACAGCATGTAAAATGGCATGTCCCCAAGCAGAAATTGGGAGTTTTGTTTTCATTAGTAATGGTCGAGCAATAAGTTGGAGACATTTAATTAACGACTCGGCCATACCATTTTTTGTATGAATATGTGGTACAGGATGTTTAATCTTAATGCCAACTGATGTACAATAATCATTGAAAGCTTGGGAAATGAATTCACCATCAAGCCTTACTTTCTTAATAGGGTAATCGGGGAATTGAGCTTGTAATTTTGTTATTTGAGCAAGAAACCTTGCAAATGCAACATTACATGTTGATAATAGACAAACATGTGACCATCTACTTGAAGCATCAATCAATCCCGTAAATTATCGAAATGGTCCACTTTGTGGATGAATTGATCCACATAGTTATGGTTCATTTACATATAATATTATAAAACAATGAACAAAAGAATCCCAATCCAAAATATCCCCATGTATTCATTCTAAAAATGATGGTGATCATGCCCAACTTTGACTGATGATGGTCTTATTATCAATTTTCGTTGAGAACAAGCAGTACATATGATCTCATGAGATTGAAATATCTTGTCATTTTTTTAATTGATGTCCATTCGGGTTTTCCACGATTCTTTGCATCACTATTGAACCAGGGTGATCTAGTTGATCATGCCAAATCTTAAACACATGTTTATACTTTTGGTTAAAGGTGGCATATGATTCAACCACTCTTATCTTTGTGAAATATAATCCATACGATAAAACTGGTAATTTTTCCGCAGTATGTTTCTTTTTAGAAACCATTGTCATGATATAAAGATATTCACAATTTTCATCATTTATGGTTTCAACATGATAGCCATTTTGGAAAATATCTTTGAAATTCAATAAGTTTCTTTAGGATTGTGGAGAGAATAATGCATCTTGTATAATAAATTTTGTCTCTCCGGGCATTATTAAATTTGCTTCTCCACATCCCTCAATTATTTTTGTATTTGTAGATATCGTATTGACACTGGATTCATGTATTCTCAACTTAGATAAATACTTTTTATCTTTTAATTATTATGTGTGTTACTATACAATCCGCTAAACATATATCTCCATGATCATCTCGTTTTCATACGTATTTCTTGCATGATTTAGGATACGTTTTTTACACATATGTGATGTTTTACATGTGATTCCGTTTCCATTTTACTTCTTTCGTGTTTTCATGTTCTTACAGGTCTTTACGCGTATTTGGATCATTTTGGAGCTAAAAGGACATGCACGGAGCTAAGGAGCAACTTCAAGGATCATCACGGGACAAACGGGACGAGATTGAGCAAGAAAAGCCTCCACCCGGTCGGGCACAACTCTTGCACGACCGGGCAAGACCTTCGGCCAAACTTGTGCACCATTTGCACGACTCGGGCATGACTTGCCCCACCATTTGCCTTGTGCCCGAGCGGGCACACATACCATGCCCGATCGGGCATGCATTCCAGCCCACACATCCGCACGACTCGCCCTAGCCGCACCCGAACGGGCACCCTCAATGCCCGAGCGGGTGGCGGCCCGAAACTACCTTTTTAGTTAAGTAAACTTAACTTAAAACAAAGGGAACTCGTGGGGGCAATTTAGGCAACAATTGGACCGACTTAGGAGGCTTAAAAGGAGGCAAAAGATGTCATTGAAGCAAGCTTACATTGGAGAACAATTGGGAGAAGATTTAAGGAGATTCTTGCGAGGAGACAAGCGAGGAGCATTGGAGATCGAGCACTACCACTTCGGTTTTGTTTGGTTTTTATGTTCCTTAGACTTTCTACTATGTCTATGTTTCTTTACAGACGCATGAGCGAGTAGTTCGTTTGTTCTAGGAGAAGGGATTAGCCCTTGGCTATCCCGAGACCGCTTTTGATCTATTTTGAATGCATCTTCCCGTTTTAGTTTATCTATTCTTTATCTGAATGCTTCAATTTACTTGTGTTTGCGCTGGCCACGTAGATGCATGTGTTAGGGATTAGGAGAAGGACTGAAAGGAGAATTCTAGTCCTAGAAAGTCAGGTTTAGAACAACCGAGGTTAGGCCACGAAAGTAGGGTAGCAACGGTTGAGGGTGAACGGGCGAATCACAGAGTTTATGGGTTTAGTTCAAGGTGTCAGCCACGAAAGTAGGGGGCAGCTTGTCTAGATCACGTGTCTATGCCTTGAGAGAGGGTAGATATCATGTTAGGATCGTCTGCCTTAGATGGCTTTAACTGGGATTGCATGATAGATAGGTTGATCATTGGTTTTGGTAGTCTTGTGGTGAAACCGGATTCCTAGACGTTTGTCTTATCAATGGATCCCAAGTAGTTTATTTACTTTCAGTATTTCATTCTTCATCCACATTCTTTCGTTAGCAAGTTTGATTCGTAGTTCGGGTTTAGGTAGTGTTGCGTAGTCTCTGTGGGATCGACACCTAAAATACTACACATGTGCCGTGCACTTGCGGGTAGATTAGGTTATTTATATTTAACTCTGATACGCATCAAGTGCACGGCACGTGTGTAGTATTTTAGGTGTCGATCCTACAGAGACTAAATAACCTAAAATACTACACACGTGTCGTGCACTGTGGGATCGACACCTAAAATACTACACACGCGCCGTTTGTAGAAGCTCTCCAACAAATGCCCACGTACGCCAAATTTCTCAAAGAAATTCTGTCCAACAAATGGCGTATCGAAGAGAGTGAGACGGTAGCGCTCATCGAGGAATGCAGAGCCATTCTTCAAAACAAGTTGCCCCCGAAGTTGAAGGACCCTGGGAGTCTCCATTCCCCATGCACCATAGGAGACTTTAACACCGATAAAGCTTTATGCGATTTGGGAGCAAGCGTGAGCCTAATGCCACATTCGGTCTATAAGTGGGTGAACTTCGGAGATATTAAGCGTACCAAGATGTGTCTACGACTCGTGGATCGTTTGGTAAGACATCCGCGGGAATTGAAACATTCCCACCAAGGTAGGTAGTATTTGCATTTCGATGTACTCGATATTGAAGAAGATGATAGCGTGCCTATAATTCTTGGTAGACCATTCTTAGCTACTGCAGAGATTGATAGATGTACAACAAGGGAAGCTATCTCTATGTGTCGGTGACGAGAAGATTGAATTCAACTTATCCAGCCTCACGGAGTCATACTTTTGAGGTTATGTGCTGGACGCGTTGGCGAATGACAAGTTTGATTGAGTAAGTATTTCGGATCCGCTTGAGAGATATCTAAAGCAAGTTTGCAATGCTGCAAGACTTACTGATGGAGAAGCCCAGCATTACACGAAATTCATGAGTGCCATTGAGGCACTGCAAGACACCCCTCTTGCAAAGATGCAGGTCTTACCGACGAAGAAGCTGAGGCGTACGCAGAATTCATGAGTGCTGTCCAAACACTAAGAAATTCCCCACATGAGGAGATAACACACGAACAAGCTGACTTCGCAGTGGAGAAGGCGCCAAAACTCGAGTTGAAGCCGCTGCCCTCTTCTATTCGGGATGAGTATCTCGAACTTAATGATACATATTCCGTTAT
>CM071871.1:22767562-22786151 GCA_036759665.1 Gynandropsis gynandra
TCCCCCGAATTTGTTGGACAACCTGTTTTCCCTTGGCATCCGAAGACTTCAAGATGCCCTCCTCGATGAGTCCCTTCTCTACCAACTGAGCATTCTGAACTAGTTCAGACAATGATCCATGCTTGATTATCTCAATCCTGCGTCTGATCTCTGGTCGTAGTCCTTGCAAAAATTTGTTGACCTTGAGAACTTCTGAGGTTATCGATTTAGCCCCAAATCGTGATAACTCTAAATAAGTCTCATAATACTGAGCAATAGTACGGTCACCTTATGTGAGCTGTAGAAATGCCAATTCCATCTCTTCACGAGTAGTGTGTGGTATATACTTCAACTCAAAAAGTTGTTTGAACTCATCCCAAGAAAACACATGATCATGACGTTCCCTCTGAATCTTTTCCCACCAAAACACCGCTTCTCCCTCCAAATAGTGGAGCACAATATCAATCTTAAACTCAAGTGGACATCTAGATGATCGAAAGTTCCGCTCTAATCGAAACATCCATTCCTCCGCCTTTATGGGAAGTATCGCACCGCCACGGAATGACTTTGTACCCCATTTAGCCATGTGATCCATGACATAGAAATACTCCGACGTCTCCGCATGCCTCTGATTAAACACTGGAGGAGGCATTGGTGGTGATGGCAACGGTACTTGCGGCAGAGCAGGTGGCTGTACTGGTGGTGGTGTTGGTGCCTGCACCGGTACTTGTGGCGTCGCCGAACTCTCCTCTTGTTCATGTTGTCGACTTTCTGCTAATAGCTCTCTCAACATTTCTCTCATGACATCTCTATCTAATCCGCTTCGCGATCTTCGTTCAGATGATTGAGACTGCGTACGGCTAGTGGAACGAGAGCTTCCACTCATTTCGCGACCAAGAGCTCCAGTAATCATCCTCCTCGGTAGTGTCTCCTACACACAATTAACTCTTATTAATTTCCACAGCTCTGCACCCACTAGACATTTAAGGACATGTGTGCTACGGTCTCGTGGCTTTATTAAAACATTTCGCAAAACATTTGAAATCCAGTGAAAACGATAAAAACGAAAATGAAAACCAGGCTCTGATACCAATTTGGCTTTGGGTGCTAAATGACGTTAAGAATATTGTCAAACTTGTCATTAAATCCGTTCAAAGCATGCATTACCAGAGCTTTCTCAGATACATGTGAGTCGAGATTGGTGAAGAAATCGAAGATCTTTTGGATCTATCGAGAGATTGCCGATTGTGATACATCATAGTTTGTTATCCAACTGGATTGTGTGGGCTTCTTTGTTGTCACGAAACAAAGGTTTAACCCGCAACCAAATCGCATTAGATATGGATTTGGTTTTAAGCATCGAAGATCTTTAAAAATGGTTTTGTAAATCCATAAGTTGATGAGACCATCAATGCATTTCCATTCATCTGTGGGATTCGTAGAGCCAGAGGTGGAGCCAACTGTTTGGGTCAGCACACCAAAACTTAAACAATGTGTTTCAAACATATCGCGCCACAAGTCGTAATTCATCTATTCTATATCCAAGATAATTGAGATATGTGATTTGATGTGTGTAACTCCAAAGAGCTCATAGATGGGCATGTAAGAATACATTTTGCACATCTAACTGATGTATAGGACAATTGTTGGAGACCAAAATGCTCAGTACAATTCGGATAGTTTTGGCTTCACTACTTCTCTAAATGTCTCATCACAATCCACACCGACTTTTTGCAACTTGCCGTTAGCGGTGAGTCATGCCTCGTACCACACCAAAGTTCCATTTGCATTATATTTATGTTAAAATAGCCACATAGAGCGCACAAAATTAACATTTTTGGTACAAGGAGCCAAGTCTCAACTCCTACTTTTAATATGAGAATCAAACTACGATTTCATCAGCTCATGTCAATGTGGATCCTCACGGGCTTTGATATGTGAGGTACATAATGGGGATATTGTGATAGTGTGAAGGTTTATGACTTTTTTTGGTTTCAAGATGCCATGTTGACTACGGGTACCTATTTAGTAGGGGCGAGATGGGTTAGGTGGCTAGTTTTGAGGTTGACTCACTTGAGGGGGCTTGAGTAGGTGTAAGTGGAGATGACCAAAGGTAGGTGTGTAGAGGCGAGCCTATGTCTAGTAATGTGTCGAGAAACTCACAGGTCTTAGACAAAGATTGTGTTGGGGAGGAAAATGGGAAAGTGGATTCTCCAAAATATCTAGATCATTATATCCTTTGTATTGGTTTGGGTAACTCAAGAATACATATTGTTTTGAGATAAGAGAAAGTTTGTGAGACATCGTGGCTAGGAGATTTGGGTAGCATAGGCACCTAAAAAACTCGTAGGTGTTTAGATGAGGTAGGTAGGTTTGTTATGTAGCTTGGTGGATGGGATTTGGTTGTCTATAGAGGTTAATGCATAATGTTGAAAAGGTGGGTGACCACATGAAGTGCTTCGACCCAATATTTGGGCGACATGGAGGTGTTGAACAACATAGTTCAGATGTAGTTGTTTAAGATTCTTATTATGCGCTAGACTTTCTCATTTTGTTAGGAGGTTTGAGGACATAGAAGCAAAGAAAAATGCCATTAGAATAAATTTTTTAGAATCGTATTGTTGAAATTTCCCTCGTGGTCACATTTGGGGTTTCCAATCCGTGTTTCGATTCGGGTTCTTTGAGTTTCGATTCGGGTTCCTCGAGTTTTGAAAAATTATATCTAAATATTTTCGATTCGGATTCGATTCGGATTCAGAAGAATTACACCTGAAATAACGCCAATTACATACGTATAGTTGAGTTCTTCGGCTAGTTTAGATTATTAAGGTTATTTTGGTTATTCGGTATTATACCTAATTTGGCTTATTTGGTTTTAGGATTCTTCGAATAGTTCGTTTTTTCAATATAAAACAAAAACAAAAAATCAAATATAATAGAAAATATATAAAAACTACTAGGAATTTTTTAGTGTTAATATATATTTTTTTTTAAACGGATTGTTCGAATTTCTAGGGTTTTATTTGAACCCGAACTGAACTGATCCAAATCCAAACAGATTCTGCAATTTAATGACATATGGGTTCTTAGGATGATCCATATTTCAAACGATTTGGGTTATTCGGGTCGGTCCAGATAAACCAAATTGGACACTGCTAGTCATATTTGAGGAATTTGATGTGTGTTCCAATGAGTTCGAACATACAAGTTAAAATGGACAAAATTGACAAAAACTTCACTTTTCCAACGAAGCGGATAAACCCAAACATTGTGAGAAAACTGATCGTGAAAAAGAACATAGTGTTGAATCCCATTGAATCCAGATATAGGTGACATCCATATACCCGATTGTATTATTTTGAAGGTGTTAGTGGTATGAGAAAAAGATTTTTCAACGGTAATCTAATGTATTTCTCGAGTTGACATGCACGATAAAGAGTATGTGCATTGTCTTTGTTACAATGAAGCAAACCCAAAGATATTAAAGATTAGAAAACTGAATCCCCAGGATGTCTAAGATGTCGATGTCAAGCGTAACCCAAATTTAAAAGTGCGAATGAAGCAGCTGGAAGCTGAGATGTAGGAAGGATGGGGTAGAGAAGATCCGAGATATCACATCGAAGTAGAATGGTTTCCATTAGACGATGTTTCTGGAGAAACCATTAGTATCAAAATCGACATAACAATCATTATCACATGTAAATTGACGAACGAAAACAATGTTTTTGACAATAGAAGGGGTGATTGAAAATGGGGACAAGTGAAAGATGTGATTTTGGGTTGGTATAAGGGAATGACCGATTTTTATGATAGGAATGGAGGATCCATGCTCAAATTAAAATTGTACATGATGTTGCCTTGTTTAGATGTCAAGTGAGTTGTGGTGCCCGTGTTCATATACCAAGAAGCATCCGCAACGCTCTGGATGTTGATGGCATTGAAGGCTTGTATTAGATCAGCTAGAGTTTTAATAGATGTGAGAACATTGACGTTGGTTCCCGTCGAGATTTGGACTCGATCCATGAACACATAATTCGTCGAAACATAGGGTATTATGTTGTGTTCTCCAACATCAGCCATGACATGACTATGGATTCCTATATATTGTATTAAAAAATTTTTAAATTCTTGAGCTAGTTTTTGGAATTAATTAGGTCCAAATCTAAATTTGACGATATGAGAGTTTGATTCATCTCGATTCGAATATACTGATGTTGAGTCCCCGATTGAGATGTTCTCGCTCTAGGATCGAACCTGGACGTGAAAGGGATTGTTATGTTATATTATCTAACATCGGCTAGGACATAAACTGTAGACTTCTATATATGATATTATTCAACTGTAAACTCTCGATCTAGCTTCTTTAAGACCATAAAGTACTTCTACAGTCGAGAAATGTGAGTCGGGTGATAGGGATCTCAGAATCCCAGAGGTTGAAACATGTAAACCGTTTCTTGTAACTGTCCATATAGGAATGTGTTTTGCACATCTAAGTGATGTATATGCCAATTGTTGGAGACCATAATGCTTAGTATAATTTTGATAATTTTGGCTTCACTATGAGCTAAATGTCTTATCACAATCCACACGGACTTGTTGTGATTTGTCATTAGCTTTTTAAGTGTGGAATCAACAATTCATTTCCTTGTATGTATTTTGGTGATGGGATAACCAAGCTATGATTCTAATCTATGTCAATGGTTTCATTCTCATAGCCTCAGCTATAGAACATTTTTAGTAGATCATCACATCTTTCACAGTTGAATTCGCAACGTCTGATCTGGGTCGACTTCATCATTTTCAAGATATCAAGGCCACACACATCGCATCTGGTCTAGTTTTTCAATAGTCTACATATGCTAAGGTTATTCTACGATGAGCGAGTATAGAATCTTGTAACCCATGTGCAACACCCGTCAAGACATAACTAAAATTATCTACAAGTGATGGCGATCTTGTCTCTAACCCAAGTTAATACCGGAGCATTGTCGGTGCACTTCAATATTTGACATTCACCTGACAAGACATTCAGTACGTCGTGAAACACCTATGCTTGTTTCTCCATGACCAAAGAGAATCGCATCTCAATACCATGAAAAGGGTCTTACGATACATCAAAGGAACTATGTCTCATGGTCTACAGATTTCACCCTTCAGCATCATTGAGTGAACGATATATACAAATGTTGATTAGATCGATTGTTCCGATCACTGAAGGTCTACATTAGGGTACTATGTTTTCATTTATGACAATTCGTTCTTATGGTCCTCCAAACGATAACCAATGGTATTACATTCGAGAGTTGAAGCCGAGTATTGGTTTGTTGCTAACGCCAATACGGAGACTTGCTAGTTGTACAACCTCCTTTAGGTACTCCATTGTGTTCTTGATCCAGCCACACTGGTATATTGTGAAAACGTATCACTTGTGTATCTTTCGACGAATCTGGTACAACATTGACAAATAAAACACATTAAGATCGACATTTACTTCGTCTAAGATAAAGTGGCCATCGAGTCTTTCAGAGTTCTCCATGTTCCGTCCTTGCGGCAATTTGCACACATCTTTGGAAAAGACAATATGTCACACATTTATATGGTATTAGAGAATTCAACCTAATATTTTCCATAACAATCCTTGTTCTCCTTCTTCCTTGTTTTTTCACGCCATTCCACTCCTACCATGGCTGCCGCTGCTCTTTCATCAGACAAGCCCATATTTGTCATTGTATCAAAGTCTGTTTCGTTTCAATTAGAATATACTGATGTTGGATCCCCGATTGTGATGTCCACGCTCTAGGATCGAGTCTAGGCATGAGAGGGAGTTTTATTTTGTGTTGTCCAACATCGATTAAGACATGAACTATGGACTCTTATATGGTATTAGACAACTTTAAACGTTTGAACTAAATTTTGGGATTAGTTAGGTACAAAATTTGACATTTTTTTCTAATTCAAAACCTGAGTTCAAATTTTGAGTTTGAATATGAGTTTAGATTTGAACATAAATTAGTTTGTTCTTTAAATCTAAAATTAAAATGCATATGTCGAATTCAAATTTTATTTTATTGGTTTTCAAAAGTTAAAATTTGAATTCATAATTTAATAGATAAAATTATTAAATAAACATTAATAATTTATTATAAAACTTGGAGTTTGAATTTATAATTTTTTATATAAAATTACTAAGGTAATCAGTAATGGTATTTTTCTTCAACATGTATACACTCTTGTGGCCACTCCTCTTCAACATGTATACACTCATCCACGTGCTTTCTAAGTAGCATCAGAAACATTCCTTGTGAACTGACAAGAACAGATTAAAAATCCCTTCAAAAACTTCAAAGAGATCCTTTTCTTTTTCTCAAGATTTAGTGCAATCTTTCGTAAAGGACTTGTGTTCCGATTTGCATGCACGGTGCCTCTTTTTTTGTACCACGTTCTTTCGAATTTTTTTTATCTTTCGAGAAAGCATGTCCACGGGGAAAAAAATCTTCTATGACAATCAAACCAACATGGTTTCTTACCATGTACTAGTCGAAATGAATATGTATCCTCCATACAATATGGACATGCTAATCTCCCGTGCGTGCTCCATCCAGATAACATTCCATAGGCAGAAAAGTCATTAATTGTCCACAAAAATATTGTTTTCAATGTAAAATTTTGCTTCGTACTCACGTCATAAGCGAGAATTCCTTCGCTCCACAAATGTCTTAATTCATGAATTAAGGGCTGCAAAAAGACATCGAACCATTGGGAGGAAAATCATACGGAGACAAAATCATATCGGGAGGCAAATCATACGGAGACAAAATCACCAACCAGAGTGAATATTGACTTCTAGATTGTCCATATGGACTAAAACCATTGGTGCACAGGCAAAGATAAATGATTCTCGTTTCATATGCGAACTCAGGAAATATTTCATTGAAATCTTTCCAAGCCTTACCATCCGATGGATGTTGCATTATACCTTCGCCAGTCGAGTGTTCTGCGTGTCATCTTATTGCCGCAACAGTTTTTTCGATTCAATAACCTTCTCAACCTCTTTGCTATAGGCATATAGAACACTTTTTGTATGGTACATATTTACGTGAAGATGGTTTTTTTGGCCGAAATCTGCTTGCACCGCAAAACTTGCATTCCACAAGTCTTTATGATTTCCCCAAAACAACATGCAACTGTTTCTACAAACATAAATTTTCTCATGCGGTATTCCCAAATATTTTAAAACATTCTTTGTTTCGTAGTATGTCTCGCGAGCTTGATTATTTTCCGGTAAGTATTCACGCATTGTTTTGCAAAATGAATCAATGCAATTTTCAGCAACATTGTAGTCTGTTTTTATACACATCAATCTTGAAGATAAAGATAAGCGGGACTGACCTTCACGACAACCTTCATATATAGGTTGTTTCGCCGAATCCAATAGGTTGAAGAATCGGCATACATAGATGTTCAGCATCTCTTCATGCGGTTGTTCATGAACAACTGCAGGACAAGTATCTGACACCCTTTCCACATATGGATTGGTTGTTGATGCTTCATAAATAACTTCTTCATTTAGTTCTACTTGTGCTTCTTGCACAATATCTCTAACGCAACAATTTTCACCATGAAATAACCAAATTTCGTAATTCTTAACGAAACCCACCTTGCAAAGATGTTTGCAAACAATTTCCTGACTTCAATACTTCATGTTTTGCATCTTTTGCATGGACATAACATTGTCCCGCGTTCTTGACACAAAGGTTGTATCGATGCAAAACTCATGAATTGCTTCAATCCGTGTAAGAATTCTTGCGTAATCTCTTCGGTTATAGGAAATTTTCTTCTACACACCACTCTCTCGATCTATATATATATATATATATATATATATATCTATTTGAAGAAGACACAATTTTGTTGACAATATATTAGTTGTTGATGGTTTGATGCTAAAACCTTGATAGTTATCATTAAATAATGTTATTTGCAACAGACATCCGTTGGAAATGTCAACCGATGCCCGTTGCAAGTTCACGTGAAATTATTCAACCGATATTCCTCGAAATTAGCAATTTCAACGGGCATCCATTACATTTTCCAACGGACATCCGCTACAGTTTGCAATGGATGTTCAGACGTTTTTTGTGGTTTTCTAATGCGGTTCCAACGGATGATGGCATTGGACTCAATCCATAGACCGTCCGTTGTAATTTGCGATAGATTGCAACGGACGGTAGCAACGGTAGCTTTCCATTGATAGCCCGTTAAAAATTGCGACGGATTGAGACGGATGTCTGCCTATTGGAAGTTCTCGCGTATCCGTTGCAATCCGTCGGCATTTTTCATCAACAGACGAATCCGTTGCTCCGTCCGATTTGCAAATTCTGTGTTTTTTTTTTGTAGTGTTATGTGCTTCAAATGCCAAGGTCTTGGGCACTAAACCAAATATTTTTTGAACAAGAGGACTAGTACGTGCAAATGATGGTTATTTGACAATATCGGATGAAGACATGGAACCTAGGGCTGAAGAGCCTAATTAAAATGCCGAGGAGTATGAAACCATTGATATAATCATGGACAACGTCGAGGATCCCGAGCATGAAGAGGACGCCTCAATATTACAAGAAGGACCCGTGACCCGAGCTAAGGTAAGAAAGGAGGACACGACCCATGCTTTAAGCGAAGAGGACGAGGCCCGTGCTGTGGCAAGCGACGAGGACACAACCCATGCTGAATCGAAGGGAAAGGACATGACCCGTCCAAAGGAGAGAAAGGCGGATGCCACCCGTCCTAAGGAGAGCAAGAAGGACGCTGGTCCCGTGACCCATGGTAGGGCTAGAGAGGAGGATGTCTTAACCATACCAGTAGTCCCGTGACTCGAGCTAAAGCTAGGATGCTCAAGGAAGCTACCATCGGAATTCTCACAGTCGTGCAAGTTCAAGATGGGTGCTCGAATCCACAAGGAAGTTCCAACATCCGAGTCATACTACAAGCCGAAGCACATCTGGCAATGATCAACAATTAGGGTAAGTGTTTCATGTGTGTTTTTTCCCACCGTTGGTTTTGTCCCACATGGTTTTCCAACAGCGGGTTTTTAACGAGGCCACGACTCACTTCCGTTTCCCAAGTTGTTGACCCGAGACTTCATATGTCGATCGTATCGAAGTATTTTATCTTACGTTTATTTTTATTTTGAATTTTGAATTTTTTTTTCATTTAAGTTACAAGCCTTGCATGGCTTGCATGCATTTATTGTATCGTTGATGTCTTGCAGAACTTCTTCTCCTTCATATGGCCGGCCATGCCTTATAGAATTCACCTTGGTTTTTCAATTTGAATTTCTCTTTGAGAATTTCTCCATTGTTGTTGTGTCATATCCAGCAATTGTTGGTGCGTAATATCCAACACTCATTCGTTCTTTGTAGGTGTGTCATATCCTCGAAGACAAGCTCGATAAATCAAGATCCTTCCGCAACTCTCGTGTGACCTATCGTTCCACACGTCTTGTGTAAGGAGTCTTCTGGCTCGGCTGCAGAAAGGGTTATCCATCATACCCGGTAGCTAGTGATTGCACCGTGCGAAGTTTCTGTGCATTTGTTATGTGTCATTTATGTTACGAGTCATGACTGCTCGTACGCTACTTGTTCTACTTGTTCTGCTTGTGGGCTGCTTTGGTGTGTTACATGTGCAGGTTGTCCGTGAGTTTTCTGTGTGTATAATCATCAAAACACAATGGGAGATAACAGTGCAGAAACCCGCCAAGTAAACAAGATGTTGATTGAAGCTCTTCCGGCTCGATTGGAGCAAACTCTTAGCATCAAAATGGAAGAGTTTTTGCAGGAGATTCGGCAGGAGATTCGGCACGAAATTCAGGCATGAACAAGAGTAAATCCTACTCTCAATCAACGAGAAAGGATTCAGCAAGAAGAGGACAATAAATATTATTAACGAGGCAGTTCATCCTCGTCTCGTAGTAGTAAAAGACGACGCTAAGGGGTGCGGGAACGTAAGGACAGCCCCAGGGATGGCCTTACAGGTCTAAAACTCAAAATCCCCCCATTCCACGGAAAGGATGATCCGGAGGTTTATTTGGAATGGGAGAAGAAAATCAAACTTGTGTTTAGTTGCCAGCACACTGCGAGACCAAGAAGGTTAGGGTTGCTGCAACGGAATCTACGATTACACGTTGAGTTTTTGGGATCAGTTGGTAACTTCTAGGCAATGTAATGGAGAGAAACCTATAGAGACGTGGCTGGAAATGAAAGCTATAATGCATAAACGTTATGCTTCAAATCGCTGTCTCCGAGAGCAACACAAATTGATTCCAATAGAGAAAAACCTCAAAATGAGCGCTCGTTCTAACTTTGGGACTGGAAAATTCAGCCATCAACGGGAGGAAAACAGAGTTATCTTAGGAATGACAAGTTTGTCCCAACAACAAATGACGATGTAAAAGTTATTCCAATGGCTCAAAGAGGCAAAGGAAAAGCCGAGGCCACTACATCGAGATCTCAGGACGTAAAGTGCTTCAAGTATCACGACATGGATCATTATGCGGATGAATGTATGAAAAAAAGATTTATGATTATTTGTGAGGATGGTGAGATTGAATCCGAGGACAAGGAATCTGAATCTTCGACCGAGGAGTATGAAGAAGAACTCGGGTTAAATGTCAAGAAACACCCAAGGCCTTATACACTAACGTGACCAACCACGTGGTCGTACCTATCACCATTGGAATACGAGGACGAGATCCTGTGTGATGTTCTTCCCAAGGATGCGCGCCATACCCTTCTTGGTAGTCCATGACAATCGGATCATAAGGTAATATATGATGGTTCTACTAGCCTGCATTCTTTTGAGTTTAATGGCAGGAAAATGATTCTTATTCATTTGACGCCAACAGAAGTGCAACAAGATTAAATGCGCCTAAAACAGAAGGAAGAACGCGTAATAAAGCCATCGAAGTTCTGCGCTAAATTGGGTTAGATCAAGAAATCTCTTCAATGTAGTCAATCGATTTTATTATTCATGTTTAAGGAAGCTCTTTCGAGCTTGACTAACCTTGCACCGGTGTTGCCGAGTGAGATCATTTCTTTACTGCAGACTTATAAAGGTGTTTTTATCGAAAACAACCCTACGGGATTACCTCCTATACACGGCATCGAACAAAAAATAGACTTCATTCCCAGAGCCGCACTTCCAAACCGGCCAGCTTATAGTAACAACCCGGTGGAGACTAAGGAGTTGGAAACGTGGCGGCATTACCTTTGTCCAAAAAAGTTCGAAATACATACCGACCACGAATCACTCCAGCCTAGGATGATAGTGTCGGATAAAGATTCAAAGTTCCTTAGTCATTTTTGGAAAACTCTATGTTCTAAGCCAGGAACTAAATTATTGTTTTCCACAACGTGTCTTCCCCAAACCGACACTACAAAAAAACTCGCAGTTCCCAACGGACGGGGCAACGGATCCGTCCGTTGGAAACACTTACCAATTGTAATAGATTTGTTGATATTTTTAACGGGCAAAAATCCGTTGCAATCCGTTACAAATTTCAACGGAATTGTAACTGATAATTTCCGTTGCTATATCCGTTGAAATCCGTCGCGATTTTTAACGGATTGTAACGGGTATTGTCCGTTGGCCTTATCCGTTGGAAGATCCGTTAGAAACTGGGAAAAGGATTCCAACGGGCATCCGTTGCAAATTGTAACGGATGCCCGTTAGAAATCACAAGGATGCCCGTTGATATTGTAAATTTCGAGGTTCAATTGTCGAATTAAATAACCGCGAAGGAGCAACGGGCATCCGTTGCAATTTCCAATGGATGTTCGTTGGAATATTTACTATATATATAGAAACATAGGGTTTCCCCAAAACATCAATAAAAACCATCTTAATATCTATTATTGAATCCAAAATAACTTTGATGAATTGTTTCACCGCCGGGATAGGGAAAAGGATTCCCGACGGGGTTGCAGTTCATAAAGGTTGTTTTGAATTCGATAATAGACGTAAAGATGCCGGATGTCCGTTGGAATATTTATTATTTACATCGGAACCTAGAGTTACCTCAAATCATCAATAACAAGTATCTTAATATCTAATGTCGAATCCAAAACAACCTTCATAAACTGTCTCACCGCGGGGATCGGGAAAAGGATTCCTGACGGTTATGCAGTTTATGAGGGTTGTTTTTGGATTCGATAATAGACGTAAAGATGCTGATTTCGGTTTTTGTTCACTACTTAACATCGAAATTAAATGAATTATAATTACAAAATCGTAATTCATAAGATCTAACTATTGTAATATGGAAAAATTAACGGATTTGTAAGCACTTTTAACGGGCATTAATCCGTTGGATAAGATTTCAATGGGAATCCGTTGGAATTTGCAACGGATTCCCGTTGAAATTGTTTATTTGGAGGCCACCGGTTTAAATAAATTTATGTGAACCTCCAACGGGCATCCGTTTCAATTTCCAACGGATGCCCGTTGGAATGTTCACTATTTAGATCATACCAAAGAGTGCATCAAACCATCAATAACAAAAAAAAATTCGAAAAATTGTCGTCTTCTTCAAATCAAAATATATATAGATCAAGAGAGTGGATGTATAGAAGAAAAGATCCTGTAACAGAAGAGGTTACGCAAGAATTCTTACACGGATTGGAGCAATTCATGAGTTTTACATCGATGCAGCCTTTGTGTAAGAACGCGGGACAATGTTATGTCCATGCAAAAGATGCAAAAACATGAAGTATCGAAGTCAAGAAATTGTTTGCAAACATTTTTATAAGGTGGGTTTCGTTGAAAATTACGAAATTTAGTTTTTTTCACGGTGAAAATTGCGGTGTTAGAGATATTGTGCAAGATGCACAAGTAGAACGAAATGAAGAAGTTATTTATGAAGCATCAATGACCAATCCATATGTGGAAATAGTGTCAGATGCTTTTCCTAGAGCTGTTAATGAACAAACGCATGAAGAGATGCCGAACATCGATGCACATCGATTCTTCAACCTATTGGATTCGGCGAAACAGTCTATATATGAAGGTTGTCGTGAAGGTCAGTCTCGTTTATCTTTTTCTTCAAGATTGATGAGTATTAAAACAGACTACAATGTGGCTGAAAATTGCATGGATTCATTTTGCAAAACAATGCAAGAATATTTTCCAGAAAATAATCAAGCTCCTGAGACATATTAGAAAACAAAGAATGTGTTAAAAGATTTGAGAATGCCACATGAGAAAATTGATGTTTGTAGAAACAATTGCATGTTGTTTTGGGGAAATGATAAAGACTTGTTGGAATGCAAATTTTGCGGTGCAAGCAGTTGGGCCTAAAAAACCATCTTCACGTAAATATGTTCTATATGCCTGTAGAAAACAGGTTGAGAAGGTTATATGAATAAAAAAACGATGCGGCAATGAGATGGCACGCAGAACACTCAACGGTCGAAGGTATAATGCAACATCCATCGGATGGTAAGGCTTGGAAATATTTCAATGAAATATTTCCCGAGTTCGCATATGAAACAAGAAATGTCTATCTTTGCTTATGCACGGATGGTTATAGTCCCTATGGACAATCTGGAAGTCAATATTCTCTGTGGCCTATGATTTTGTCCCCATATAATTTGCCTCCCGAGATGTGTTTGAAAATAGAGGTAATGTTCCTGACATTGTTGATTCCAGGACCAGAACATCCGAAGAAAAGTTTCGATGTCTTTTTGCAGCCCTTAATTCATGAATTACGACGGTTGTGGAACGAATGAGTCCTTGCTTATGATGTCAGTACTAAGCAAAATTTCACATTGAAAGTGGTCTTGTTATGGACAATTAGCGATTGTCCTACCTATTGAATGTTATCTGAATGGAGCACGCACGGAAGATTGGCATGTCCATATTGTATGGAGGATACAGATGCATTTCAACTAGTACATGGTAAGAAACCATGTTGGTTTGATTGTCATAGAAGATTTCTTCCTCGTGGCCATGCTTTCCGGAAAGATAAAAACATTTTTGGAAGAACGTGGTACAAAAAGAAGAGACGCCGTGCATGCAAACCGGAATACAAATCCTTTACGAAAGATAGGACAATGAGTGATTTACAAGAATCGGTTGAATACGGTGGAGATCGTGGGCATCGTAAACCAAAAGGCCAAGGTGAATGGCATAACTGGTATAAACGTAGTATCTTTTGGGAGCTACCATACTGAAAATCATTGATATTACATCATAATTTAGATGTTATGCATATCGAGAGAACTTTTTCCCAAAAGGCCAAGGTGAATGGCATAACTGGTATAAACGTAGTATCTTTTGGGAGCTACCATACTGAAAATCATTGATATTACATCATAATTTAGATGTTATGCATATCGAGAAGAACTTTTTCGATAACATCATAAATACTATTTTGAATGTGGCGGGTAAAACCAAGGATAATATACAATCATGAAAAGATCTGAAGTAAATATGTCGACGACCTGAGTTGGAATTACGAGATGGAAGGTCACCTATCCCGGTATTCAGATTGTCCGGTCCGACGAAAACGACATTATTAAAGTGGTTAAAAGAGGACATTAAGTTTCCCGATGGATATGCATCGAACATTGCTCGATGTGTGGATATTGTTGGTTCGAGGCTGATCAGATTGAAAAGTCACGATTGTCACGTTTTCATGCAGCGGCTCATTCCAGTTACATTTGCTGAGCTCTTACCACAGAATGTTCACATGTGTTATGCAAAATCAGCATATTTTTTAGAGATATATGTTCGAGGAATTCAAAAGGTGATGACTTAAAAGTAATGAAAGTATTATGTGCATTGGAATAAGTTTTTCCGCCTTCATTCTTCGATGTCATGGAGAATTTGCCAATACATTTACCAGATGAGGCAATACTCGGTGGGCCAGTTCAATTCAAACGGATGTATCCTTTCGAAAGGTTTTTCTTTCATTTAAAGAAAAAAGCAAAAAACAAAGCAGCGGTCGAAGGATCTATTGTCAAACAATACTTGCTGGAAGAAATCACATATTTCAACACATTTTATTTCGAGTCGCATATTCAAACGAAAGAACGTCGTGCAACGGATGATCACACAAACTATCTGTATCAATATAATCCGCAGTTTGGCACAATTCCTGAAATTTTTACACCGATTGGACGTATAGGAGGTAAATCCGATGAATATTGGCTAACACCAGAGGGGTATAATCACGTCCACACATATATACTACTAAATTGTCAAGAGTTATTACCGTTCGAAAGGTATGTACATGGTACATATTAAATTCAATCTTCATATATATATATATATATATATATATTAAAATGTAACATATTTTCATTATTCGGAATATTTGACGAAAAAGTGCTTGGTACATATCCTCATGTAAATGCAACTGAACTCATAGACATTAAAGTTTAACATTATGGCTTGTGGTTTAGAGACTACGTAAGTACTCGTGTACACTTCTATTTAAGTTAATTGCATATAAAAGTATTAATTTGTTTTTTATACATACAAGTGAAATGTTCTGATGAAAGACTTCCTACGTGGTTAAAGATTTGGCTAATGGTCCCGCACGAAATGTCATGTGTTGGCCAATCTTGTTTACTCACGACCACACGTTCCACACGTACGAACACGGAAAACATAGAAGCACATACAACTATGGCGTTTGCGTTAATAGTGATATAGAGGGTGATAACTTCTACGGCATTTTGCACCGAATCATAGAACTGGAATATCCCGGTCTCGTTGGGTTGAAGGTGATGCTTTTAAATGTCAGTGGTTTGACCCAACCGTAGGACGTGGAATACGAAAAAACCATTAGGGAGGAGTTGACGTCAATCTGACATGACAATATGGTAAGTATGATCCATTCATCACAATAGATCAAGCAGATCAAGTATGATACGTGCAATATCCAACAACATTGAAACATCGAAGAGAGGAGTGGTGGACCGTAGTAAAGATCAAGCCACGAGGGATGATAAGCTCTGATGAGAAAGAAGATGCGTTGCAACTCGATCATCCGCAGCCGATTGCGAGAAATGACATAGACGGAGAACTCATACGCGATTATGGAGATGTTGATCCAGAAGATGCTGAAGATGAAAACAGCGATGAATTCAATGAACAAGCGAAGGAAGACTCGCCCATCGATGAATCTACTAAAGAAGAAATTTAAATACAATAATGTCTATCATGTGTAATAAATGTAGATGATGTATAATGTAAATGAATTGTAACGTTCATGATGTGTAGTAATGTATATGATGTGTAATCGAACAATCGAAATGTTAATACAATCGAATAGGTTATATAAACGATGTTAGATGTATTAAAACTTAGAATTATCTAATACCAACGGGCATCTGTTGAAAATTGGTAACGGATGTCCGTTGATACACGAACTCGCCCCCGACACTTAGAATCAATTTTTAAGTTGTCCACATTTCCAACGGGCATCCGTTGCAAAGTTTCTAATGGACAACCGTTACCAATTTTCCAACGGGCATCCGTTGGAAACTTAACGGTCGAAACCATTCCAACAGGCTTCCGTTGGTAATTTGTAACGGATGACCGTTAGCAATATTGCAACGGGCATCCGTTGCAATTTCCGACGGATGCCCGTTGGACTAGGTAATGATGCCTACCCTAGTCTGTAGATTTTTCCAACGGGCATTCATTGGAAATCGCAACGGATGCCCGTTGAGAAGGGAGATGAGCCACCATTTAGCCTTCCGTTGCCTCGGGAACACGCATTCTCAACAGGCATCCGTTGGAATTTCCAACGGATGCCCGTTGGGAATACAGGACATCACGTCAATTTACTCCGTCCGTTGAGATAACGCGTTTTCCAACGGGCATCTGTTGCAAATTCCAACGGATGCCCGTTGGAAAACTCGATATATATAAACCCGTTGAACATTTCTTATTTCAACACAAATCACAAACAAAAAACTCCTCTCAAATTAACATTTCACCCCCAAACACTCTAAATCCTTTGAAAAACAATGAGACCGAGACGTTTTATAGGCTCAGGGGTTTATTAGATGGTTCCCCGGGAGCTCCTCCCCCGCCTCCACCACCACCATATCGTCCTCATTCACCAGAATCGGCACCACCAATATTTGATGAAGAGGACGATAAGATAGATATCAATTCTTTGATCGATGATTTCGATGGGCGTCCAACCCTTCTGATTATCGATATCAGAACATTCTCCTGGGACGTTATAATAAAAAATTACTATTTTCATTTGTATTATTATATGTTATAAATATTATCTAATTTTGTATTGTTGATTCGCAGGTTTGATGTTGATGATGTACTGAAAAACACAAACAACAACATTATCCAAGGGTCCTTACAGGACGAATTATACTATTCCTGGCAAGTTACGCCAGAAGTTGTGCGCCAGCGATGGTGGCGCACTTTTATAGTAAGTTTTTTATTAAATTAAATTTCAAATTCTTAGTTATGTATATATATATGTTATAAAACTAAAACTTTTATAACTTTGTTTGCAGCGCTCATTCAGATGGAGGCGAAAGGATACGTTGCGCATCTACACAGCATGGGTGCGCGACATGCAGGCGCGGATGCGCCTGATGATGAACGGTGCAAAACGCAACTACTACGCCAACAATCGCAAACCGAGATGGCCAACAAAAGCGGTCTTCAGTAAAATGATTCAGCATTGGGAGTCCGCAAAATTCAAGGCCAAGAGCGAGAAGACCAAACAATGTCGCTACGGTGAGAAGGTTCCCGGAGATGGTCCGCATCGCCATACTTCGGGATCATAATCCTTCCCGAAACAAAGAAAAGAATTGGTAAAATTTTCTTTATTTTAATTTTTTGTTTATTTAAATATTTATCTAACTAACTTTATTTTATATTATAGATCCAACGGATAGGAAGAGAACCGACTCTTCTTGAGCTGGTAATAGAAACCCATGCCAAGAAGAAGCCGGTTGTCTGGGAAGAGGCCGACGAACCCGAACTCATGCCAAGAAGAAGCCGGTTGTCGGGGAAGAGGCCGACGAACCAGAACTCGTCGATCCTCGAGCGCAGCGAACCGTGAGAGCTGTAACGGAGAAGATCACACAGCAATCTCAAGCTTGCGGTTCAAGCCCCGACGAACTTAATCCTTTACAAAAGGACAAAAATTATTTAGAGGTAAAAGTTCATTATTTTATTTCTCTATTATTAATAAAATAATTTGTAAAAATCTAACGTTACTTTTTAGATCACACAGCAATCTCAAGCTTGCGGTTCAAGCCCCGACGAACTCAGTCCTTTACAAAAGGAGAAAATTTATTTAGAGGTAAAAGTTAATTATTTCATTTCTCGATTATTAATAAAATAATTTGTAATAATCTAATGTTACTTTTGTTTTTCTTGTAGTCGGTGAAACCGTATAAGGGACGTCTATACGGTCTCGGGGCGCTTCAAAAGGATATCATCGAGGATGCCACGACGGTACCTCCCGTAGTGCAAGAGAGTTTCACGCAACAATGGCAGATCAAGGAGCTCGAAGCCAAAGTTCAGCACTTGGAGAGCGTCATCGAGTTGATGGGGCAAGGGAGGG
>CM071871.1:22786196-22798285 GCA_036759665.1 Gynandropsis gynandra
GAAAGCTAAATTTCCGCTCATTTTTCCCGCCTAAATGACAACGGACGTCTGTTGAAACATTGTAACGAACGCCCATTTCCCTTTTTTCAACGGCCATCCGTTGCAAACTTGCAACGGGCATCCGTTACAAATATTTTCAACGGTCGTCCGTTACAAACTTTCCAACGAAAATATCCGTTGGAATTTCCGTTACATTGTTGCAACGGATATTATCCGTTGGAATGACGTTGCGAATTGCAATGGATCCGGAATTTCAACGAACGATTCCCAACGGAGGGAAATCCGTTGCCATCCGTTGGAAAGAGCCTGTTTTTTTGTAGTGTGATGGTCAAACCGAGGTAGTTAATCGAGCCGTGTGCAATTGTTAAAAAGAACTTAAGAACGTGGGAAGAATGTTTACCGCATGCTGAATTTGCATATAATCATGTCGTACATTCTGCTTCCAAATATTTCCCGTTTGAAATCATTTACGAGTTTAACCCCGCCTCACCTTTGGATCTAATGTTGTTACCTTTGAGTGATCGAGTTAGTTTGTACGGAGAAAATAAAGCTAAAATGGTACAACATATCCAAAAGAAAGCTAGGAAGAACATAGAGGAGAAAACAAAACTCTATGCAAAGCAGGAAAAAAAAGGACGGAAGTGAATGATTTTCGAACCCGGCGACCAAGTGTGTATTCGATTGCAAAAGGAGCGACTCCCGAACGAGAGAAAATTAAAGTTGATGCCCCAGATCGATGGACCCTTCACCATGAACAAGAGAATCAACAACGACGCTTATCAACTCGACTTGCAAGGTAAGTATAATGTGAGTTCCAGTTTTAATGTTACTGATTTGGTGCCTTTTGTCGCAGATCAAACATATTTGAGGACAAATCCTTTTCAAGAGGGAGGGGATGATATGATCATTGACAGCATCGAGGATCCTGAGTATGAAGAGGATGCCTCAATATTACAAGAAGGACCCATGTCCCATGCTAAGGCAAGAAAAAAGGACGCGACCCATGCTATAGCAAGCGAAGAGAACTCGACTCGTGCTGAGGAGGATGCAACCCGTTATGAATCAAAGGGAATGGATACGACCTGTCGAAAGGAGAGAAAGGCGGATGCGACCCGTCCTAAGGAGCACAAGAAGGACGCTGGTCCCGTGACCTGTGCTAGGGCTATAGAGGAGGATGCCTTAACCATACCTACAGGTCCCATGACCCGAGATAAAGCTAGGACGCTCAAGGAAGCTATCGTCGGAATTCTCACGGCCGTGTTAGTTCAATACAAGTGCTTAAGTCCACAAGAAAGTTCCAACATTCGAGACATACTACAAACCGAAGCACATCTCGCAACGATCAACAATTAGGGTAAGTGATTTGTGTGTGATCTTTTCCCACCGTTGGTTCTGTCCCACGTGGTTTTCCAATGGCAGGTTTTTGACGCGGCCACGACTCACTTTCGTTTCCCTAATTGTTGACCAGATACTTCATACGTTGATGGTATCGAAGTATTTTATCTTACAGTTATTTTTATTTTGAATTTAGAATTTTTGTTCATTTTAGTTACAAGCCTTACATTGCATGCATGCATTTATTGTATCATTGAAGTCTTGCATGACTTCTTCTCCTTCGTATGGTCGACCATGCCTTGTAGAATTCACCTTGGTTTTCCAGTTCGAATTTTGAATTTCTCTTTGAGAATTTCTCCATTGTTGGTGTGCCATATCCATCAATTGTTGGTACGTAATATCCAACACTCGTTCGTTTTTCATAGGTGTGTCATATCTTTGAAGACAAGCTCGGTAAATCGAGAGCCTTCCGTAACCCTCGTGTGACCTATTGTTCCACACGCCTTGTGTAAGGAGTCTTCCAGCTCGGCTGCAGCAAGAGTTATCCATCATACCTTCGTTCTAGAGTGTCGTTCCAGCGAGGTTCGCATCAACCACAAAGGGAGAATTGCTGATAGTGTGGTGAGTCCTTAGCTTACATGCTAAAGAGGATTCAACGGAGCAGCAGAAAAACATCTTCTACACACAGGAACTTATCAAAGATAAAGTGTGTAGCATCATCATAGATGGTGGAAGTTGCACGAATGTGGTGTGTTTTGACACGCCAGGGCTCATGAAAACAAAGCACTTGAAGCCATACGTTCTTCAAAGGCTAAATGAGAATATAGAAACCAAAGTTACATCGTCAAGTACGGAGATGGTGATCTCTGTGATGTTGTACCAATACAAGCTATACATCTATTTTTGAGAAGATCGTGTTAATTTTATACACAAGCTCAACATGATGGCTTCAACAATGAATATATGTTCAAGTTCAAGAAGAAATAAGTCTGGTTAGCACCTCGCACACCCAAGAAAGCCTATGAAGATCAATCGTGTTTGAATAAGGATGAAAGATGTGAGAAACTAAGTGATATTGGGATAGATCACCAAATCAGTGAGATCTTGAGAAAAATAAAGAAAAAGGTTTATGAGAGTATACCCGTGAACAAGAATTTCCTTTCCATGAGAGCGAAGGAAAATGCGACGAAATTCTTTTAACTTCAACCAATAAATGTATTCAAACACAAAGAGGCGATACTCTCTAACAAACAAAACTCTTATTTTTATTGTGTTGATTATAAGTTATTGCAGGGCACCAAAGATAGAATCCAGAAGAATGAACCACATGATGAATAGAAAAAACTAGATGGGAAAGCAACAACTGAACATTGTCAGTTTCATTTGTCACAATACTAACTTGGTTCATTTTAAGGCAGCTGAAAGACTTAATTTAAGATCAAATAATTTTAAAAGAGAAAGGGATGATAAGGACCAGTTCGTGGCTCGACTATGAATCATACAAGGATCAATCACGAGGACCAGAGCAAAAGATGCGCTTACTTAAATGGATATGGAAGGAAGACCAATGGATGAACGATCATGTCATGTATCACTGAATCAAGACAGTGAGGTTTACCTACAAGGAGAAGAGGCTGAGAAGAGAAAGAAGCTAGAGAAGTTAAAGGTGTTCGGCCCGATCGGAGAATCGCTTCACCTGAGCAAATTTTCTAGACAAATAGAGCAATTGTAGGACTAGAACCTTGATCCGAGCATTAAACAACTCGACCAAGTGTAGGAGGACTCGATCGATCATAGGAGTTGCTCGAAAAAATTTAATTAAGTGTTGAAAATTTTAGGTTAAAGACATGCAACACTTGATTGAGCGATTACAATGCTCGACTGAACACTTTTATCGACTTTTATTAAGATGTATTATTTTATTCAATTATCCATTATTGTTTAGTTTTTATAAATAGGGAACTCATTGTATGATATTTTAACTAAGTTTTTATCGGTGGAGATTGTCTTTTCTTTGTAATTCTTGAGATTTAACTATCAACTCTAAAAGAGAATCTAAGTGTTCACCGATTTATGAATACTAGATCAAAAGTGTTGTGGCGTCATTCACCAAGTCTTGGTTTTTCTAGTCAGATTGTAAGCCGGATTTGAGATGTCATTCCTGAGTTCTAAGTTCTACTATCAGATTGCTACGAGATTCAGTCTGTTTCCACCCATCAACAAAAGAATAATGGTGTATATTCGTATCATGAATCCGCTATTTGTTTTGAAGGTTTCAAACCTTGTTTTCCTTCCAATTATGCCTCGTGGGAGAATAAACTTCATAAAACCAACAATACCACTTATTAGACACACTAAAACACCCAAAACATTTAACGGTCATAATTTCAAGCACTGAAAAGGGTACAAATTTCAAAGGTGAATGTTACATATGTGGTAAGGGATGACACCTGGTGAAGGATTTCTAACATTGGAAGGAAGACGATCAAAAAATGACAAGGAAGAAGGCCAGAGCTCATGTAGCTGAAGTTGAGGATGAAACTATTATTTTTATGGCTGTCTTTTTCAAAAGTGGTCATGGTCGAAGATAATATGAAAGAATGGTGGATTGACACTTAAACAACTCAACATATTTTTCATAACATATGGATATTCACTACCTATGAAGCAACCCAACTGCTCACTCATGATAGAAATAAAGTAGGAAAATAAATGCAACACTCAATAAACAAGTTGCCATGAATGAATACCAGTTCTCCAGTTATCATTCTCTAAAGCTTTTGCGGTTTACATGCATCTATTTTGTACATATAAAGTGGATAACATCCCACTAATAAATAACACCAAGGATACAAAAAATGAAGATTCCCACCCTCGATTTTCGATGAACTTGCTGGTATGATGTTTGTAATGGTACTTCACTCTGTTATGGAACAGGAACGACGACCCCCTAGATAACTCATGCTCGATATCCCAACTTCCTGTCCTAATCTCTCGCTCTCTTTTCTCTCTTTCTCTTTCTTTCTCACATTCCTCTGTATCTTTTTCTCCTTATTATTTTTCCATTGGTCACCTAGGTTTATTGTCTAAAATTTTCAAGAAATGCCATTAATCCCATTAAAGAAAACCATATTCTCCTCCTTGATAGTGCATGGTGACCCTTTTTCTTCTTCCTTCTAGTTACTAATTCATGAGGATAATCTATAAACACATAAATGTATGTACACATATGTCATGTGAACGAGATCTTGGGGACCGCCAAGAGCTGCACAAGGAAAAAAAATGACAGACAAGAAAAAGGAGCTTCAAGATGTATTTGCACAAGTACACATATACATAATGAGGAGTAAGGAAAAGGAGTTCTAAGATATGTTTGATCAATTGGATATGAAAGGATGGTTAAAGATCCTACGAGAACATCCAAAAGTGCTTAAAAAACCTAAAGGAGATCCATAAAAAGAGAGGAGACCGCAAGGAGCAAAAAAAAAACATGAGCATCAGATAATGTTCGGTCAGTGCAAAATTTTGCTCGGCCAAGATGCTCGACCTGAACAAGAAACGGTCAGCTTGAGCATTTTCTCTGATCTAATTTCTTGAGTTTTTTGTTTTTATGGTTAAGACTTATGCGACACTCGACCGAGCGATCCGACCACTCGACCGAGCGATTTTATCAAATTTTAGTTAAGCTATCTTATTTTATTGAGTTTACATTATTTTTTGTCCCTATAAATAGAGGACCCTTTGTATGACATTACGACCAAATTTTTTATCAATAAAGTTGTATTTTTCTCTGATAATCCTAGAGATTTAGTTATTGAACTCTTGGAGAGACTCAAAGTTGTTCTTTGACTTATGAACACTATATCACAAGTTTTGTGGCATCATTTGCGGTGTTTAGGATTCTCTAGTCGGCTTGTAGTCTTGTTTAAGATGTTAAATTCTTACAGAAGAAAAGTTACATGTTCAAATATTGGGTTGCTAGTGGATTTCATTCTAAATCCATCATCTAACAATAAAACATCGATTGATAATCATATCAAGTAGTATTAGAGATTCGTTCTTGCGTTAGTCTATCCAATTTTGTTTCTATCATTCTATTTTTATTCTAGTTATTTTTTCTTTAGTTTTATTTAATATTAGTTTAGTTCATTAAAATTTTTCATTTTAGAAAAAAAAGGAAACATAAAATAGGAAACCAAAAAAAAGGAAGAAAAGAAGAAGAAGAAGAAGAAGAAGAAGAAGGAGAAGGAGAAGGAGAAGGAGAAGAAGTCCTTAGATAGAAACGGGAGAAGTCGAGGAAAAGACAAAAGTGTGAAGAAGAAACACTTGGGGTTTGCCTTGAACAACCATAGAGGAGATCTTACATAGCTCGTAATCCATACCCTTTAGACATAGATGAGGATAAGTATGTGGGAATTCTAGACAAGGAGTATGATCATCCCATAAGACGCAACAAATGTACTAGCGATCGAACCGGTGAAGAAATCAACAACATTAACTTGGAGATTCCATTGTTCACTACATAGAGCATTGAAGAAGCATACTTAGAGTGGGAGAGAAAAAAGTGAGATGGTTTTCAACTACCATCAGTATTCCAAACTCACAAAAATAAAGCTAGCTTCAACAAAGTTCATTAAGTATGCACTTGTATGGTGGATTGAGCACACTCGTTCACATTGGTGGTATGGAGAGAAACCCATAGTGACGTGAGATGAAATGTGTGTAATGATGAGACATCGATATGCACCCTTTTATTACCATAGATAGAAAAAACAACGTTCACAACATTTGGTGCAAGGGAACTCCTACAAAGATACATCAAGACCAAGAGAAAAAGGTAACAACAAAACCCCTATACGTAACTGTGACATTATATGTATCGAAAGTTAGGATCGAGGTCACTACACCAAAGAGTGGCCAAACACGCGATTAATGTTGGCATGGGTGGATGGTGAATATGTGATTGAATTAGAAGATGATATGGTACAAGGGGATGACCACGAGCTTCATAATACAGATGAAAGTTATAAGGAAAATGAGGCATCAAAGGATAAAGCACTTGTAGTGTAGCAATTCTTGGAATTACATGACACAGAAGAGCAACTAAAAAGAGACGAGAGGTGTGAGAAATTCAACGACCATGAGGTCTTGAGAGAACCCAAGAAAGATGCTGTGAGAGCACACTAGAGTGAATAAAGTTTCATTCTTTGAGTGTGAGAGAGAACATGATCTTTATAACTCAATTGATGAATGTGCTTATGCACAAAAAGGTGTCTATTTTTGCTTCTAATTCGTTTTAGGTTCTTGAGACGGTTTATGGAAGAAGAAACCATCAGATAAAGCAAAAGGACTATATTTGGTGTGGCCAATGGATGAGGGTTGGTGCATGCACTACAAAAAAACAGCATGTTTCCAACGGACGACGCAATAGATCCGTTTGTTGATGATAAAGTGCAACAGATTTAGGAGAACTTCAAACGAGCACATAACTGTTGCAATCCGTTACAAAATTCAACGGATCTATTCCTCTTCTCTAAAGTCACTTAGAGAAGAGGAATAAGTGATCATCTTACAAACATGGGGCCTCACCGGAGAGTTCACAGACAATCTGGACTTGAACAGAGCCTTCGACAACTTATATCTTGTCGTACTACTCTATGCATCGTACATCTTCTTAAGATGTGCAATGATAGCAGCAGGATCCATATTCTCATGCTCACGCCGGAGTTCTGAACTCATTGAGGCTAGGATGATACACTTTGCAGTGTCAAGGTCATCATTTTGCTTTGTCCAAGCTAGCAAACCATCCGCATCGTCATCAGCAGGTTCCTTGATAGGGTTCTCGATCGAATCGAGTATCTTCTCCTGCTTGAGAACGATCTTAAGGTTGCGGTACCAATCATCGAAATTTTTTCCAACAAGCTTGTGGACATCGAGAATGGCACGTAGGGAATTTGAAGACATTTTTTGGGAAACCTGGAAGGAAAAATTGCAGCATTTATTAGAACACTTATTTAATCAAATAGATATGGACTTTCATTTAAATGATTATTTTACTGATTAATACTACAGTAGTATTTAGAAATCATATTTCTTTCAGTAATATCTCATGAACTAATCATGCATAAGCCCCTGGTAGTCAGGTCGTTTCTTAAGCATATTAAACAGGTTGATTTTAATATGGCTCTATATCACATAGTCACCTGGTAGTCATGTCGTTCTTATGGATATAGTTGAGTTCATCCTTCAGCTCATGGTCAGATAACAATTAAGTTTATGTCCCCGGGGTAGTCCAGTCGTATACAAAAACTAATTGTTCCCTCCCACTAGACATCTGATGTCGTAGATGTATGAATCGAATTTTTGAACTACATGCCTCCTGGTAGTCAGGCTGTACCATTTAAACGAGAATCTATTCAAAACATCTATGATGAAGGAAAAAGTCTAATGATAAACAATTTATCATTTAAGAACTCAATTATTAATTAAAATTATTCATTTTAGGGTTAGGGTTAGGGTAACCCTAGCCGCCGCCCCCTTAGTCGCCGCCCCCTTTACCGCCGCCCCTTATGCCGCCGCCCCTATAGTCGTCGGTGGTAGGGCTCGGTCGGGCCGAACTGGCGACCGCTCGGGCAAGTGAATCAACCGCGGTTAGGGTTTCTAAAACCCTACCGCTGCCACATGTCCTGTTACTAAAGCTCGCTCGAGCTTGACCCTTTGCCCGCTCGGGTTCGAATCGATCGGCCAGGGTTATGGTTTCTGAAACCCTTCACCCACGCCATCCACCCTTAGCCTCAGAGTCCCATGCTGATGTTCGCCTCTCTCCCGGTGTCACTCGTCTTCCTCCAGCGCTGCGTGCGATGAGCGTTCGCGAACGAATCGCTCGCGCAGCAGTCGTGCGAGTCAACGAGTGGGATGAAGGAAGTGACAGGTTCGTGCGACGTTGGCGGCTCCCACTGGCCACGCGCCGTCCCTCCGCCCGCACTGGCGACAGTCGCAAGGGCGGCTAGGGTTCCGGCCGCCGCCCATGGGTCGGATTTCGGCCGTGTGCTCTCCCTCCCTGCACGCGTTTGCGTGCTGTTATTGTGCGCGCGCTACGCGCGCACGACTTTTACATTTTTCGATCCATTTTTCACAAAAAAAAAATTAGAAAAAACTAATCCTGAACATGCATCCAGACGCTCTGATACCACTGTAGGGTTGATTTAGGTGCGGAAACGTGTTCTTATCAACCCGATTATAGATCTAGTCATGTTTAACGATTAGTTTTCGGGGTTTCAACATCGAACAAAATATAGAAACGATTTCGTAGTACCTTTCGTGTTGAACGTGTGATCGTCGGATGCAAGGCTTGATAGTGCAAGCCCTCTACTCGTATCCACGCCGAGATCGGATCTACTTTGATGCGGAATTCGGGAAGAATGAAAACTGTTTTTCGTTCTTCGGTTTTCTTTCTGACGGCTAGGGTTTAGGTTTTAGATTACTCTAATAACGAAAACTTGTTTAGTTATTTATAATTATTAAATTTTTAATAATTACGACTTAAAGCCAAACTATTGAAAATATTACATAAATGGCATAATACTTTCAGTTATTACTATGGTTTGTTAGGACACAAACAATTTAATTGTTTCAAAATATACAAGCATGAATCAGGTAAGTATCCCAAACTTAAAATAAAATAAATTTGGATAAAGAAAAATGATTTTCACTGCAAGGTAGCGTACATTTTAGCTCAAAAAGATAGATCAAACACTTGGTATTTTGATAGTGGATGTTCTAGACATATGAGAGATACTAGAGAGTTTCTGTCAATTTTTACTAGAAAGAAAAAATGCTGAAAATGTTATGTTTAGAGATGTGAATAAAGGGAAAATTATAAGAAAATTAGATTTGCAGATACTAGGACAACCTTTATTGAACAATGTTCAATAGGTAGAAGGATTAACCACTAATCTTATTAACATTAGTGTGATTATAATCACAAGGTTCAATTTACAAAAAAAAATGTTTGGTCATGAATTCTGATGAAAAATGTATTCTTTCAGGTGTAAGATCTCGAATAATTGCTATGTGTGGTCGGATGAAAATTTGTGCTTCAAAGTAATAGATGACAATCTGTCACTCTGGTATCAAGGTTAGGGCATATCAATTATCGATCACTGGTACTACTCTTTGGTTCGAAGATTGTTAGAGGTGTACCTAAATTGAATCTTGACAATGTTTAGAAATTGCAAACCATGTCAGTTAGGAAAGCAAGGGAAAGTTAGGAAAATGGCTGATCAAAACTATAAAGGTATTGGAACTAGTCCATTGATTTAATGGGGCCAATGAAAACTAAAAGTTTTGGTGGGAAGAAATATATTTTTGTGTGTGTTGATGATTTCTCGAGATATATGTGGGTTAAATTTTGAGAGAAAAACCATAATCTTTGAACCTTTCCATTATATGTACTTATAAGTGGAAAACACCAAAGAAGTATTGGATGTATTCGAAGTGATCATGGAAAAGAATTTTAAAATGACATCTTTCGTAAATTATGACTAAAACATGGCATTGTTCATGAATTTTCTACAAAAAAAAACTCATCAACAAAATGGAGTAGTTGAAAGAACAAAATAGGACACTACAAGAAATGGCTCGTGCTATGCTTCATGCAAAATCCATTGCTACTCAATTTTGGGAAGAACGATAAATTCAACTTATTATATCATAAATCAAGTTTATGTATGTTTTGGTATATCCCAAACTTCATATAAGCTTTGGAAAGGTAAGAGTCCAAATTTGAGTTATTTTCACATTTTTGGATTCACTTTTTATGTTCTTAATGAAAGGAAATACCTAAGAAAATTTGATGCGGAAAGTGATGAAGGAATTTTTCTATGATATGGAACAAATACAACTGCCTACAGAATCTAAAATTTGAGAACAAGATCAGTTGTTGAATTAGTGAATATTGTATTTGATGAAGATCACCTAACTGAGAAATTAACATTACCTTTTTCTTCTGGTTTATTACAGAAAAACTCAGTGATGGAGCTGATACAATTGGTGTATCTAAGAAACAAAAAAAATGGAGAAGCAAGAATGGAAGAAGAAGAAGAAGAAGAAGAAGAAGAACATACTGATAACTATATTACCGGAAGTGGATCATTAATTGTACATCATAATCATTTCATTGAATATGTCATTTGCAAAATTTGTGATGGTAGAAAGACAAGAGGGAAACCAATGGTGAATTATCATGATATGGTAAAATGTGATTGCTTTACATCTCAGGTCAAACACAAGAACGTAAGTGATGGTTTAAATGGCAAATCCTAGGTGAAAGCCATGCATCAGAAATTAGAAAAATTCGTGAGAAATGATGTTTGGACTTTGATACCTTGACCTGTTGATGTCAATGTGATTGGAACAAATTAAATCTTTAAGAACAAGACAAATGAAAAAGGTGATATTGTTAAGAATAAAGCTAGATTGGTTGCTCAAAGATACACACAAGTTCAAGGTGTTGATTTTGATGAGACTTTTGCATATGTTGCTCGATTAAAGTCTATTAGATTATTACTTGGAATAGCTTGTTCTCTTTGTTTCAAATTATTTCAGATGGACGTCAAATATACATTTCTAAATGGGATTCTACAAGAAGTATACGTTGAATAACCCAAAGGATTTGAGGACCTACACAATGATGCTCATGTGTACAAACTGAAAAAAGCTTTGTATGGACTCAAACAAGCACCTCGTGCTGGGTACGACATGCCTATAAGTTTTCTAACAGGAACATATATAAAATGAGGGGAATATATAGAACTCTATTTATATATATAATGCTGATAAAATTCTTCTACTTATGCAAATTTATGTTGATGATATTATGTTTGGATCAAAATCACAAGAGAAAGTAAATTGGTTTGTACAAACCATGAAAGATGAATTTGAAATGAATATGTTTGGAGAACAACACTATTTTCTTGGTTTGCAGGTAAAACAACTTGAAGATGGATTGTTCATATCTTAAAGCAAATATGTAAAAAATCTAGTCAAGAGATTTGAGATGGATTAAAGTAAATCAGCGAATACTCCTATGTCCACTACAACAAAACTCACTAAAGATTCAAAAGGAGAAGAGGTAGAGGTGAAGTTGTATACAAGCATGATTGAAAGCCTATTGTATCTTACACCAAGTAGACCTGACTTGTATTTAAGTGTAAAGATTAGTGCTAGATATCAAACGAAACCTAGGAAATCACATTTTCTTGCAGTGAAATGAATCATCAAATATGTGAAAGTGTTAAGAATTAATTCTACTTATATGAGATTAATCATATATGGATAGATTAGTTCTTAATAATCTCCTAAAGATTAAATAAAACACACACAACTATATTTGGTAGTCACATGTGCAACTCAAGAAACCAAGCAACAAGGAGTTGTCCCTTTCTCCTCTTTAGTCGTGCAAAATGAGGACAAATTCATTAATTATGTTGTACTTGTTTACTTCTAATTGTAGTTTAAATTCAGCTCATGGTCTCTATATATCGAACCACTTATGTAAGGCTTAAACTCATGGAATGAATTAAAGTTTATTCCAAATTCTTCTTTCTATTCTCTTAGTTCTACAAACATCTTATTCTCTTCTTAAACAGTCAAATTCTAACATGGTATCAGAGCGGTTTTAATTTATTCCTCATCATTCTCTTGTGTTTCTAAGCTCAAACTCTCGATCTCTCTTCTTCTTCTTCATATCACTA
>CM071871.1:22815356-22835539 GCA_036759665.1 Gynandropsis gynandra
TTTGGATGTTATATATTTATGTTTCAATAATTGATACAATTTAATTGTATGCAAATTAATGTTTAAATAATTGATACAATGTATTTATGTTTAGATGTTATATAATTATGTTTAAATAATTGATACAATTTAATTATATGCAATTTAAAATCTTATAAACAAATTTAATATACTTTATAAATCAACCAAGTGTTTTAAATTGTTATGGTTATAATTTTTGTGTTAAATACTATTTTTTTAGGATTTAAAATTTATTTTTTTGGATTTTAATAATATTTAACGGTTTTTTTAACATTGAGTTAACGGAGGGGGTTTAGGCTGAAAATAGATAATTCGGAGGGAATAGGATGAGTGTTAAAAACTAAAGGGGAAATAAGATGAGGGCCAAAATGGAGAAGTAAATAGGACTAAAGCAAGTGAAATGGAGGAGGAATAGGCTGTTTTGCCTTTTTAAAAAGAAAATTGTTAATATTATCTTAATGAACCAAGGAGCCTTTCATTATCTCAGTGCCGATTGTATTTTATATTTCCTAAGATTGGAGAATCATATGAATAGAGGGATCTTATCCAACTTGGATATGGGCATCATTATTTATTTATTTATTGTTTATAATTATAGTTTCTTTTCAAGTTTCTTCCTTCTTTTTTTTCTTTCATTTTTTGTTAATTAAAGTTTCTTTTTCAAGTTTATTCTTTTTTTCTTTCCTCGGTGCTTTTGTCTTTTCTTTTCTTGTTTTGTTTTTTTATATATTTTTTTTCTCAAATAGATTTAATAATTGGAAAAATATTCAATATTAATAACTATCTTTATTTCTTTTCAAATACTTTTTAAATGTTTTTTTACCGATATATGTCAAATTAATTGGTATGACTATAAAAAACATGAATACCAAAGTAATGTCGCTTTCACCGGCTGATATTAAAGAATTGTTGCAGTTTTAACGTTTTTTAGGGTTTCAAATTTTAAATAAGATTTTAAGTGTATTTATCGTTGTCTAAAAATGTCCAAGTGATACTAGATGGTCAATTCGCTACATAAATAAATTCGTCATATATATATATATATATTAACATTCACTATAAAAAAAGACATTGGAATCATGTAAAATTTTTAATTACATGACATGGATTTAAAATTTTAAAATAAAGAAATAACATAATAGTTACATTTTACCATTATTGGAGATACAAACCTAAAAATGGGTTTTAATATCTCACTCACAGACACAATGAGAAAGTGCAGAGAAAATATCTAATTCCATATTCTTCTAATTTTATATAATATATTTCATACAGTTTATACATACACGTGTGTGTGTATAAACAAGACTTGTAGATATTTTGGTGTTTGGAAAGGTCAGAGAGGCCGAGTCATTTGACCAAAAGGCTTATATATAATATAATATACATATATATTTTTATGTGACAGTTTCCTGATAGGCCGTAAAGCATCAAAAAGTGATCGCTTGAGAATCTATCAAACCCCAACAAAAGAAAACCAGACAAACAGCCAGTTGGTACTCTTGGAACGCGAGTAACATTCGTTGGTACTCTCAGGCGCGTTCGTAAACATCCCTTTCCAAACCTTGTGCTGTTTTTGTTCCCTTTTTTTAATTTATCTGTGGGGTCCCAAAAAATGTTTTCACTTTCACTATAAATAGGTCGGCCCCACACTGCTCAACCTATGCACTTTTCCTATTTCATTTTTATTTTTTTCGTTTATTACTATAATTTACTTTAAACCTAATAATTTATTTCTCTCTCGAGAGTATATGAATAGGGTAACTTAAAAAAATATCTTCGTACTATGAATAGGGTAACTTAAAAAAATATCTTCGTAGGATTAAAAAAAACTTCAAAAATTCTTTTTCGAAAAAAAAATTGACTTTAAAAATACCTTTATAAATACTAAAATTTTCAAAATATCCCTTGCGATCCTTTTATCAAGTTTGATTCAGTTTAACCCTACGACTCAGTGATCCAGTGCGATCCAGCGACCCAGTCCGATCCACTGACCCAATTCGACCCTGCGACCCAGCGATCCTGTCCGACTCTGCGATCCAGTCCGATCCAGCCGACCCTGCGACCCAGCGACCCTGTCCGGCCGACCTTACGAACCAGCGACCCTGTCCGACCCTGCGACCCAGTCCGACCCAGACGACCCTGCGACCCAGCGACCTTGTGCGACCCAATCCGACCCAGTTCGACCCTGTGACCCTATTCGACCCTATGACCCAGTGCGACCACCGGAAACTGCTAGAAATCGCCGGAAACTGCCAGAAATCGCCGGAAATTGCCAGAAATCGCTGAAAGGCCAGAAATAAATTGCCAGAAATCGCTGAAAAAGGCCAGAAATCGTCGGAAAACGGTCGAAATCGTTGAAACTCACCTACAAATCGCCGGAAATCGCCAAAAATCACAGGAAAATCGCTAAAAACGCTGGAAATCACTGAAAATGACTGAAACATTGTTGGAAATCGCTCGAAAATTGCTGCAAACCGCTCAAAATAGAAAGAAATCACTCGAGAATGGAAAGAAATCACTCAAAAATTGAAGGAAATCGTTCGAAAAGAAAATAGTGCTATACTTTGTTTCCCTCCTCTCAATTTTCGTTTTCTCTCTTCTCATATTTGTCTTTCCCTCCTTTGTATATGTTTTTCATTAAGGACACATATGTCTTTTCTCCAATTTTTTTTTTCATCATATTTAGGAGGGTACTTTTGAAGTGTTTTAGCCTAAAAGAACATTTTTGATATTCCCATATGAATACATATATTACTTTTACAAAAAATTTAAACTTATGTATATTACTTTTTATTATATATATATATATCATCTTTCACTTATTTAAATTTGAAAAATCATTTTAAATTAATTTATACGTGACAAATGATATTTATATAATTAATGTATTAATTTGAAAGATTATTATAACTATATTAATTTTGAAATTATCATAGTTAATATATTAAAATTGGAAAAAACAATTATATATAATTCTCACATTTAAAATGTTTACGTATTTTGTAGGATTTTTCGATGTATATATGTAATATGATTTTTATTTGGCACTTTTTATCAGCTTATGTCACATGCTTATACACACTTTTGAGGACACACCCACCCATTGTCTATCCATACATACATCTTTTCTTCTTCTCTTTATATTTATTTTTTTCTCCACACGCATGAGAAAGTTTTTCTTCCAAGCAGAATTCTGGAATCTCTCTCTCTCTCTCTGCTTTCTAGGGTTCTGTTCTTGTTTTCTCTGTTCTTAGATTTCTGGGTTTTGTCAAGGATCCTTAAAGGTAAAATTTTTCCCTTTTTTTGTATGCCTTTTTCCCATCTTAATTGTTCGTGTTTGCTTGTTCTTTTGGCTGTAATAATTGTGTTTTTCTCACTGTTTCTTGATAAGGCTTGATTATATAAATGGATCTTTGTTTTTTCTTCTGTTTCTGGGTATCGCTTCTTTTTATTCTCTCTATGTGATCAAGGTTTTTTCTTCTCGGGAATTGAGAATTTGGAGTTTGATTCCCTTACTTAGAGGTTAAAAAACTGTAGATATTTTGTTGATCTGTTGGTGAAGGGTGAGGTTGCTGTTGTCTTTGCTGTCTGAGCTTTGGTTTTGGTCATGGGAAGTTGTTGGTCACTTGATATTTGTGTTTCGTTTCATCTTCCTGAAGATGCCTTTACGAATTGTTGTATACTTTCTGTTAAATAATTGATAGTTCTGGAATCATCATTGAATGTTAAAAGCAAAACCTATTTTATAGTTTTTCTATCTCTGCTCATATAAAGCTGTCAGATTTGTAGCTTTTATGAGAATCTCGTGCAGATATTTTTTTTCCTAAACCTACACCTGTTTATGGAAATCATACCCAAATCGAGAAATATTGAAAAAGATTAGATTTTTTTTCCTTATTTTGACCTTCGATAAGCTACTTTTGGGCTTTTCACATCTAGAAATTCTTCTATGAGGATATAGTTGAGCTAACTAAAGCGTTTTTCGTATGTTGTTTCCAAAGGTTGTGGACTTTACACATTGCGTGGGTTGTCAGACAGTAAAGGAAGCGCCTTTCATCAGTGCATATACGGTTTGAGTAGAAAATCAGATTGGTTCAGACTAGTGGAGGATTGATTTGGGTGAACATGGGTTATATGTGTGATTTCTGCGGTGAACAAAGATCTATGGTGTATTGCCGCTCTGATTCAGCGTGTTTGTGCCTCTCATGTGATCGGAATGTTCACTCGGCTAACGCCTTATCCAAACGACATTCGCGCACACTCGTTTGTGAGAGGTGCAATTCTCAGCCTGCATCAGTCAGGTGTGCTGAAGAGAGGGTATCTCTCTGTCAGAATTGTGATTGGTTGGACCACGGCACTTCAAATCCTTCTGCTGCTCATCATAAAAGGCAAACTATCAACTGCTATTCGGGTTGCCCTTCAAGTGCTGAACTCGCCTCAATTTGGTCGTTTATCTCGGATATCTCGTCCGCTGGCCAGTCAGCGTGTGAACAAGAAATGGGTTTGATGAGTATAGCCGATGGCCAGAGAGAAAATTCCACTACCCAAGATGGTAATGTGGATCAACCAGATGTTTTGGTTGGCTCGTCATCAATTCCTGAAACCAGTTCTGCAGCACATCCTATGAATCCGCCAAGTGCACCAGGAAGTTCAAGATTAGCAAAGGTATCTATATAATATCTCATTCGGCTTTTGTGAACTCTACAATGGCACCTTTTAGGCAAATACCTCTGGGGATGTTGCTTTAGAACACTGGCTATTTGTCTACTTTACTAAACTGATGTTGTGTTGTTGTTGATTGAAGGGTCTTGGAGAATGTGACGATGACTTCTATGGGAACCTCATCATGGATGAAGTTGATTTGGCTCTTGAGAACTATGAAGACCTTTTTGGTGTAGCCNNNNGAGCTATTTGAAAATGGTGGACTCGACAGTCTGTTTGAGAAGCACGACACCCCTTCTGCTGTTCCTGAGGTCTTTTCACATCCTTTTACCAGATTATAATCAATAATATGAATCATTATTTGTGCATTTTATGCTCTGTTTGCTCAATTCAGGACTCACTTACTGGTTTGGGCAACACAATGCAGCCGACAGGAAGCAATGCTGCCTCTGCAGATTCTTTCATGAGTGCGAAAACTGATTCAATAATTTGCTTCACATCGAGGCCGTCCCATTCGAATATCTCTTTCTCCGGCATCACTGGAGAAGGTAGTCCTGCAGATTACCAAGATTGTGGGGCGTCATCTGTGCGACTCTCAGGAGAGCCACCATGGTGTCCTCCATCGCAGGACAATGTTTCCTCACAAGCAGCAAGCCGTAGCAACGCAGTTATGCGCTACAAGGAGAAAAGGAAGTCACGGAAGTAAGTACCTTCTTAACAGAACAGTTGAGAATTCATCATCATGAATGTTTGATGATTCATTTTGCTGCTTTTTTGGTGCTGATAGGTTTGACAAGACAGTGCGGTATGCCTCTCGCAAGGCAAGAGCTGATGTGAGAAGGCGGGTGAAAGGACGGTTCGTCAAAGCGGGTGATGCTTATGACTACGACCCGCTCAGCCCAACCAGAAGCTACTGAGACATAGCTTTTTAAGGGTAAAACAAAACGTGGAACCACCAGTGAAAGAACAGCCGAATGTTCCAATTAAGCAAACTACAATGCTGGGTCTGAATGTTCTGAACTAGAAGCTGCTTTTAAAACACAAAAAAACAAAAAAAAACAAAAAAGAAAGCCACTTTGGCATTGAAGAGGTCAAGCTTGATTCTCTTAGCCATTGATGACTATTACATGCACCAGTTTTGGCCTCAAAAGCTTCCCTCTTCGTTGGCTGAGAGAGAAAAGGCTTTCCATTTGTGGTCTGTATTCGAAATATTTACTTAGGGGAGACTAAGAAACTGGGATCTGAACAAGAAACTCTTCTACAGATCGAACTGGGGTTCGATGAATTTTGTTCCAGCTCTTGTAGACATAAGCAGATGCTTAGGACAAGCAAACATTGCTTTGTATATGTCATAATACAATTTGTATGTATATTCATAAGACAATTTTACCCTCTATAGTGAGATGTAAATTAATAATGGGTATGCAACTCAGCTTTCTATATAAGGAACAGAATCTTTAATGTCTCATAAACAAGTTATGTCATACGACGAAAACTAAGATTTGGTCTTATTTTCCGGCAGACAAAAAAGAGGCATGACAACCACATGCTCTCTGCATTACAATTGGTTGATGCTCTCTAAAGTTTTGCTTAATCTTCGTAACTTTCATCTCCAGACATACCATCAAAATCATCTGTTCGGGTCGAATCCTGCAAAGACCATTGGAAAATGAGTATATCAGAAAGAGAAATTCGAAGCAGTGAGGGCGTGTGATCAAATCTGTAACACTGGCAAGTAGCAGACACGAAAGACAGCTTGGTGAAGGGGAACAAAACCTGTTTTTTGTCCCAGTCCTTTAGCTTTGGGTTTGCCAACATGTAGTTATCTCGTAGAGGTGCCCAGGCAGGAGCTTCACCACTGGTGGAATTCGAAGTTTTGGCCTTGGCCTCCACAGTTGATGTCTTCCCCAACTCGGAGAAAAAGGCTTCTTTTCTTCGCTTCTTTAATACTGTTAAAAACCAGGGAAACAGGCGAAAAGAAGTGAAGAGAATGTGAAATGGTTAAAACCGCAACATTTGATAGCATCGGACCCTTGTATAAATATTTAATAAGTCGGAGACACCAAACAGAAGAAGAAAGACCGTGCCAAAGATAAATTTCATATGAAAGGTGATATGATCCCTTAAAACATCAAAAGGTGTACCTTTAGCATCTTTTGTCCTAGTAGGATTCAGACCCTTCTGAGCATGTTGAGCCTTGTTTACCTGAAGCAACCGAGGTTCAATGAGAAGGAATCGGTTACCTCGAGAATGACCACTAACTAGAAAAGACGAATGAGAAGGAACTTACAGCATTAAATAACTTGACCACTGTAATTCCAGGAGTGCATGTAGAAAAGCTTAGTCAGTAAGTCCAACAATCGGAAAGACGGTTCAATTAGTATGTATACCGTACCTCCTTTGGTAGCAACACCTATTAGAAACTTTTCATGGGAATCCAAATAATTAGCAGGCTTTACATGACCTTTCTCCGCAACCTATTAGAATAAGGAGAAAACTTATTAATGCAAGAAACCAAGGTGGATTGCGAAAGCAAAGCCATTAAAAGAAAACAATGGAGATGCAGCCACATTTCTATTCAAACATGAGAAATAGAAGTAGTTTGATTTGGCATACCAACTGTTTTTCCCTTTTGGACTGACCCTTGACCTTCCTTTCAGCCTCCTCTTCTGCTAGTTTTTTCGCAACAAGATGCTTCTTTGCTGCTAGAATTGGGTCCTGTACAGCAACCAAGATTCACTCCTGTACTATGTATCTCAGGAGTGGAAAACAAAACCTAATCATGATTAATTCACTCACCAGTGTATCCTCTTTTTTGTGCTTCTTCATGATTGCCCGGAATGCCATTTTGAATGCTTTACATGCGTCAGCTAACCTGGTGATTCCAGGCTGAATTTTATCATTTTCTTCTTCTTCTACTTCAGATTCTTCCCCGTCTGAGCCTTCATCGTTATCATCCTCTCTCTCATCACCTGAAGAATCGCCAGTTTCCTCCTCCACACCAACATCAGAAAACCTATTCTCGCCGATTGCATTAGGGTTCTTCGTTTCAATATCCTCTTTGTCTTCATCGTCATCTGAATTGTAATCTCGTGCCCTCTTTTGAAACAGCATCTTCATCTTCTTTGTAATCTTAACTTTCTCAGCAGAACCCGACATGGTTTTAAACTTCTTTGCCTTTCCACCCTTCTTTTTCCCCTGTTTCCGCTTCCTCGTACCTCTCTCGGCCACAGACAGACCAGCTTCTTCCCCGGTAGACATGCTTTCCTAGAAACACTAAACCCTTCATTAATCACCAAGTATAACACAAAATTCAAATCTTTGCAACAATAGTGAACTCCATCCGAATGAATTGGCATGACCCACAAGAGTTCTAAAACCCTAGCATTGTATGCCGATTACTTTTCCACACGAAGGAACAAAAACTGTTCCAACAGAAAATCCGAGGTTCTGCAACAAGAAAAGCTTCCAACATCCTACCATAAGTCACGCAAACACATGGAACTACTAAAAACTGTTCCTAAAAACACGAAATCTGTACCGCACGATGGAGAGGAGAAGCGGCCGCACGAGAAGTAGGTGAGATGTGACCGCACGATGGACGTGAGGAGGAGATGAACGGAGAGTGGAACGAATGGAGAGTGATGGACTGCCGAAAAGGGATGCCGGAAAAAATGGACGGTCGTCCAAAGAGGATGGAGAGAGAGGAGAGGAGAGGGAGATTTGGTTAAGCGACTGCGAAGAGGATTGAAAAGAGGTACAAAGAAAACCTAATTTTCATGGTAATTTTGTAAATAATTTAATATTACGAATTCGAGTAATTTTTTCGTATTCGAGTCGGGACGATTCACCTTAACGTTGAATCGGGTAACTTCAAAAATATTATCGTAGAGATAAAACATTCCAAAAAATATCTTTTTTTAACTTCAAAAATATTTTTGTAAATATTGATATTTCCAAAATAATTTTTACAATTCTATGATCCAATTCGATCTATCGATCCAATTCGTCCCAACGACTCAGTTTGATCCTGCGATTCTATGATAATATGATCTAATTCGATCCTGCGATCTGCGAACCAGCGATCCAATCCGATCCTGTGATCCAGTGACCGATGACCCAGCGATCCAGTCTTACCCCATGACCTTGTGATCCTGCGACCCAGTTCGACCGTGTGACCATGCGACTCTACGACCCAGTTCGACCATGTGACTCAGTTCGACCCTATGACCCAGTGCGACCGCCGGAAACTGCCAGAAATCACCGGAAATTGCCAGAAATCGTCGGAAAACGGTCGAAATCGCTGGAAATCACCTATAAATCGCCAGCAATCGCCAAAAATCACCGGAAATCGCTAAAAACGCTGGAAATTGCTGGAAATCACTAAAAATGGCTAAAAACATTGTTGGAAATCACTCGAAAATTGCTGCAAAACGCTCAAAATTGAAAGAAATCACTCGAGAATGGAAAGAAATCACTCAAAAATTTTTAACATAGGAAGAAAAAAAATATTGATCTTTATTGATTTAGAAAAAATGAATACAATATCCCATATGTACATGCTATATTTATAGCAAAATATTTGTAACTAATCCTAACTAAATCTAACCTAAATTACTAACTAATCCTAACTAAAACAAGAATTTCAAAACAATTACAAGAAATACAAAATAGTTCTTGAATATAAAATTTTAATACTCCCCCTCAAGATGGAGAGTGTATATTATGCACTCCCATCTTGAGAAGTAAGGAAGTGAATTGCGCCGAAGATAACGGTTTAGTGAATACGTCCGCTATTTGGTTGGAGGACTGAACATGCATCGTCTTGAGGAATGAGGATTGTATCCTTTCTCGTACAACATGGTAGTCGATTTCTATGTGCTTCGTGCGTTCATGGTATACCGGGTTGCTAGCAATGTGAAGTGATGCAGTATTGTCACATAACAACAAAACAGGAAACGTCACTGGAAAACCCAATTCAGAAAGAAGATTAGAAATCCAAACCAATTCACATGTAGCGTTCGCCATTGCTCGATATTCTGCTTCTTGATATTGTTACATGTTTCTTAGATTTCCATGACACTAAGGAATCCCCGATAAATACACAATAACCAGTAACAGACCTACAAGAATCTATACAAGCAGCCCAATCAGCATCTGCAAATGCGGATAATTTATGACTAGAAACAGATGGATAAAACAATCCTTGGCCAGGACTGTTTTTTAAATACTTAAGGACGCGTTTAGCCGCTATGAGGTGCATTTGAGTTGGTGCAGACATGTACTGAGACAATTTATTAACAGCAAAACATATATCGGGACGAGTAATAGTTAAAAATATTAATTTTCCAATCAATCTCCGATAATAAGTAGGTTCAGATAACAATTCACTATCAGTTGCAGAAAGTTTAGTTGTGACATCCATAGGTATAAGTACTGGTTTAGATCCTAAAAGTCCAAATTCTTCTAACAATTCAAGTGTATATTTACATTGGTTTATAGAGATACCAGATTTTGAACATGCTATTTCAAGACCGAGAAAATACTTACAGGGACCCAAGTCTTTAATCTTAAAATGTGACTGTAAAAACTGCTGAACAAATTCAACAACACTGTTAGTATTTCCAAATATTAAAATATCATCAACATAAACAAGTAAAGCAACAAAACAATTGTTATCAACTTTAAAAAAAAAAGAGAATTTTCAGACATAGATTGTTTGAAACCATAGGTAAACAAAACAGAAGAAAATTTTATGTGCCATTGTCTTGAAGATTGTTTCAAACCATATATAGATTTATTAAGTTTACAAACTGGTTTTAAAGGGAATTGCTCCCCCTGATTGCATAAGTAACCAGGAGGTAAATCCATAAAAATTTATTCGTCTAAATCCCCATTTAAGAAAGCATTTGACATATCCATTTGATTTATAATCCAATTGTTAGAAGAAGCAAGACATAACAATATTCTAACAGTGACCATTTTTGCTACAGGACTAAAAGTTTCAACATAATCTATTCCTTCCTTTTGTGTGAAACCCTTAGCAACCAACCTAGCTTTGTATTTATCCATTGTCCCATCTGCTTTGTATTTAATTCTAAACAACCATTTGCAACCAACAGATTTTTTACCATTTGGTAAAGAACAAACAGACTAAGTATTGTTGGTCAATAATGCATTTAATTCATTATCCATGACATTTTTCCATTCAGGGATCAAAACAGTTTCTTTAAAACTTTTAGGTTCAGTTGTAAGACTTAAGTTTAATATAAAATTTCTGTAAGTGTTGGATAGTTTTGAATAAGAAATGAAGTTGGAAACCGGATATGGAGTTTTGGAGCTATTATCAAGATGTTTAGAATTTAATTGATAACAATGATAATCTGAGAGGTAATGAGGTGGTCTATGGGTTCGTTGAGGTCTGTTGGAAGAAGGAATGACAGAATCAGTGTTGGCTGGCACAGTAGATTCATGGACAGCAGGTATAGGGACAGCAGTTTCAGGAATATTTAAAGGAGTGTTATCATTTTCTGAAAAATCATTGATACTTAAAGGAAAGACAGATTATGGTAAAAAAGTTTCAAGATTAGAAGAGTATTTTCTGTTATGAAAAGGAAAAATATGTTCATGAAAAATGATATTTCGGGAAATCAGAATTTTGTTCGTTGTTAAATCAAGAACCTTATACCCTTTGTATCCTTCAGGATAACCTAAAAAACAAGTTGGATGTGCTCTTGGAATGAATTTATGTCTATCATGAACATGAGTGCTAACAAAACAAAGACATCCAAATACTTTGAGATAGTTATATGACGGTTTTTTCCATGTAATATTTCATAAGGAGATTTAAATTTTAAGTTTAAAGTAGGAGTCCTATTTATCAAATAAACAGCAGTAGATATACATTCAGGCAAATATTCTAGTGGAATGTTTGATTGAAATAATAAAGCTCTAGCTACGTTTAATAAATGTTGGTGTTTGCGTTCTACTACGGAATTTTGTTCAGGAGTATATGTACAAGAATGATAATGAATGATGCCTTTTTTTGTTTAAGATTTCTGGAAAACATAATTCTTTAGCATTGTCAGATCTTATAGCTTTAATACTTATTTTAAACTGATTTTCAACATATGCAATGAATGATGGAAAAACGATTTTGACATTAGATTTGTTATGTAAAAAATAAACCCATGTACTTGTCGAACAATCATCAACAATGTTCAGAAAAAATCTATATCCATCCACAGATTCGACTTGGAATGGACCCCATATATCTAAATGAATCAAATCAAAAATGTTCGCAGATTTATTATTATGAGAAATGAATGGTAATTTTCTTTGTTTGGCTTTCGGATAAATGGTGCAAGGGAATGATGCATCAATACAAGAAGAAGAAATAATGTTTTTAGAAGAGAGAAATTGAATTTTAGAGAAAGCAGGATGCCCAAGTCTGTTGTGCCAGGTTGTAGAAGAGATGGAAGCCGTGAGGGGAGGAGTCAATGGTAGATCCAAAACGTAGAGGTTATGAGAAATTCTAGCTTTCCCAATCATCAAGTCCCGAATAGGGTCCTGTATGATACAGGACCCTATTCGGGACTAACACTCAAAAGAAAGGGTTATAGGAGAATTTTTTGTTAAAAGACTAACACTCAAAAGATTAAAATGAAAAGTCGGAATATAAAGCACTGATTGAAGGGTAAGAAAAGGGGATAAAAATGATTGATCCTATGTGAGAGACAGAAAGATTGTCCCCATTGGGAAGAATGACAAAAACGTTGTTTAGAGGGTTGATATCAGTAAATAAATCAAGATTATTGCAAACATGACTACTAGCTCCCGAATTTATAATCCAAGAATGCTTAGGGATATTCAAATTTCTGTTTAAGGATAAAGAAAAAGAAGTTGAGTTTATATAAATACCTATACTCGGGGTGACATGATGAGATTGATTTGAATTTGCATTTGGAATAGAGGCTGTATCTTTTTGTAGTCTAGAAAGATATTGGAGATGAGAAACAACTTGCTGTAACTGATCTTGAGATTTTAGAGTTCCACTAGTCGTGACAGTCGGATTACTTTGAAGAATGGGGTTAATAGGAGGTGCAGAAGTAGATTGATTGAGGTTGTTGACTCGCGGGATAAAAGGTGGAGGATTTGGATTTGGATATCTAGGTCGAGGAAGACTAGGGGTAATGGTTTTGTAGCCAGTAGGGTAACCATGTAACCTATAGCACTTAGTTACCAAGTGACCATTAAGACCACAGTGACTACAAATGGGTTTAGGTCTTGGTTGAAAATTGGCTGCATAAGAATTTCTTGGTCTAGAGGCAAAATTGTGTTGTGAGTTATTGGGACGAGGATTTGAATTAGAATTGGTTGAAGAGGATTGGAAAACTAAAGCATCGGGTGGAGGCAAAATACCACGTTGTTGTTTATCCTGAACAACAAGGTTGAATTCTTTGGATACGGAAGGTAAGGGATCCATTAGGAGCATTTGACGCCTAACTAAAGTGAATAAGTCATTCAAGCCCATGAGGAATTTCAGTAGATACCGACGTTCCTCACGAACATTTAAAAGACCATTCAAGTTGCAGGTGCAAGTTTTACAGTTACAGGATGGGGTTTCATCTAAAGATTTTAATTCTTGCCAAAGGGTTATGAGGCGGGTGTAATAGGTATTCAGGTCTAAAGATCCCTGTCGAAGATTCTGCAACTCATTCTCAATGCCATAAATCCTAGGTATGTTACTTTGACAGAATCTTTCACTAAGATTTTTCCATATTCAGCAGCAGTGTTCATGTGAACAATGCTATCTCCGATGTCTTTCAATACGGAATTTATAATCCAAGAACAGACTATGTCATTGCAGCGATGCCATGTTTCGTGTTCAGGATCATCTACAGGGGGTTCGGGAATTTTACCAGTGACGAAGCCTAATTTGTTGCGTCCATTAAGCGCCATTGACATCGATCTTTGTCACGTATTGAAATTGAGTTCTCCATGAAGTTTATCTGAGAATAGAACAACGCAGATAGTATCATTCATGTGTAGAAATAATGGATTTTTGTAAGGATCTGTGTTTTGGATGGTGTTTGGGTTGGTATTTAGAGAAGCCATACTTCGGCGCTCTGTAAATCGGTGAATGAAAAACAAGGCTCAGAAGAAAATGAAAGACGACAGACTCAAACTGGCGTCAATTGCCAACTCAATCGCAGAAAAAAAAAACGGCGAAGAAACCGGCGAAGAAAATTAACCGGCGTCAACGGCAGACTCAATCGATTTAAAGAAACCGAAAACGAAAATCCTGCGAAGACTCAAAGAGACCGAAAACGAAAATGATGAAGAAGCCTCAATTTGAAGATGAATCGAAGGAGGCTCAGTAGCCGGTGGAGTGAAAAAACAAGAAACCGGCAAAGACCAGAAGCCGACGAATCGCAGACCAGAAGCCGACGAGGAGAAAAAAAACAAGAAACCGGCGAAGAAGAACAAGAAGCCGGCGAGGAGAAAAAAACAAGAAACCGGCGAGGAAAAAAAATGGAACCGGCGAAGACAACAGAAGCCGGCGAAGAGAAAGAACAAGAAACCGGCAAAGAAGAACAAGCAGAAGCCGGTGAAGAAGAAAAAGAATTTCCGGTGAAGAAGAAGAAAGGACCACCGGAGAAGAAGAAGAAATTTAGGGATTTCAGTTCCTTTTCCCCGATTTACAGGGTTTTGAAGGGCATTTTTGTAAAAATGAGCTCTGATACCATTTTAACATAGGAAGAAAAAAAATATTGATCTTTATTGATTTAGAAAAAATGAATACAATATCCCATATGTACATACTATATTTATAGCAAAATATTTGTAACTAATCCTAACTAAATCTAACCTAAATTACTAAATAATCCTAACTAAAACAAGAATTTCAAGAACAATTACAAGAATTACAAAATAATTCTTGAATATAAAATTTTAATAAAAATGAAAGGAAATAACTCCCAATTTTGTTTCCCTCCTCTCAAATTTTGTTTTCTCTCCTCTCAATTTTGTCTTTCCTTACTTCGTATGTGTTTTTTATTAACAAAAGATAAGAGCATATATGTCTTTTTCTCCAATTTTTTTTTCAATCAGATTTAGAAAGATAGTTTTGAAGTATTTTAACCCTAAAAAGACATTTACGATATTCTCCTATAACCCCTATTCATTATTCATTACGTATTCTTTATCAAATTTTGATGAAGGTGAGTATTTCTTTTTTCAAACTAACGATTTAAATATGAGATTGAAAATGTATTTAGCGTTATTAATTTAATAGTTAAATTAATTTATTGTAGAAAACAGTTTTTATATATTTTTTATTATATTTTAGAGAAAGTTTATTAGTTTTATGGTCCACTGCATCTATCTGTAATTCTACTCTCCGTTAATATTTTGTTTTTTATAATAAAATTTTCATTTATTTATTTATTTATAATAAAATTTTAATTTTAGTTTTTTAAAACAGTATAATTTTTTTAATTCAATCCAATATTTCGTTATTTATATTAAAATATCTCTCTCCCATTATGACATTTCAAATTGGACAATGTTAAATACTAGTGGTTGGAAAAGACACAAGAATTCTAGTGTTTTGAGCTAAAACTTACCTTACATAATATCAAGTCGAAGGAAAACAAAGAGGAATAATAGTTTATGTTATTGTTGAGATTGGTGAAGATTCATAAAATGAATATTGAAAAAGAAAACAAAATCACCAATTTTCGTTAAAATTTTATATTTTGAGTTCACCATTTTGTATCGTAATCCGTGGTAAATAAAGTTGGTTTCTACTTAAAAGATAAAAAAACTTTTCATTTGATCCGGTCTTATAAATTTTCTTTGTTAATTTTGCATTGCTATGTTCTTTTTTGAGTTTTTCTCTTGTTTCTTCATATTGTGATTCAACTGTTTGAATTGATTTAAAACTATATACTACAATTGATTCAGGGTTTGAAAATTTAAATAAAATAGAAAAGACAAAAAGGAATTAGAAACTGTAAGAAATAAAAAGACTTGAAGAATGACAAATCTTTAAAAACTTGACGTAGAAAAAGTTCGAGCTCAGACTTAATATTATGGCTTTACATATTTTTTTTTTGTAGGATAATCCAAAGAATCAAAACAAGGAAGATAGAATAAGGACAAAACAAAAAGATGCAAGAGAAAAGGATGATGTAGACTCCAAAACCAAACATAACAAAGTCTTCGACTGCCAGTGAAACATATGTGGGCTAAGAAATCAAGGCCTCTGGAAAGAAAATAGCATAGATATTGCGTTTGGATCTCCTAGATTTTTTTATAACATTCATTGTCAAATCGAATGTCTCTTTTCCAAAGAACATTGGACTTTAGAATGGAAGAGAAGAAGACCATTGAAACAAACCCCGATGACTTTCAAAAGATTTTTCTTGATTTACAGAATTTTCATGTTAATGTTAAAGAAGAATACCATGCATGTGGTATACCTCTCGAATTATTTACCTCCTCCGTACAAGCAGTTGAGGAAGGTATTCAATTATTCAAGACCAACAATCGCAACAGAGGGGTAAAGGCAACAACACGTTCCAAGGAATTACAATTGATGCCTTAAAGCTCTCAAAGAAATAGTGGAAAATGACTTATTGTTCATGATAAGTCTGAAGCAAAAGACGAACATGGTAAAAGAATATATTGTCTAGGTCAAGCTCGGAGGGGAAGGGATAATGTTGGTATTGCAGAAAGAAATGAGATTATAAGAAGGAATGAAAGAAAAAGAACAAGAAAGAGTTTGGAGATGACAAGGGAGAAGTTGCATTGATAAAAGGAAATGACGATCTAACATATGTAATGGATGTTTTTAAGTTAGAAGTTTCGGCAATATCTGAAAGTGATGTTAAAGATCAATGTATTATTGAATGAGGTTCATTTTATATGAGTTCGAGAAAAGAATGTTTACGAGTCTCACAAAAGAATGAAATAAAGAAAATTAGAATGGGAAATAATAGTACATGCACATTACAATCAATTAAGACCCAAAACATGATGGATCAACAATCTTGTTGATACAAGTTAGGTACATTTTGGATATGAAATGCAACATTATCTCATTTGAGGCTCTCAAATTACAAGGGTGGTGGTAAAATTAAACATATGATTCACTAAAGGTTAACAAAGGGTGCATAACCATTAGTAAGGGTGATATGAACCTAGATCGATATTCTATTGTAAGATGGATGAAAACGAATTGAAACCTCATAGAAACTCGATAACAAAACCTGAAACTTTTATCTCCTAAGAAAATAATGCCTCAAACCTCAACTACATCTCGACTATAAAACTTCATACGTAGCAAACAATGCCACAATACTTGTGATCTATTGTTGATAAGCTGGCGAACACTCATAAGCTATCAAAGAATTTGGTGGCTAAATTTAAACAAATAGCAAAGAAATAATGCTTCAATTAATTGAAGTTTCATTAAAAATTCATATAATGGGTTTCTTATTTATAAGGATCAAACAACAATGGAAAATGAACAAAATAAACTAGCTTAACAAAACTCGATAGAAATGCTCGGTCGAGCGGTATAACCACTCGACCAAGCACAACATAATTCTTAACCCTATAATCCATAAAACTAAAGTACATTCGATCTAGTAACTTCTACGCTCGATTGAGCTATGTAACACGCGTGCTGAGTGATCCAATCCTCTAAATGCTCCATCATGCGTACGTTGGTCTAGAGAATTTTCTCAGGTTGAGTGATTCATTATTCCGTCGAGCGTTTGGGTCGAGCGATTCACTGTTCTATTGAGCGATTAGGCCGATCAATTTTTTCTCTAATCGGGAATTTTCAGCTCTCTAACTTCTTGCTTATCTCGACCACCTCTTATTGTAGGGCCTCTTATAATCTCATATCAGTCCTTTCCTGTTACCCTCATTGTTGGTCCTCATACGATCTATGGTGGATCCAAGATCTTTTCCTCTTCATTCCCTCATTCTTTAAAATGAGTTATCAGTCATTCAACTGCATTAAAACGAGCCAAATTAGATTTATCATAATCGAATGTACATTGTACTTACTTGGTAACTTGCTTTGGGCGATGTTAGGGTTGATGCATTTGCAGACTCTAAAAGGTTAATCTCCCTACATTTAAAGTTGTGACTTATGCCTCTATATGAGCCTTTCTGTATGCACATGCACCCACATCTTATCTCTCCGTTTGAAGATTGTCCACACAACATCTATGACCTTCTCTTCATCTGTTGATTTTCAGGTTTTAGGGCGACAAGGCATAATTGAGCTTAAGGTTGTTGATTTTTGGAGTCAACTGCACATACTTGGAACTACAAACCACTCGGAGCGGATTCAGGCCAAGGAACCACACGAAACGCACGAACATTGAGCGAAAGGAGCAAACACGATCGTGTCCTATGAAAGGACATGAACCCGCGTAGGGTGGTCTCTTTAGCCCGCGCGGGCTACACCATCCAGCAGAATTTGCACGAATTAGATATCAACCAAGCCCGCGTGGATCAACAGCCAAGTGGAGCCCGCGCGGGGTGGTCACTTAGCCCGTGCAGGGTGGTCACTTAGCCCATGCGGATCGCTTGCCGGTCATTAAACCTAAAAAAAGGTTAAAAAGGAATTTAAAGACAGCATCGCCAATAAATACCAAGGACGCTCAAAACACAAGGCGGACGAAAAAGACATAGATGAGAGCTCAGGAGGAGTTGAGAAGCAAGGAAACAACATCGAATGAGAAAGGAAAGTATGAGGCATCGTATTCCCTGCTATTTTTCATGTTTATTGTTGTTTTCTCTTGTTTTACAGCAAACTCCATGAGTGAGTAAACCTTTAGCTATGCGTTAGGGACACCGATTTTATAAGGGATGCTTATGTTTATGCATTAATGCTTAGATCTTTCAAAGTTTCTTGTATTCTGGTCCTACAATCAATGCTATGTGATAACGTCTAAATGTTCTAGTATTTTCATCTTTTTTCATAGTTAGTTTTATAATTTATTTGGACTTTACCGAGTATTAAGTACAATTTAGTCTTCTTCTAGCGTTTTCTCGTGTTTTACAGGAAAGGAGATATCGGGTTACAAACATGAGCAAATGTCGAGAAATGTTGGTAAAAACGACTTCAAGCTCAGCTGTACACACTCAACACCCAAGCCCCCCTTCAGTTACAAAAATGAAAACAATGGCCGCCACAAACAAAAATAGAAACAATGGCTGGCGCTCACAAAAATGTAAACACGGCTGGAACAAAATGGAAATTTTCAGTTGCTGGAACGACAATTGGAAGAGTAATATTGAAACATGTAAAGGAAACGTGGCTTACACAAAATTGAAGCAGGCCGCTGGAACTCAAAATGTAAACTACCAACCACTTGAAGCAAAATGAAAACACAACCCGCTGGAACAAATTGGAAGCACAAAGCTGCTGCACTAGAATGGAAATTGGTTGGAGCAACAAAATGGAAATCAACTGCAGCAAGAAAATGCAATTCAGCTGGAGCAAGAAAAAGGAAACTAAAGGCGGCACAACTAAAGAGAAGAAAGGAAACAGCCGCTGCACAAGAAGAAAAGAAAACAGTCGATACACAAGAAGAAAAGGAAACCAAGAAAAAGAAAACGAGTAGAAAAGAGGAAATCAACATGAAAAGGAAAGGAGGAGAGCTTAGATTCGACCAAGGGGAGTTTGGACAGAGAGGGGAGGCTGGAGGCTGGAGGTCAAAGGACCGAAGGGAAGAGAAGGAAAAGGAAGAGACGTTTTTGTTTTATCTTTATGTTTTAAGAGTAAAACCTCCTTGCCATTGGTTATATGTGCTCTTGTAATGGATTCGTTTGATCTTAATGCTTGATTTCGGATTTGTTCTCTCAATTGGTTTGATGAGTTGTTCTTAATGCTTTCATACTTGGTAATTGATAACACTGAAAGTGTATCAATTTTAGGTTAGGTTTTAGTGCCATTTTCGCATATATTTCATAGATATATTTACATATCTGATACGATTCGTCGGAGTTGAAGAGGACAGCCTTCTACTTAGACCCAGGTTGCCAATTGGCATTTACATATCTGATACGATTATTAGTTACATACGCCCGTTTTGTTGGTTTTCAAGTTTTTTGGCGACAAGGCCTAAATGAGCTTAAAAAGACGAATTCCTGAGCAAAACCACGCACTTTGAAGATAAATTCACTCAGAGCCAAGATCAAGCCTCAGAACTCAACGGAACACCCGAGCAATGAGCGGAAAAGAGAAAAATCAAGATTTCAAGGGTGCCCGGTCGGGCACTATGGTCTACCCGCTCGGGTAAAACCTATGGGGTTTTATTTGTACACCTTGCACGACCCGGGCACGAAGGCAACATGATCGGGTAGCCTTACCCGATCGGGCGCAACAAGGACACCCGCTCGGGCGTTAATTCATCCCAAAATTCCCCGAGAGTTTGCACGACTCGGGCCGCTCAACCACGCGATCGGGT
>CM071871.1:22860597-22879211 GCA_036759665.1 Gynandropsis gynandra
TTGAGAAGATCCTGAATGTACTTCCGTTGAGTCAAAAGAAGGCCATGAGATGTCCGTGTTGCTTCTACTCCGAGAAAGTAAGATAAGTCGCCCAAGTCTTTGATGGAGAAGCGGGCGGCTAGGGCATCAATGAACTGCTGTACTTTCGATGAGGAATTTCCTGTAAAAACAATATCATCAACATAAACCAGCACATACAATTGTAGCGCGGTTGTGTTGAGAATGAACAAGGAGGTGTCCGCCAAAGAGTTGCTAAAACCGCGAGCAAGGAGAAATGTGCGAAGTTCCGAATACCATGCTCGAGGAGCTTTTTTGAGTCCGTAGATTGCTCGCTGAAGTCTGCACACATGAGTAGGATGAGTTGGATCAATGAAACCCGGGGGTTGAGACATGTATACCTCCTCCATAAGACGTACCTCCTCCATGAGACGGCCTTGAAGAAAGGTGTTATTAACATCAAGTTGTCGGAGAGACCATCCACGGGAGACCGCAATGCTCAAGATAACACGGATGGTAGTAGGTCAAGATAACACGGATGGTTGTAGGTTTTACAACCGGGCTGAATGTTTCATGATAATCGATGTCCGGTATTGGGTGAAACCCCTTTGCAACAAGTCGAGCTTTGAATCGTTCCACGGATCCGTCTTGTTTGTGTTTGATTCGAAACACCCATCGACAACCAACAATATTCTTTGCTTGTGCTGCGGGAACAAGCTGCCACGTTTGGTTGCAATGTAAGGCTTGTAACTCAGAATCCATTGCATCACGCCATCGAGGATCTTTCAAGGCTTGAGTGATATTAGCCGGTTCACCTTCTACCTGAGCTACAAGAGCAGATCGGTTATTTTGTTTAGCAACATGACTCTTTGAGCGAGTAACCATCGGGTGCAAATTTGTGCGAGGACGTTGCGGTGGCACGTCCAAGATAATAAGCTCAGAAGACTGTGACGACATTGAGGGCTCAACATGGGGAGGAGTCGGAGACCGAGAGCCAATGGAGCAATGAGTGGTGGCGAGAAGGATGGTGTAGGGTTGACGCTATTTGAAGAGGTGGCTACAGTAGGTGGCTTTTTGGTTTGTGGGAACAATTTAGTAGGCTCGGCAAGGGATAGATAGACTCAATGAAGTGAACATGACGAGAGATAAATATGCGCGACCTAAGGGGATCAAGACAAACGTATGCACTTTGAGTGGATGAGTACCCTAAGAAGACACATGGATCGGACTTGGGTTCTAATTTGTTGGCTGTATAGAGACGTAACCAAGGGTAACATAGAGAACCAAAGACACGAAGTTTAGTATAGTTTGGTGGTTGTTGGAAGAAACACTCGTAAGGGGAGGACATATTAAGGGTCGGGGTCGGGAGGCGATTAATGAGATAAGCCGCCGCACAAAATGCATAAGACCAATAGGTTAAGGGCATGGAGGAATGCGTGAGAAGGGAAAGACCGGTTTCTATCACGTGCCTATGTCGTCTTTCCGATATACCATTGTGTTCGGGAGTATGTGGTGGAGATGTGAAATGAGAAATGCCATGAGAGGATAGAAAAGATATTATGAGCATATTGAGTTCATTTCAACATTTCCCCTCAAGCTCGACACAATCAAGACAAATCATGGTGAGGTGCCTCGTTAAAAACCTTCCCGATAAAACCCATCGGGACAAAACTCGGAGAAGGGAAAAAGAGTACACTCACACACCACGATTGTTAGAATTTGAGTGTTTAAGAAGAGAATAAGATGTTTGTAGAACTAAGAGAATAGAAAGAAGAATTAGGAATAAACTTGAATTCATTCCATGAGTTTAAGCATTACATAAGTGGTTCTATATATAGAGACCATGATCTGAATTTAAACTACAATTAGAAGTAAACAAGTACAATATAATTAATGAATTTGTCCTCATCTTTCACGGCTAAAGAGGAGAAAGGGACAGCTCCTTGTTGCTTGGTTTCTTGAGTTGCACATGTGATTCTAATTACTCAAAAATAGCAACATCCCTTTCCTTCATTCCAATGGCCACTTTGACTACCAAATATAGTTGTGTGTGTTTTATTTAATGCTTAGGAGATTATTAAAAATTAATCTATCCATATATATGATTAATCTCATATATGTAGAATTAATTCTTAACACTCCCCCTCAAGCTTAACTATAGTGTACTACTATTGATAAGCTTGACACATGGCTCCTTGCCTCATTAAAACCTAAGTGGGAAAATCCAATGGGACAAAACCACACTTAGGAAAAAGAGTACAATTCATTGCCATGTTAGACATATCATGTCCGAATGTTTGTGAGTCCAAGTCGAGGGAATATGGACTCACAAATCTTCTTGCTTGTAGCCCTGGTGAAAATGTCGGCCAATTGATCTTCACTTCTTGTATAGCACGGTAGAATTACTCCTTGTTCAATCATTTATCTAACCTTGTGACAATCCACTTCAATGTGCTTTGTCCTCTCATGAAACACCGAATTGGACGCAATGTGGATGGCGGCTTGGTTATCACAATGCATTGATTTCTAATCCATACTAATTCATTGGTTAACTTCCTCATTGCTCGGTACTCGGCTTCCGCCCTTGAACATGAAACCACCTTTTGCTTCTTGCTCTTCCAAGTAACTAGATTGCCTCCTATAAATGTGCAATAGCCCGTGGTTGACTTCCTATCCACTCGGTCCCCGGCCCAATTCGCATCACAATATCCTACAATCTCCGTGTTTTTGTTGCATCCCATCCATACTCCTTGATCCTTTGTTCCACTTAAATAGTTTAGGATCCGTTCAACCATCTTCCAGTGATAAGTTGTTGGATCTTGCATATATTGGCTCACTTGGTTCACCGCAAAACAAATGTCCGGCCTTGTTATGGTGAGATAGATCAATTTCCCAACCATTCTCCTATAGAGTTTAGGGTCTTCAAACGGCTCATCATCTATCTCCCCCTTACGTGTCACTTTGTATCCATCTTCTAGTGGAGTTCTTGCTATTCTTCCTTCCATTGTACCTAGCTCATTCAACATATCACGGGTGTACTTTCTTTGGGATAGAAATAGTCCTTCCTTAGAACGACATATTTCTATTCCTAGAAAGTACTTTAGTTCTCCTAAATCCTTAATATCAAACATAGTTTTAAGATATACCTTAGTGGCTTCCACGCCTTCTATGTCACTTCCCGTGATGATTATATCATCAACATAGACAAGCACCACCACGATTCCTTTGAGCTTGGCAATGTGAATAGAGTATGATCGGCCTCGGATCTTCTAAAGCCATGTCCATTTAGTGTTGTGCTAAGCTTGTGGTACCACGCCCTTGGGGATTGTTTAAGACCATAGATCGCCTTTCTAAGTCTTAAAACATTTCCCGGTTTCACTATGTGTTCTAGCCCCGGAGGTGGATACATGTAGACCTCATCTTCTAATTCCCCTTGTAGAAATGTATTTTTGACATCCATTTGCCAAAGATTCCACTCAAGGTTCACGGCAAGGGAGAGTATGATCCGAATAGTATGGAGCTTTGCAACGGGAGCAAATGTATCTACATAGTCTTCTCCATACACTTGTGTGAATCCTCTTGCCACGAGTCTTGCTTTGTGCCTCTCTATGGACCCATCACTATTGTATTTGATCGTGAACACCTATTTGCTTGAGACTGCTTTCTTTCCCTTAGGTAATTCCGACTCAAACCAAGTGCCATTTATCTCCATTGCTTTGTGCTCATTCCCCACGACATCTCTCCACACTTTATATTAAAAATATGAAAGTGCATATTTATATTATAGGATAATTGTCAGTTGGGAAAAATGAGAGATTGTTCAAAGTTATTGTCTCTAAGTAAAACTAACGACAAATAAAAGGATCATTACTCAATTGATTAATTGTTTGTTAATCAGATTTTCCTCGAATTCCTATCACGTCAACGGTAGATGGTAGCATTCTCATATTTGAACATTCGTTTTGCTTTTTATAGACTCTTCTATGTTGGCTTTGATTAATGTCTTGACAGATAAGAGTTTCAAAATGAGAGATCTAGTCGTGTATCAGCCAATTACAACAAACCTCCCACCATACTTACGTTGTTTGATCCTTCGAATCATTTCCATCTTGCAAATTCATTTCATGAGGTTTGAGTGATGTACTCACACCTTCTGAGTGTTGCATGCCAAATTTATTTAGTAAGCCTAGGGCATATTTGCATTGAATTAGACATATCGTTTTTTAAATATAAGTAATCTTATATCCTAAAACAAATTGAGTTTCTTTAAGTCACTTATTTTATATGTGGTGCTCTAATTCTTTCTTAAATGTTAAATCAACTCGCAACTACTCCATGTGATAATTATGTCATTCATATATATACATATGATCAACATTTCATCTCATTTTAACTGCATATAATGCATCACATGTACTTCTATCGCATTCCTTATGAAAAATTAAATAATTTTACTGTACCACTTCCTAGGTGGCAGTTTTAAACCAAATATTGCCTTCATTAGTTTTAAAATTTTATATTTTACACCCTCAACTTCATAACCTTGTAATTATTCAACATACACATCTTATGTTAACTCCTCATTAAAAAAAAACGACTTAACATCCATTTGGTGCAAATTTCATACCATCTGAGTTGTTGTTGCAATGAGGGTTATGCTAGAATACATGAACAAAGGTCTCTCCATAATCCATCCAGTAAGTTTGGATAAAATCTTTTGCAACTAGTCTTGTTTTAAGCTTTGTATTTTTTAATTATCATCAGTTTTTATCTTATACAACCACTTAATATTAATTGTTTTATGACGAGTAGGTATGTAATAAGAAACTAGGTTTGGTTCTTGTTGATCATCTCAATTTCTACATCCATGGTTTTCCTTCAGTTTTGTTCCTTTACTATCTCTTCAAACTCATATACTTGGTTTGATTTTTCACTTTCTAGTTCTTTAATCTATTCTGTAAAGGTTACCGATTTTTTTTATTCTGTCTTCAGCGCCTGATGAGATGCTACTACTAATCCTTCTAATACTTTTACTCCCTAATTTTTAGAGTCACTTAGTTGAATGACACTGGTCTAAACTGAGGTGAGTTATCTATGACCTAATAAAGGGGTAGCTTGAGATTTTAAAGTAGTTCCCTATGGTTTTAGAAGTATATAGTCTCAACTTGGTGGGTGATTATGTATTAATAATAGGTTAGAAGTCACAACATGATGGTTGGTCACAATCTTGGTATTCTAGTCTTAGCTCTTTTCTTCTTCGATATTATATTCCTTGCCACCTCAATTTTTTTGAGCTAAGTATGGACTCTATACCCCTTGCTGAAACTGTTATATCCCATGAAGATGCATTTCTCTGACTTATCATATAGTTTTTTCTTGTTATGTCAGATAATAGTACATTAAACACACGTCCAATGACTCCAAGGTGCCAACAGATGATTAATGGCCACTCTAGACTTCAAGGGGAGTTTTGTGGTTCAATGCCTTCGTAGGCATTTTGTTCTGAAGGAAAGCATCCATGAATGTTACATTTTTCTAGAACTTGTTAGGTAATTTTTTATCATTTAGCATATTTCTTACCATTTCTAAAAAGAAATATAATCTTCTGTTTAGCTTTTACATTTTGATGAGGAGAATATGCCACTGTAAATTCTCTCTTCACCCCTTTCTCATTTAGAAGTAAGGAGAATTAAGAACAATAAAACTCTTCACCTCTGTCAGATTTGAGCCTCTTAATTTTCTTCCATCTCGAATTTCTACTAGAGTCACGAACTTTATGAATACTGTTAGGGTGTCAAACTTGAGGCTTAGGAAGTAAATCAAAAGATTTGAGAGTGATCATGATATGATCCTAGATCGACGTTCTATAATTATGAGGATAGATTTGGAATGAAATCTACTAAAAAGCTGCTAGTTGAATCTAGAACTTGTCTTTCCTAAGAAATGACGTCAATACACTTGTGATCTAGTATTGATAAATCAAAGAAGAACTCAAAATCTCTTTAACACTTCGATAGCTAATTCTCTAGGATTAGCAAGGAAAAAGACAATATCATTGATAAAAACTTGGGGTAACAATGTCATATAAAGGGTCCTTTATTTATAGGGACCAAATGATTATGAAAATAAATTAAATAAAACAACTTAACTAAACCCGACTAAAATACTCGGTTGAGCACTACAACTTCTCGGTCGAGAGCCTAAGTCTTAACCCTAAATTTAAAAAAACTAAAGTACATTTGGCCGAACAACAATAATACTCGGTCGATCTCTCCAATGCTTGATCGAGTTCCCTAGTGCTTGAGTCGAAAGATCACTCCTTCTGCATGCTCCATTGGGCTAGAGGATTTTCTCGGGTCGAACGCTCTTCTGCTTAGACCGAGTGCATCGGCCATCTTTTCTCTTGTGGGTTTGTTTGGATCGATCAAATCACTACTCGCGTCGAGTGCATCATCTATCTTCTATCTAGTGGGTTTGCTTGGATCGATCGAATCACTGCTCGAGTTAAGTAGTCTTACCTTCTCAGCTTCTTGCTCCTCTCATCAATTTCTTCTTGTAGATGAACCTTGTAGTCTCAAATCAGCTCTTCTTGATGTCCTCGTCCACTCGTGTATTTCATGTTCATTTGAATGTGCGCATCCCTGAACTCATTGCTCTCAACCTCGTGATCGGCCCTTATATGATCCATGGTGGAGCCATTACTGGATTCCCATCACCTCCCTCCTTTAATAGGATTTTCCTCAAATCTAGTCCTTCAGCTACATCAAAACAGGCCAAGTAAGTATGATGAGGAATGACATTCCTAATATTCTTACCGGGGAATGTATGGTATAATTTGAGTAGTTTGTTGGTCTAGTGGTCCAGTGTTTGATTTTGACTTCCATCGTGAAAAACCTGCAACAACGGATAACTGACACTGGAGAAGGAAGAAATTACAATATTAGATAGTTTCGCCTCCTTGTGCGCAATCACATTCATTAGTTGATGAAAAAAGAATGTTGGGGACGTTTCACATTCCTTTTTTCTTGGCTTCTCTCATGACTTCACTAATGTGGTGGTCTACCTCACGATTACTCATTCTTTCGCATCCTTCCTCTTCCTGTAAGCGCAATTGATCTTCGTACTCCTTGGGTGTAAAGGGTGCTAACCGAACTTGCTTCTCCTTGAATTTGAACATGGATTTGTTGTTGACGCCATTGTGTTTAGATTTTGTATCAAATTTCTACAGCCTTCCCAACAATAAGTGTCCATTTTGCATTGGTATAGTGTCACATAGGACCTTAACGAAACTTTGCCTGATGATGTACGTTAGTCTCTCCACTGCCGTTTAGCCATTGAAGTTCTTAGAGGCTTGAGATGCTTCGTGGTGAGTTCTAACTTATAAAAAAGCGTAGTGCTTGTTAAATTTATGCAACTCCCACCATCTATGCTGATGCTATACACATTCTCTTTGATAAGATCTGTGTGTGGAAAATGTTTTCTCGCTATTCCATCGCATCTTCTACAACATGTAGGTTAAGGACTCCCTGAAGAACGAGCAATTCACCCTTTACGGCTCCATAATCCTTAATACTTTCATCCGACTCTGCAACCTTAGGTTCCACATCCTCACCCAATGCAGCCTCATAACCTCTGTCTGTGCGTGTGGGCATGGTCATCTTGTTCAGACAAGCATTGGTGTAATGTCCACGTCCTTGGAAATGTAATGCAAAGATTGTCTCTATTATGCATAGGTGTTTCATGAGTACCTTGCATTTTTTGTTTTGATGCCTCGAGTTTTAGATTGATTTTGCTGCCAGTGTATGACCTCACGTGCTCATGACTTGCCTTTCCTCTACGTTTGAGTTGCCTTTCGATCTTGGTAGCCAAGTGAAAAGGATCCTCCATATTCATGTAGGGATGGGTTTCTATGTGGTGTTGGATATCTGGATTAAGTCTTCCTATATAACAATCTATGTTAGCGTCACTATTCTCAATGATATTGGCGTTTATCATGAGGAAGTCCTTCTCCTTGTAGTAGTCTTCCACGAAAAGAAAAGAAAAAAAAGAAAAGAAAAACAATAATGACTCTAAATCTGAATCTAAGGCGTGTTGACAAATAGTCCATGGCAACGGCGTCAAAAAATTGATGCGTGTCAAATTAAACAAGTTAACCTAAACTACCCGTAAGTGCATGACACGTGTGTAGTATTTTAGTTGTCGATCCACCGAGACTACACAACACAGACTAAGATCAAACTAGAATCAAACTCGCTACGATGAAATGATGTTTGTGAGATGCAAATAATGAAAATGCAGTAGACCTAGGATTCTTGACAAATGAGACAAACGTTCTAGGATACGGTTTCACCGCATAGCTTTCGAAATCGACTATCAATCTATCTAATCATGCATTTCCTACAAAGATATCTTGGGCCGAAGATCCTAATGTAATTCCTACCCTCTCTCAAGGCATAGGAATGTGATTCAATTGAGTTATCCCCTACTTTCGTGGTGACACCCCACCGAGACTACACAACACAGACTAAGATCAAACTAGAATCAAACTCGCTACGATGAAATGATGTTTGTGAGATGAAAATAATGAAAATGCAGTAGACCTAGGATTCTTGACAAATGAGACAAACGTTCTAGGATACGGTTTCACCGCATAGCTTTCGAAATCGACTATCAATCTATCTAATCATGCGTTTCCTACAAAGATATCTTGGGCCGACGATCCTAATGTAATTCCTACCCTCTCTCAAGGCATAGGAATGTGATTCAATTGAGTTATCCCCTACTTTCGTGGCTGACACCCCAACTAAACGCCATACGATCAATGATTCACCAATTAACCCTCAACCGTTACTATCCTACTTTTGTGACCTAGTCTCGGTTCTTTTAAACCTGAACTTCTAGGAATAGAATTCTCCTTTCAGTCCTTCTCTCTATTCCATAACGCATGCATCTACGTGGCCTTCCTAAATATAAGACATGCAACGCTCAAACAGAGAATAGATTAGCAAAACGAGAAATGCATTCATAAATAAATTAAAGAGGGTTCCGGGAAAGCCATGGACTAATCCCTTCTCCTAGAAAAAGACAACTACTCAGTCATGAGCTCAGAATCAAACAACATAAATGAAATAAAATTTCTAAGGATAATAGAAATCAAACAAGGCATCGTCCTGATTCGATCTTCCGTCTCCTTGTGTGTCTCCTGTCAAGAGGGCTCTCTCCAATGATGGATAGGCTCCGATCTACCCTCCTAGGGTTCCCTTTCTGTGTTTTTTTTTGCATCTGAAATCAATTAGGGGTCCTTTTTCAAACATATTCTCTGTTGGTGAACTTCAAGGGAGGTTGTTGCGGACACGACCCATGTGGGCTCGGGTAACCAATCCGCGGGGGCTCCCCAAATCCTCCATGACCCGTACGTGCTAAGGGTGAGAACGACTTGGAAAACATCTGCTGGAACATCACCCCGCATGGGCTAGGAGAGCACCCTGCACGGGCTCCTCACATGTCTTGATCCGTGCATGCTGAAGGTGAGTCTAAGGTGGAAAACATTTTCTGGATGTTCAGCCCGAGCAGGCTAAGGAAACTACCCCACGTGGGGCCTTGTCTCCTCATGTCGTATCGTATTCCTTGCACGTTTCTCTTCCCATTTGCTCCATTATGATCTCCGATGCTCGTATTTTGTCCCGTGTATGTACTTTAGCTCCAAAACGAACCAAATACGCATTAAAACCTATAACAACTTGAAAACACGGAACCAAGTAAAACAAATACAAAATCACACGTAAACAATGCAACGATCGTCATAAACATCTCTAAAATCATACGAAAATCGTGTATGAAAACGAGATGATCAAAATCCCCCACACTTGAAAGTTTGCTTGTCCCTAAGCAAACGTAAACGTGGAATACGTGGGATATATACTAATCAAGAATTCGCCTTTCCCCTAGAAATACCGCTAAAGCAACCTAATCGATCGAAAAGCAAGTTAAAAGAAACTTTGGCCTAATAACTTTCAGTCTACATCCTAGGTTCACCATGGCTACCTATAAATAAGCAAATCAAAGACGAGCTAAGCGAGAAACCATAACTCTCTCCACTAAACAAGACTTCAAACAAATACTAAACATAGAATAAAAAGGATACTTGTTTTATTTACGAGCTTCTTTATTCTTTTATTCCATTTTTTCTTTTTTTTCTTTCTTCTTCTTTTATTGATATGAGAACACACTAGGCTTCTAGGACGACAGATTTGTATTTTAAATTTAATATTTATTAAAAAATTTATTTTTTAAAATTCGTCATAAAATCATCGGATGTCCTTTCACTATACAATCATAACATCAACGGGCATCCGTTGATATATTTAAAATTTATGTTCAAAACTATCAACGGGCATCTGTTGGCAATTTCTAATTTTCCCACTAAATTTTTCAATGTTCCAACGAGTATCCGTTGAAATATTTAACGACCGTTGAAATATTTAACGACCGTTGGAATATTCAACGTATCGTTGGAAATATCCGTTGGAAATTTGTCAACGAAATTTGGCCATTGATACTCCGTTGAAAATTTCAATGGATGCATGTTTCCAACAATCGATTACCAACGATCAAGAATCCGTTGAAAAACATTGGAAATGGCTTATTTCAATGGAAAAATTGTCGTTTCCAACGGATTTGTTTGTTGAAAATGACTTGTTTTTTTTTGTAATGGTTAAACTTGACGTCTCCATGCTTCATGTGCTTGCAATGGGTGGATCAAATAGGGAGATAGAGTTTCCGCATTCGATCGGTTGAGCGGCTTGGTAGAATTTTAGGCACTGTCCATTGGCTTTGAACGTTCGCTCGTCTCACTCCATAGTTCTACTGCTCCATGTTTGAACACCTCTCGTACCTGTAAAGGACCAGACCAACGAGAACGTGGTTTGCCCGGGAAAAGCTTAAGTCGAGAGTTAAAAAGTAGAACTAAGTCACCTGGCCGAAAGTCATGAGGTAGGATCTTCTTATCGTGCCATCTCTTAGAACGCTCCTTGTAGATCTTAGAGTTCTCGTATGCATCGAGGCAAAGTTCATTTTGCTCGTTCATATGCAAAAGTCGTTTCTCACATGCACTCTTAAAATCAAAGTTAAGGAGCTTTGTGTCCCAATAGGCATGGTGCTCTAGGTCGATGGGGAGGTGGCCAGACTTGCCATAAACAAGTTGAAAAGGAGTTATGCCAATGGGAGTCTTCAATGCAGGCCTATAGGCCTATAACGCATCGTCTAATCTCATTGACCAATCTCTACGGGACCTAGACAGGGTTTCTCTAATATTCTCTTGATCTCCTGATCATCTCGTTTTCATACGTATTTCTTGCACGATTTAGGAGACGTTTTTGATACATATGTGATGTTTTACGTATGATTCCGTATCCGTTTTACTTGCTTTCGTGCTTTTCATGTTCTTACAGGTTTTTACGCGTATCATTTAGCACGACTCGGGCAAGCATTTAGGACCATTTTGCCTTGTGCCCGAGCGGGCACACATGCCATGCCCGATCGGGCACCATTCCAGCACCACAGGACGCGCACGAACTGCCCTAGCCGCACCCGAGCGGGTACACTCATTACCCGAGCGGGTAGCGGCCCGAAACTGCTCAAAACTTAAGTAAACTTAACTTAAAACATAAGGGAACTCGTGGGGCAATTAGGGCAACAATTGGACCGACTTAGGAGGCTTAAAAGGAGGCAAAAAGACGCCGTTACAGCAAGCATACAGAGGAGAAGAATTCAGCAAAGTTAGAGCAGATTCTTGCGAGGAGATAAGCGAGGAGCATTGGAGATCAAGCACCACCACTTCGGTTTTGTTTGGTTTTTATGTTCCTTAGACTTTCTACTATGTTTATGTTTCTTTACAGACGCATGAGCGAGTAGTTTGTTTGTTCTAGGAGAAGGGATTAGCCCTTGGCTATCTCGAGACCGCTTTTGATCTATTTTGAATGCATCTTCCCGTTTTAGTTCATCTATTCTTTATCTGAGTTCTTGAATTTACTTGTGTTTGCGATGGCCACGTAGATGCATGTGTTAGGGGTTAGGAGAAGGACCGAAAGGAGAATTCTAGTCCTAGAAAGTCAGGTTTAGAACAACCGAGGTTAGGCCACGAAAGTAGGGTAGCAACGGTTGAGGGTGAACGGGCGAATCACAGAGTTTATGGGTTTAGTTCAAGGTGTCAGCCACGAAAGTAGGGGGCAGCTTGTCTAGATCACGTGTCTATGCCTTGAGAGAGGTTAGATATCATGTTAGGATCGTCCGCCTTAGATAGCTTTAACTGGGATTGCATGATAGATAGGTTGATCGTGTGTTTCGGTAGTCTTGTGGTGAAACCGGTTTCCTAGGACGCTTGTCTTATCGTTAGAACCCAAGTAGTTTAGTTTACTTTCAGTATTTTATTCTTCATCACCACTCTTTCGTTAGCAAGTTTGATTCATAGTTCGGGTTTAGGTAGCATTGCGTAGTCTCTGTGGGATCGACACCTAAAATACTACACACGTGCCGTGCACTTGCGGGTAGATTAGGTTATATTTAACTCTGATACGCATCATCTCCCTATTCGAAAGCTCCACTTATCTGCTAGTTTGGGGATGGTACGGTGTAGCTACCCTATGCGTTACGCCATACTTCCTAAGGAGGGCTTCGTATTGTCTAGCAATAAAGTGTGAGCATCCATCACTAATGACTACTCTAGGGACACGAAAACGTGGGTAGATGATCTTCTTGAAAAATTTCATTACCACCCTAGAGTCATTAGTCGGCGCATCTATGGCTTCTACCCATTTGGACACGTAATCCACACCTACCAAGATATATTGGTTGCCACATGATGAGGGAAAAGGTCCCATGAAATCTACACTCCAAACATCAAACAACTCTACGTCGAGGATGTAGTTTTGTGGCATCTCGTTCCTCTTACCTATATTCCCCGTTCATTGACATATATCACAAGATGAAACGTATCAATGCGCATCTTTGAAGAGGGTTGGCCAGTAAAAACCCTGCTTGTAGTGTCTTTGAAGCGGTTTTAGACTTGCTGAAGTGGGCTCCATAATGTGATCCATGACAATGCAAAAGGATGCTCTCTACCTCTTCTTCGGGAATGCATCTACGAATGACCTCATCCGCATCTCCTGTAGAGAATCAGATCGTTCCAATAGTAATGCTTGACGTCCGCGAAGAATTTCTTGCGTGCATGAAAAGAAAGATCAGGGCATAGTATACCGGCTACAAGAAAATTGACAAAATCATCATACCAAGGATCAGGTTTATCGGAAGTAACCATGCATATGTGGTCATCTCTCAAGAATTCGTCGATAGGTCTCTCGTCCTCCACAATGATGCGAGAGAGGCGATCTACAACAAAGTTCTTCGACCCTTTCCAATCTTGAATCTCAAGATCAAACTCTTGCAAGAGAAGGATCTATCGAATAAAGCATGCTTTGGCATTCTTCTTCCCTAAGAGGTACTTGAGTGCCGCATGTTCCGTGTAGTCAATCACCTTTGAACCAACTAGATATGGTTTGAACTTGTCAAAGGCAAAGACGAAAATAAGGAGTTCTTTCTAAGTTGTGGCATAGTTGATTTGAGCGTTGTCTAGGGTCTTGCTAGTGATACGAGGATGGACAACGCCAAGGAACCCAAACATGAAGAGGATGCCTTAACTTTACAAGAAGGTCCCGTGACCCGTGCCAAAGCTAGAGAAGAGGACGCTGGTCCCATGACCCGTGCTAAAACTAAGAAGAGGATGCCTGTCCCGTGACCCGTGCTAACGGAGAAGAGGACACCGTGTGACTCGTGCTAAGGCTAGAGAAGAGGAAGCCGGTCTCGTGACCCGTGCTAAGACTATAGAAGAGGACGCCTTAACAATATCGGGAGTTCCCGTGATCCGTGCTAAGGCTAGGACGCTCAAGGAAGCTATTGTAGGACTACTTGCAGCCGTGTGGGTTCATGACGAGTGATTGGCTCCACAAGAAAACTCCAACATCCGAGTCATACTACACGCCGAAGATCATCTTACAATGATCAACAATTAGGGCAAGTGTTTCATGTGTGCTATTTTCCCACGAGGCCACGACTCACTTACGTCTTCCTAATTGTTGACCCGAGGCTTCATATGCCGATCATATCAAAGCACTTACCATTACAATTATTTTATTTCAAATTTCTTTTCATTAAATCCACAAGTCTTGCATGGCTTGCATGCATGCTGAACATTAATTGCGGCATTAAAGTCTTGCATGGCTTCCTTCTCTTCTTATGGTTGCCCCCTTGTAAAAAACAATCTTCCATTTTGAATTTCAAACTTTTCTCTTTGATAAATCTCCATTGTTGGTGTGTAATATCAAGCAAACGAAGTTCATTATTCTTTGGTGTGTCATATCCGACGAAGACGATCTTCAATATATCGAGAGCCTTCTGCAACTGTTGTGCGACCCATCATTCCACACGCCTTGTGTAGGGGAGTCACTCGGCTCAGCTGCAGCAAGGATTATCCCGTGACTACCTTCGTTCCAGAGTGTCTATTCAGCGAGGAACTCATCAAGTGGTATCAAAGCTTGCTCTAGAAAAAGGTCTGTTCATCTTCTTAGCTGATTTGTTGTTCATAGGATTGTTAGTTGTTTGAACCGCGAGTATTGGGTGCTCGTTTATTACGTATCGTTCGTCATTTGTTCGTTTGTGCTACAAGTATTGGCTGCTCGTGTGGTACGTGTCTTGCTTGTTGGCTGCTTGTGTATATTACGTGTGTAGGCTGTCCATTTTGTGTGCTGAGCATGTGTTCGTCAAGTGCAAAGGAAGAAAGCAGTGCAGAATCCAACTAAGTAAAAAAAGTTGTTGATTGAAGCTCTTTGATGTCGGAAAATTCAAGCTAAATATATTTCCTAGACCACTTCACCGCAAGTATACGGTTCGTGTAGTACTAGGGTCGAACTCTAGGGACTAATGCAACCAATCCTAAGAATATCCCTAAAATAAGAAGGTGAGAAGTAGATGATGGGGTGATGAGAAATATCTAAAAGACTTAAACTAAATGGTGGCAACGATAGAGGGATTCGGAAGACTTGGCGATGAAGAACACTACAGCTAAGCTAAATAAGGACAGCGATGAAGGGATGTGGAAGACTTGACGATGACGAACACTACGGGTGTCGGGATACTGGGAATCGTATGGATGTAACAACTAAAGATCATAAACCTATCGAATTATCTTGATAGTGGGAAATTCATGCTCTATTGTGAGGAATGATTCTGCTGAGCCTAGTCCTCCTAACCATGAGTACGTGCACAACGATTAACCTGTACTATGGCAGCTTTACGAGCGCAATCCTAATTCTTAAGTCCATTAACCGACCGGTCAGATTCTCATTAATCGAACTTAACCTACAACTCAACAGTTCCGGATTCAAACTTTAACCTTCAAGCAAAATATAAATTCCTATGTTACTGAGTGGGCAAGACTAGTATAAGAGTTATGATGTTGATTGTAGGACCGAATATCAAAACAGTACGATAGATCTAAGCATTAACGCATAAATTGTACATCCGTTACAATCCGATATCCCTAACCCATAGTTGGGTATCTACTCACTCATGGAGTTTGCTAACAAAGAAGATGACATAACCCTAAACATGATAAACCCTAGGAAACTCGATGCCTCGATCTTCCCTATTGTGTTACCGATGTATGGATTGATGCTTCTCTCCTTCTCCAGAGTCTCCCGAGCCTTTCCTGATGATTTCCAAGCCTTTCCTTGCCCTAGACGTCGCCCCCTTGCGTCTGGATCTGTTTTGTTCCTTTAATTCGCTCGTTCAAACTCTAGATCTAGTTTGTTGCGAGAAAGGCGGCCCGCTCGGGCAGTAGTTTTACCCGGTCGTGCAGAGGCGCGCCCGATCGTGTAGAATGCTGCGCCCGATTGGGCATTGCTTCCCAATCGCGTGGTTGAAGAGCCGGAGTCGTGTAAACTCTCGGGGATTTTCTGGACTAATTAACGCCCGAGCAGGTACCTTGTTGCGCCCGATCGGGTATTACTACCCGATCATGTTGTCTTCATGCCCGGGTCGTGCAAGGTGTTGCAAATAAACCCCGTAGGTTTTACCCAAGCGGGTAGACCTCAGTGCCCGAGCGGACACTCTTCAATTCATGTTTTTGCTCTTTTTCGCTCGATGCTCGGGTGTTCCTTTGAGTTCCGTGGCTTGATTTTGGCTCTGATTGAATTATATCTTCAGAATGTATGGTTTTACTCAAGAATTCGCCTTTTTATGCTCGTTTAGGCCTTGTCGCCTTAAGACCTGAAAACCAACAAAATGGGCGTATGTAAAGAAGAATCTTATCGGAAATGTAACTCTAACTAAGAAATATATGTGAAAATGATACGAATACCTAACCTAAAATTGATACACTTTACGTGTTATCACTCTTGCGGCTCGTTTGGAGCGAACTCTCAACACAAAAATGGAGGAGTTTAGGCAGGAGATTCAGTAAGAAATTCAGGGCCGATAAAGAGTAAATCCTACTCTTAATCCACGAGAATGGATTCAGCAAGGAGAAGAGAGTGATTACCACGAACAAAGCAGCTTATCTTCTTCTCGCAATAGCCAAATACGATGCCGAGGGGTGCGAGAAAACAGGGACAATCCGAGGACTGATTTTGCTGGTCTTAAGCTCGAGATCCCTCCATTCCATGGCAAGGCTGATCCAGATGCGTATTTGGAATGGGAGAAGAAAATCAAACTCGTGTTTGGTTGCTAGCACTATGCCGAGATCAAGAAGGTTAGGGTTGTTGCAACGGAGTTCTATGATTATGCTTTGAGTTGGTGGGATCAGTTAGTATTTTCTAGGAAATGTAGTGGAGAGGAACCGATAGAAACATGGCTAGAAATGAAAGCCATAATGCATAAATGGTTTGTTCCGAGTCATTATCATCGAGAGCGGCATAGGAAGTTAAGAAAACTCACTCAAGGGAATCGAACTGTAGAACAGTACTATCAAGAGATGGAGTTACTGATGTTGAGGGCTAACATTTCAGAGGATAGGGAAGCTCTCATGTCTCGGTTCTTTGGAGGATTAAATCTGGAAATTCAGGATATTTTAGAGATGCAACATTATGTTGAAATAGAAGAGATGCTACATAAAGAGATTTAATGGAGCAACACCTCAAACGGAAAAGAAATGCTCGTTCTAGCTTTAGGGCTGGAAAATTCAGCTTTCAACGGGATGAAAAGCCGAGTTATCATAGAAATGACAAGTCTGTCCCAACAGCCAAAGACGAGGTCAAAGTGGTCCCGACGATTCAAAGAAACAAAGGAAAAGCGAAGGCCACTACATCAGAAGCTCGGGATGTGAAGTGTTGAAGTGTCAAGGAAGGGGTCATTGTGCGAATGAATGTACAAACAAGAGGGTTACGATTATTCGTGAGGATGGCCTATTTTAATCCGAGGACGAAGAATCTGAATCTTCGATCGAGGAGTATAGAGAAGAACCGGTTAAAGGGATTTGTTGGTAGCAAGAAGGTCCTTGAGTGTGCAAACTAAATTCGAAGAGCTAGAACAATGAGAGAACTTGTTCCATACTTGCTGCCTTGTTCAAGGGAAGCTGTGTATTTTGATTATAGACGGAGGAAGTTGCACTAATATCGCAAGTGCTACCATGGTTCGAAAACTCGTTTTAAAGGTCAAGAAGCACCTGAAGCCATATAAACTACAGTGGCTCAATGAGAACGACGAAATGAATGTGACCAACTAAGTGACTGTGCCTATCCCCATTAGCAAATACGAGGACGAGATCTTGTGTGACATTCTTCCCATGGAAGCGAGCCATATCTTTCTGGTAGACCGTGGCAATCGGATTTTAAGGTAATACATGACGGTTTTACTAACAAGCATACATTTGAGTTAAATGGCAAGAAAACTGTCCTTATTCCTTTGACGCCAAGAGAAGTGCAACAAGATCAAATGCGTCTCAAACAGAAAGAAGAATGTGTACTAAAGTCATCAAACTTCTACGCTAAATCGGGTGAGATCAAGAAATCTCTTTTCTCTAGTCAATCGGTTTTATTATTTGTGTTTAAGGAAGCTCTTTCGAGCTTGACTAACCTTGCACTGGTGCTGCCGAATGAGATCACCTGTTTATTGCAGAATTATGAAGATGTTTTTCCCGAAGACAAACCTACGGGATTACCTCCTATACGCGGCATCGAACATAAAATAGAGTTCATCCTCAGAGCCGCACTTCCAAATCAGCCATCTTACCGTACCAACCCGGTGGAGACTAAGGAATTGCAAGGAAAAGTGGATGAACTCATGGCGAAGGGACACATTCGAGAGATCATGAGCCCGTTGACGTGTGGAAACACGAGTTATAATTAACCTAGTCCACTTCACCGCAAGTATACGGATCTTGTAGTACCAGGGTCGATCTCTAGGGACTAATTGTAGCTAAACTAAGAATGAAACTAAACTAAGATGGGAGAAGATAAAGTGAGATGTGGACTTAATTATCCTAAAACTATCCTAAGGGTGACAATGAAACTAGGTTAAGGAGGAGACTAGATATGATGAACACTACGGGTGTACGGGATACCGGAAAT
>CM071871.1:22884316-22911675 GCA_036759665.1 Gynandropsis gynandra
GTGCTCTGAGAACGCCCGGTCGGGTAATTGTTGCACAAGTTACACCCGTAGGGTGTACACGAGTCGGGTGCTGGGGTTGCACGATCGGGTTGTTATCCACCTTACCTGCCCGATCGGGTTCACGCAACCACCCGGTCGGGTGATTAGGTTGAGGACTTACCCCCGTAGGTGTTGCACGACTCGGGCGCTTGGGTTGCGCGATCGGGTCGCCAAAATATCTGTCTGCCCGATCGGGTGAAGTGCGTTGCCCGATCGGGTGAGTCCCCTGCCGAATGATATTTGGCTTCTCCTCTACCTGCGTGAAAGCATCTGATCTTACCTGTGGATTATACTTTACCTCCGTGCACTGGGACAACAGAGTGTCCTTCGGTTGAGTGTCCTCATACGCTTGTCTAGGCTCCTCCACTGATGCACTTGTCGCGTTAACGTTCATTGCGGGTTCGGTCATGAAGAGCTTGTTCCTCATCGAGTCGAGTTTGAACTCGATGGACTCGTCCCCGAACTTCATTACCAATCTTCCTTCAGCACAGTAGATGACCATTTTTGTTCTCCTTTCCTAGCCATGCTCTCGATTAAGTTCTCGAGCTGATCGAATGTGAGTTTGCTTAGGGAACCACCACCCGCTGCCCCGATCATGAATCGGGTGGTCTCTTGGAGTCCTTGGATGAAGTTGGTGATAAGATATTTCTTATCCATCCCGTGGTGAGGGCATATACGCTGGTAATCTTTGAATCGCTCCCATGCGTCATGTAGCGTCTCGCCTCTTTCTTGAAGGAAAGAATTTATGCGGCTCTTGGCGAGAAGCGTTCTGTGGTCTGGGAAGAATTGCTGCATGAACCTTTGTTCCATATCATCCCATGACGTGATAGATGCAGCCGGCAAGTTGAAGAGCCAACGTTGTGCCGCATCTTTGAGTGAGAATGGGAACGCCGTCAGATAGAGATCCTCTCGAGTTACTCCCGTTCCAACCTTAGTCGTGCTGCACAGCATCTTAAAGTCCGTAAGGTGGGAGTTCGGATCTTCGTTCTCCATTCCACGAAAAGCCGAGTTGTTGAGCATCTGAATAAACGCTGGTTGTAGCTCAACTTGCGTATCAATCGTGCGGGCCATGCACGAAAGTAGCTGGGTGTGCTTAGGAGCGGTGTATGCTCCATAAGTCTCGTCTGCAGCAGCCATATCGGGAATACTTGCGTTTTCTCCGCTGCTTACACTATTCGTATCTTCCTCCTCAGAGGCGTGTAGCTTGTGGTAGCTCGTTTCCTCTACCTCAGATTCGGAATCGACTATTCCGATTCTCCTTTTCTTACGCAGGTTTCTAAGTGTGTGTTCGACTTCAGGATGATTCTCCTTTTCTTGCGCAGGTTTCTAAGCGTGCGTTCGACTTCCGGATCGTAGATGAGAAGTTTCTGGGTAGAGCTTCTCATGCAAGTCTCCTGCACAACAAGAAACAAAAGCACCTAGCGTAAATCTGTGGTAGATAGAAAAGACTCGATAAAAACGAAAAACAAACAAACACAGACACAAACAAAAACAAAACAAAGAAGAATCCGGAACAGACTAGATCTTAATCTAGCTATTCCTAGTCTAAGCCGTCTTTAGTCCCCGGCAACGGCGCCAAAAACTTGACGTGTGGAAACACGAGTTATAATTAACCTAGTCCACTTCACCGCAAGTATACGGATCTTGTAGTACCAGGGTCGATCTCTAGGGACTAATTGCAGCTAAACTAAGAATGAAACTAAACTAAGATGAGAGAAGATAAAGTGAGATGTGGTCCTAATTATCCTAAAACTATCCTAAGGGTGACAACGAAACTAGGTTTAGGAGGAGACTAGATATGATGAACACTACGGGTGTACGGGATACCGGAAATGGCATAGATGAACGACTAAGGATCATAGATCTATAACCTACTCTTCACTACGGGAAATTCATGCTCTACGGTGAGGAGTGATTCTTCCGAGCCTAAACCTCCTAACCATGGATACATGCAACCCTACCTTCCAGCAGCGATTAACATATACCATGGCAGCGTTACGACCGCAATCACTATCCCTAAGATGACTAACCGACCGGTCAGATTATCATTAGCCAAAGCTTAATCTATAACTTAGCGGACCGGATTCGTTCCTTAACCTTCCAGCAAGGTTCGAAATCCTATGTTGTTGAGCGGTCAGCACTAAAGTATGATTGATATTGCTAAGCGTAGAACCGTAAATCAAAAGTAAAAATCATAAAACTAAGCATTAATGTAAAACATCGTTCATACATACATATCCGATATCCCTACCCACAGTAGGGACTCTACTCACTCATGGAAGAAACGAAAACAAAAGATAACAGAATTCTATACATGATAAACCCTAAGGAATTCGACGCCTCAACCTTCCCTATTGTGTTACCGGTGTACAGATTGGTGCTTCTCTTCTTCTCTAATGCTTCCTGAGCCTTCCCAGATGTTTTTCCAGTCGCCTTCCTAGATGTTTTTCCAGTCCTTTCTTGCCCTGTTCGTCGCCCCCCTTGCCCTAGATCTGTTCAATTCTTTAAATCCGCTCGTTTGAAATTGAGAACTAGGTTGTTGCGGATTACGCGGCCCGCTCGGGCACAGGTGTTGCCCGGTCGGGTATAGGCAGCCCGACCGTGTTGATTCATGGAACACGATCGGGTGGATGTCACTCGATCGCGTGACTAAGCGGACCCGAGTCGCGTGTTCTCTCGGGGTAGATTGGATGACTAATAGCCCGAGCGGGTATTCATCATGCGCCCGATCGGGTGCTGATCACTACCCGAGTCGCGTAAACTTATGGGGCTGAAAGATGGTTAGTTGCCCGAGCGGGTGTTCAGATTTTGCCCGATCGGGTGGTGATCACTCGATCCTCTTTGCTCATGTGCCCGGGTCGTGTCAAATGCGTGGATAAACCCCGTAGGTTCTACCCGAGCGGGTGAAGGAATAGTGCCCGATCGGGCACTCTTGTATTCTTGAAATCTCTCTTTTCCGCTCGTTGCTCGGGTGTTCCTTTGGGTTCTGGAGCTCTTAGTAGATATGTCTTCAAGATATGACGTCAATTCTTGTGGTTTTGGTAGGGAATCCTTCATAATAAGCTCATTTAGGCCTTGTCGCCTAAAAACCTGAAAACCAAGAAAACGGGTGTGTAAAACTCGAAACCGTATCGGATAAGTATGACTTGATGTAAGATACATGCGAAAATGGTGTAAAAACCTATCCTAATATTGATACACTTTCAGTGTTATCACCCGTGCACCGTTCCCATCTTACTCATGCCAAAGAAGGATGGTAGTTGGCGTACAATATCACGGTGTAGTATCGACACCCATTCCTAGATTAGATGATATGCTTGATGAATTGCATGGGTCTAGGATATCTTCTAAAATTGATCTTAAGAGCGGATATCACCAAATTAGAATGAAAGAGGGTAACAAATGGAAAACTGCATTTAAAACTAAACACGCTTTATATGAATGGTTAGTAATGCCTTTCGGCTTGACAAATGCACATAGTACTTTCATGCGCCTAGTGAATCATGTTCTTAGAGAATATATAGGTCGATTTATTGTGGTCTACTTTGATGATATATTGGTTTACAGTAAAAACTTAGAAGAACACATTGGTCACTTAGATTCGGTTCTAAAAGTACTTAGAAAGGAATAGCTCTACGCTAATCTTAAGTGTACCTTTTGTACGAATAACGTTGTGTTTCTAGGTTTTGTGGTAAGTGCAGATGGAGTCAAAGTGGACGAAAAAAGGTTAAAGCCATTCGGGAATGGCCGAGTCCAAAGACCGATGGGGAAGTCCAAAGCTTCCATGGACTCGCGGGGTTCTATCATTGATTCGTAAAGGATTTTAGCACCTTGGCAGCCCTTCTCACCGATGATATCAAGAAAAACGTCGGATTCAAGTGGGGAGAGGTACAATAAGAAGCGTTCCAAACACAAAAAGAGAAGCTTACTCATGCCTCTCTTTTAATTTTACTGGATTTTCTTAAGACATTTAAATTCGAATGTGATGCGTCCGGTGTAGGGATTGGTGCCCTTTTGATGCAAGAAAGGAAACTAATTGCTTATTTTAGCAAGAAGCTTGGAGGCGGAACCCTCAATTATGCCACATACGATAAGGATCTTTATGTGCTTGTGAGAGCGTTGCAAACATGGCAACATTACCTATGGCCGAACGAGTCTGTTATACATACCGACCATGAATCACTCAAGTACTTAAAGGGGTAGAATAAACTCAGCAAGAGACATGCAATGTGTGTTGAATTTGTTGAGACGTTTCCTTACGTCATCAAGTACAAGCAAGGTAAGGAAAACGTCGTAGCGGATATCCTGATGGTATGCTTTATTACCTACTTTAGATGCTAAGTTGCTAGGATTTGAACAACTTAAAGAGATATATGCATCTGATTTGGCGTTCAGGGAAGTGTACAAAATGTGTGAAAAGTTTGCATCAGGTCATTACTTTACGCAAGATGGATTTCTAATTTATGATAACCGTTTGTGCATGCCTAACTGCTCTATGCGAGATTTGTTTGTTAGAGAAGCCCATGGGGGTGGTCTTATGGATCATTCTGGGATTGCAAAGACACTTAAGGTGTTACATGATCACTTCTATTGGTCGCACATGAAGAGGGACGTTGAACGAATTAGCAAAAGGTGTGTCACATGCAAAAAGGCTAAGTCTAAAGTTCAACCTCACGGTTTGTATACCCCTCTACCTATTCTGACTCACCCTTGGAGTGACATATCTATGGATTTCGTGATTGGTTTGCCTAGAACTAAGAATAGAAATGATTCAATCTTTGTGATTTTTGATAGATTTTCTAAGATGTCACATTTCATAGCATGCCACAAAATGGATGATGCATTGCACGTATCCAATCTATTCTTTAAGGAAGTAGGGAATGCCTAGGATGATAGTTTCGAATAGAGATACGAAGTTCCTTAGTCATTTTTGTAAGACTCTATGGTCTAAGCTAGGAACTAACTCATTGATTTCCACGACATGTCATCCGCAAACTGATGGTCAAACCGAGGTAGTTAATCGAACCTTAGGAACTCTTTTGTGTGCATTAGTTAAAAGGAACTTGAGAACGTGGAAAGAATACTTACCACATGCTGAATTTTCAAGAGGGAGTGGATGATACAAGAAGGGACAGCATCAAGGAACCCGAACATGAAGAGGACGCCTTAACTTTACAAGAAGGTTGATGATACGAGCATGGCCAGTGTCAAGGAACCCGAGCATGAAGAGGACGCCTTAACTTTACAAGAAGGTCCCACGACCTGTGCTAAAGCTAGAGAAGAGGATGCCGGTCCCGTGACCCGTGCTAACACTAAAGAAGAGGATGCCGGTCTCGTGACCCGTGCTAAGGATAGAGAAGAGGATGCGGGTCCCGTTACCTGTGCTAAGACTAGAGAAGAGGAAGCCGGTCCCGTGACCCGTACTAAGACTATAGAAAAGGACACCTTAACAATACCAGCAGGTCCCGTGACCCATGCTAAGGCTAGGACGCTCAAGGAAGCTATCATAGGACTATTTGCAGCCGTACGGATTCATGATGAGTGCTCAGCTCCACAAGAAAACTCCAACATCCGAGTCATACTACACGCCGAAGATCATCTTACAACGATCAACAATTAGGGCAAGTTTTTCGTGTGTGCTCTTTTCCCACCGTTGGTTTTGTCCCACATGGTTTTCCAACGACGGGTTTTTAACAAGACCATGACTCACTTATGTCTTCCTAATTGTTGACCCAAGGCTTCATATGCCGATCATATCGAAGCACGTTACCGTTACAATTATTTTATTGCAAATTTCTTTTCATTTATCCACAAGTCTTGCATGAATTGCATGCATGCTGAACATTAATTGCGGCATTGAAGTCTTGCATGACTTCCTTCTCTTCTTATGCCCCCCCTTGTAAACAACAATCTTCCATTTTGAAATTCAAAATTTTTTCTTTAAGAAATCTCCATTGTTGGTGTGTAATATCCAACAAACAAATTTCGTTCTTCTTTGGTGTGTCATATGCGACGAAGACGATCTTCAGTATATGATGCGTATCAGAGTTAAATATAACCTAATCTACCCGCAAGTGCACGGCACGTGTGTAGTATTTTAGGTGTCGATCCCACAGAGACTATGCAATGCTACCTAAACCCGAACTATGAATCAAACTTGCTAACGAAAGAATGTGAATAAGGAATGAAATACTGAAATTAACTAAACTACTTGGGTTCTAACGATGAGACAAACGTCCTAGGAATCCGGTTTCACCACAAGACTACCGAAACACACGATCAACCTATCTATCATGCAATCCCAGTTAAAGCTATCTAAGGCGGACGATCCTAACATAATATCTACCCTCTCTCAAGGCATAGACACGTGATCTAGACAAGCGGCCCCCTACTTTCGTGGCTGACACCATGAACTAAACCCATAAACTCTGTGATTCGCCCGTTCACCCTCAACCGTTGCTACCCCACTTTCGTGGCCTAACCTCGGTTGTTCTAAACCTGACTTTCTAGGACTAGAATTCTCCTTTCGGTCCTTCTCCTAACCCCTAACACATGCATCTACGTGGCCATCGCAAACACAAGTAAATTCAAGAACTCAGATAAAGAATAGATGAACTAAAACGGGAAGATGCATTCAAAATAGATCAAAAGCGGTCTCGGGATAGCCAAGGGCTAATCCCTTCTCCTAGAACAAACAAACTACTCGCTCATGCGTCTGTAAAGAAACATAAACATAGTAGAGAGTCTAAGGAACATAAAAACCAAACAAAACCGAAGTGGTGGTGCTTGATCTCCAATGCTCCTCGCTTATCTCCTCGCAAGAATCTGCTCTAACTTCGCTGAATTGTTCTCCTCTGTAAGCTTGCTGTAATGACGTCTTTTTGCCTCCTTTTAAGCCTCCTAAGTCGGTCCAATTGTTGCCCTAATTGCCCCACGAGTTCCCTTATGTTTTAAGTTAAGTTTACTTAAGTTTTGAGCAGTTTCGGGCCGCTACCCGCTCGGGTAGTGAGTGTACCCGCTCGGGTGCGGCTAGGGCAGTTCGTGCGCGTCCTGTGGTGCTGGAATGGTGCCCGATCGGGCATGGCATGTGTGCCCGCTCGGGCACAAGGCAAAATGGTCCTAAATGCTTGCCCGAGTCGTGCTAAATGGTCCACACAATTGGCCGTAGGTTTTGCCCGATCGTGCAAGGGTTGTGCCCGACCGGGTGAGGCTTTTCCATGCTCAATCTCGTCCCGTTTGTCCCGTGATGATCCCCCAAGTTGCTCCTTAGCTCCGTGCATGTTCCTTTAGCTCCAAAATAGTCCAAATACGCGTAAAAACCTGCAAGAACATGAAAAGCACGAAAGCAAGTAAAACAGATACGAAATCATACGTAAAACATCACATATGTATTAAAAACGTCTCCTAAATCGTGCAAGAAATACGTATGAAAACGAGATGATCAGTATATCGAGAGCCTTCCACAACTCTCTTGCGACCCATCACTCCACACGCCTTGTGTAGGGGAGTCACCCGACTCAGCTGCAGCAAGGATTATCCCATTACTAACTTCATTCTATAGTGTCAATTCAGCGAGGAACTCATCAGGTAGCGTAGGAAATGACATGAGGAGCTTTGTCTCTTTGTTGTCCCAAAATAGCGCCAACCGCCTAGTCGCTAGCGTCGCACATGATCTCGAATGGTAGGTTCCAATCCGGCAGTTGAATGATTGGCGCTGAAACTAATGCTCTCTTAATCATATTGAAGGCGTCATGGCATTCCTTAGATAATTCGAACGTGACATCCTTGGCCAGCAATTCCGTCAACGACTTCATGATCTTTGAGAAGTCCTTGATGAACCTCCGATAGAAACCAGCGTGCCTTAGAAAACTTTGAATCTCTTTAACTGAAACCGGTGGAGGAAGTTTTTCAATCACCTCGATCTTAGCCTTGTCCACTTCTATGTCTCTCGAAGATATCATATGACCTAGTACAATCCCTTCTTTCACCATAAAATGGCATTTCTCCCAATTAAGAACGAGATTGCCCCTTCACATCGTTGCAACCCTCTAGAAAGGTTAACAAGGCAATCATCAAAAGTAGAGCCATACACAGAAAAATCTTCCATAAAGACTTCCATAATGCGTTCAATCAAATTGGAAAAGATTGCCATCATGCAACGCTGGAAAGTGGCCGGAGCGTTGCAAAGGCCAAAAGACATATGACGGTAAGACAACGTTCCATAAGGAAATGTGAAAGTCGTCTTCTCTTTGTCTTGAGGGTGAATGGGAATCTGAAAGAAACCCGAGTACCCCTCCAAGTAACAAAGGTAGACATGGTTCGCTAGGCGTTCGAGCATTTAGTCGATGAATGGGAGAGTGAAGATCCTTCTTGTGGCTTTATTGAGCTTTCGATAATCTATGCACATCCTCCAGCCCATGACCGTTCTTGTTGGAATCAGCTTGTTGTTCTCATTGCGAACTACCATCATTCCCTCTATCTTAGGCACTACATGTTTGTGGATCACCCATTCGTTGTCTGAGATAGGATATATGATACTTGCATCCAAAGGTTTTAGTAACTCCTTCTTCACTACCTCTTTCAAGTTAGGGTTCAGCTGCCTTTGCTCTTTAATGGACGGTTTGTGGCCGTCTGATGTGTGGAAATTCAAGTAATAATATTTCCTAGACCACTTCACCGCAAGTATACGGTTCGGTTCGTGTAGTACAATATCACTAAACTAAGACATTGAGAAATAGACGATGGCGTGGTGTAACTATCTAGAAAACTAAACTAAATAAGGACATCGATGAAGGGATGTGGAAGACTTGATGATGAAGAACACTACGGGTGTCGGGATACCGGGAATTGTAAGGATGTAACAACTAAAGATCATAAACCTATCTAATTATCTTGATAACGAGAAATTCATGCTCTATTGTGATGAATGATTCTGCCGAGCCTAGACCTCCTAACCATAAGTACGTGCAACCCTACCTTCCAGCAGCGATTAACCCATACTATGGCAGCATTACGAGCGCAATCCTAATTCCTAAGTTGATTAACCGACCGGTCAGATTCTCATTAATCGAACTTAACCTACAATTCAACGGTTCCGGATTCATACTTTAACCTTCCAGAAAAATACGAATTTCTAGGTTACTGAGCGGGCAGCACTAGTCACGGTGTTGATTGTAGAACAGAACATCAAAACAAATACGATTGATCTAAGCATTAACGCATAAATTGTACATCTGTTACAAATCCGATATCCCCAACCCATAGTTGGGAATCTACTCACTCATGGAGTTTGCTAACAAAGAAGATGGCATAACCCTAAACATGATAAACCCTAAGAAACTCGATGCCTCGATCTTCCCTATTGTGTTACCGAGGTGTGGATTGATGCTTCTCTCCTTCTCCAGTGTCTCCCGAGCCTTTCCTGATGATTTCCTAGCCTTTCCTTGCCCTAGGCATCGCCCCTTGCATCTGGATATGTTCTGTTCTTTTAATTCGCTCGTTCAAACTCTAGATCTAGGTTGTTGCGAGAAAGGCGGCCCGCTCGGTTACACCTTTTACCCAGTCGTGGAGAGCGCGCCCGATCGTGTGGTTGAATAGCCTGAGTCGTGTAAACTCTCGGGGATTTTCAGGACTAATTAACGCCCGACCGGGTATCGTGTTGCGCCCGATCGGCTAATTGCTTCCGATCATGTAGTCTTCGTGCCTAGGTCGTGTAAGGTCTTGCAATTAAACCCCGTAGCTTTTGGCCGAGCGGGTAGACCTCAGTGCCCGAGCGGGCACTCTTCAATCCTTGATTTTGCTCTTTTCCGCTCGATGCTCAGGTGTTCCTTTGAGTTTCGTGGCTTTGATTTTAGCTCCGAGTGAATGGTATCTTCAGAATGTGTGGTTTAACTCAGGAATTTGCGTTTTTACGCTCGTTTAGGCCTTGTCGCCTTAAAACCTGAAAACCAACAAATAGGGCGTATATAAAGAATAATCGTATCGGAAATGTAACTCTAACTATCAAATCTATGCGAAAATGATACTAATACCTAACCTAAAACTGATACACTTTACGTGTTATCAAACTCCCCCAGACCTGAACCTTTGTGTGTCCTCAAACAAAACTAAAGCCAAGTGTAAGAAGAATCTAATAATGATGGATACTAACACGAAAAGTTCAAAAAGTTAGTCATTCCGCAAATCAACGCGTCACATGAACAAAGGCCTAAGCGTACCGAGTGTAGCCTTATATCTAGCGAAAGTTCCGAGCCATGAAATCCTACCAAAAATCTAAGTCTATTTCACAACCCTAGATAACGTCCAAGTGATCTCCATACCAATTCCCCTAAGCTTTTGATATCATTAAACTCGTTTTTCTCGTTCTTACACATTTTGTTTTTCGATACTTAGATCCATGCTTGGTTCCTAGGACGTTGAAGTCGAAGAGGGATTGCTTTCTACTTAGACCCAGGCTGCCTATGGCACACTCATAAGGTCGTGTGATCTTAGCGGAGTGAAGAGGTGTGTTATTGAAGAACTTATTTTTTTCGCTTCTTTTCTAGATTACGCATCACTCTAACCCTTACGACGTAGAACAGCGCTGATAACACGTAATTCGTTATAGTTTTTATATCATTCCTAGGTCTAGTTTAGAGTAGATTATTCATATTTCATTCATCTATTGAGTATATTCGAAGACTTTATCCACATTTCGTGTTTTGTGTAGGAAACGAAGACTTGAAGAGAAACACGGGTGATTATGCAATCTAACCCCGAAAACGAAGTTGTGTAACAAGGTTCGACTTATGCAAGGCCACGGATGGAAGCGAGCACTCAAACACCGAGCGGAAGGAGCGGAAACTACACTTCAAGACATGCCCAGCGGAATCGACATTTCAAGACATGCCCGCTCGGGTGGATTGAGAGTGCCCGGTCGGGCTAGTTCATGCCAATCAACCCCGTAGGTTTGCACGACTCGGGTGCTCAAGGGACATGCTCGGGCTCATGTGCCCGCTCGGGTGCCTTTGAAGTGCCCGCTCGGGCTGAATCATGCCAAGAAAGCCCCGTAGGGTTGCACGACTCGGGCTGATGAAGTGCCCGGTCGGGTATGGTGCCCGCTCGGGCTCTTTTGTGTGTGCACGGTCGGGCATAGTGGTTACACGATCGGGTGCAAGGCATGCCCGCTCGGGTCCAGCATTCCAACAAACTTTCCTAAGATCTAGATCGGCCAAATTAAAAGAATAATCAGATCTTAAAAGTGGGGAAACGAACCAGAATACATCAGAGGAGAAGGAGAGACACTAGGGCAAGAGGAAGGAGGAAGAAAAGGACGGATCTACGGATCGGGAGCGAGGAGAATCTACCGAAGGCATCGGTCTATGAATAGGGAGTTATCTCTTTCATCATCTATGTCGAAACTAGACTTCTCTTGTGTTTCCTTTTCTGCATATATGTCTGAGTAGATTCCTTTGCCATGGGTTAGAGAGGTTTGATATGATGTAACGAAGTCGTATGCTTAATGAATGGTGATACTTAATGCTTTCATTACCTGTACGCCACTTGAATGAATGAATTTGGTTTCTATCATGTTTTCAGATTTCATGGTTGTTTTTAATGCTTTCTCTACCTGTACGCCACTTGATTGAATGATCTTAGAAATCTAATAAACCAACGCCAGGGCATTAGGGTTCGGAACTTAGCCATGATTTAGGGTTTGCCGGTTTAGAATCTACGCCAGGTCAATCGGTTAAATCTAGGGATTAGGATAGCGGTCATAATGCGTCTATGCATGTAAGATACGCAATGGATACATTGGTATATGCATGCTAGATAGTGGACAAGTCTACGCCAGTCAGTTCCTATAGGAGAGCTTGGATTCCCTGAATTCATGATAGTACCTCGACCAATTATCCTTTTAGAACTTCGTTACTTCATTAGGCAAACTCTCGATACCCATGGTTCTCAGCCATAAAGTTTATTCTCTTCGATCTAATTTAGTTCAGCTCAATCACGATTCCAATTTTAGTCTTCTCATGCGTCTAATTCAATTAGTTTAATAGCTACGAAGTCGCATCAATTCCTTGTGTTCGACCCTAGTTACTACACGATCCGTATTCTTGCGGAAGCGTTAGTCTAGGTTTTATCACTCGATATAACGCATATCAAGTTTTTGGCGCCGTTGCCGGGGAGTTGATTACGGCTTAGGAGTTAGGAAACTTTTAGATTTAGACATTAGGTTTTTAGGAGTCTTGTTTGTTTCTTGTTTTTTCGTATTTCTGTTTGTTTATTCGCTTAGAGTCAAGTTCTTTTACTTCTCGGATCTCACGCGATTTTGTGTTTATCTTCTTTTTTCTTGTGCAGCTTAATTGTGCATGAGAAACACCGGAAGAGCAGATCTAGTTTTCGACCCCGACATTGATAGAACACTCAGAAAATTAAGGAAAGAATCGAAAGCTAGTGCAAGCAATTCAGTTGATAACACGCAAGCACATTTGAATTTCCAAACCGAGAAAGTGATCGAACAACCGTTTGTCGAAGAGCTAATGGCTGAACGTCAAGATATGAACGTTCAAAACGCGCAGCAAGTGCAACCGGCACTGACCTATGGATCATACACGGTCCCTAGGCACACGCAGCTCTTATCTTGCATTGCAAGAAGAAACGTCCGTGTAGAGCTTCAACCGGCATTCATTCAAATGCTTGGTAACGCGGCGTTTAGAGGGAGACCAACCGAGGACCCAAACCAGCATCTCACTGATTTCAAGATGCTGTGCCGAACCGTAAGGGGTGGAGATGGGGTATCGGATGAGGATATAATGCTAGCTGCTTTCCCGTTCTCGGTGAAGGATAGAGCACAAGATTGGTTATATTCGCAACCAGCGAATTCTATTGCGTCATGGGAACAGCTAGAGGAGAAGTTTATGACGAGATTCTTCCCTCAAAAAAAAGCTCAGCTAGCCAAGAATAACATCAACACATTCGTGCAAGGGGCAGCCGAGAGCTTATATGAAGCATGGGAGCGATTCAAAGGCTACCAACGCCTTTGCCCACATCACGGTATGGATCAAAGTTACCTCATATGCAACTTCATGCAAGGTTTATCGGACAATACGAGGATCTTGATCGTAGCCGCTGCTGGAGGTTCCTTAAGCAACCTCACCTTCCCACAAGTCGAGGATCTCATAGATCGTATGGCTTACGAAGGAAATCAAACCGCCGGAGAGTATAATCGCAACACTCCAGCGAGAGTAGCTAACGTGGATAATACGCGTTCATTATATGCCGAGTTAGCTGAAATGAGAGCCGAAATGAGAGCTGAAATGAAAAGTGAATTCAATGAGCTCCGCAATATGATGTCCGGAATGAATCAGCAAGAATATTATGAGCAGCCGGATGAGCAAGGAATTCAAGGGTACGAAGGGGTGAACTATGTGAGCAACGCCCAACCTTTGGGTAATACCTATACACCCGAGTGGAGGAATCACCCCAATCTCTCGTACAAGAATTCCGACGGTGCATTCAATGCACAACGCTCATGGGGGAATTTTCAGCCGCGTTTGATGCAACGCAATCAGAATTTCCAGCCGAGGACGCAGCCCCAAAATCAGAATTTTCAACCACGTGCGCTTGCTCCTCCGCAACAAGAAGTTAGACCCGATATCACATCAATGCTAGCTCAAATCATACAAGAGCAAAAGAACCAAGCCAATGATATAAGAGCGTTGAGAACAAGTCATGAAGAGATGAGAGCAGAAAATCAAGAGATGAAAAATGAGTTTGTGGAGGTGAAAACGCATCTTAAGATCTTGGATACTCAAGTCTCACAACTCGCTGCACAATCATCACGACCGCAAGGAATTCTACCGGCGCGGCCGGAAGTAAATCCTCGTGAACACGTCAATGCCATATATCTTCGGAGTGGCAAAGTGGTGGATCAGCCCACTCATTTGATGTTTGAGAAGGATGAAGTGACTAGCACAGCAGTGGAAAATGGCAGCTACGTTGAGAAGCGAAAAATGAAAACCGAGGAAGAGGAAGAGCCGAAATACGTGAAACCGGAACCAAGACCGCCTCCTCTCCCATTCCCACAACGTCAACGTAAGAGACTGATTGATCAAACCATTCCCTCGACATTCGACGAAGGTGAATCATCCAACAAAGCAATGAAAAATGGCAGTGGCAGCAAAGAGTACAAAAGTAAACCCGAGGAGGAGGGAGAGCCGAAATACGTGAAATTGGAACCGAGATCACCTCCTTTGCCATTTCCTCAACGTCAACGCAAAAAGGATGATGACGCTCAATTTGCGAAATTTGCTGAGATGTTGAAAAAGATGGACATCACGATACCATTCCATGAGGCGTTGAAGAAGATGCCTTCATACGCCAAGTTCCTCAAAGAGATACTTGCGAACAAGCGAGACGTGGAGATGGAATCCGTTATGGTAACGAATTCAATGCTGCAGCCTAATCTACCCAAAAAGATGCCGGATCCAGGTATATTCGTAATCCCTTGTAAAATTGGAGATTATGAAATAAACCATGCACTAATCGATGTCGGAGCAAGCGTAAGCGTGCTACCATTGTCTTTGTATAAGAAATTGGATCTTAGGGGTAAGATGGATCTTCGACCGACGAGAATGGCGTTAACCATGGCTGATAGGAGTGTTAGGATACCCGAGGGAAGGCTGGAAGACGTGCCTTTGCAGATAGGAAAATTTTTCGTCCCGGTTGACTTCGTTGTACTAGATATGGAGGAGGACGAGAAAATTCCAATCATCCTTGGTAGGCCGTTTCTCAATACGGCAAAGACGATCATACATTGCGCTGAGGGTAGACTCACACTTAAATTCGGGGATGAAGAAGTGGAGTTCAATCTGAACGACACACTTAAGCAACCATGTATGGTGGATTCGGTATTCCACATCGACGTCCTAGAGGAGTTAGCCAATGAAGTCTTCGAGAAGTTTGGGATATTAGATCCTTTTGAGATGACTCTTCCAGCAGCTAGAGAGGGGTTTTGTAAGTACATTAACGGAGTGAAGCTTTGTACAAAGCTACTGGATGAAAAGGATATAGAAGAAATCCCAAACCCCGAGTTAGACGAACCCCGAGCAGAATTCTGCGCGACCCGAGCAAAGCGGATCGCAACCTCAGATAAGGATGGATTCTCGGGTAATCCTCATCAAGGCAATTTCTCAACTCATAACCACATGAGTACAGATCAGTTGGGGAAGGTTTCGAGCCAAGAAGACGTTGCAAACCAGTGCACAACCCTCCGACAAATCCAGGCAGATTCCAGCGCAGCACAAACGGCTCACATCGACAATTCGTCCATTCTTGAGGTACCTAGCAACCACTACAAACGTCCAGCATCAGATTGGAACATTGATAAGGCATCCAAGATGAAGGTTGAAATGAAGAATAGGGACGACATGACTGATCGGGGAAGGAATTCAATTGAACCGCGTACTACACTCTATCGACCACCTCATGTACGCAGGATGCTACGCACACAACGACGTCAAGGACGTCCATCTAATGGGTAGCACATTTTGGTCAAGCTCAAGACCTTAAACAAGCGCTTATCGGGAGGCAACCCGACTTTTGCATTTTTCATTTCATTTCTTTTTTCGGACTATTTCTTTTTCTTTTCATATTGATATACTTGGTGGGATTGTATTCTTCCCTTTTGGATTGTGTGAATATTTTTCGCAGGTTTTTCAACGTCCATATCATCCATGAAGAGGAAACACAAACACGGGATTGGAAGCTACACAAGGTGCACACGTTCCAACCCTTCTTTTCCCGTTATTTTGTTTCTCCTAGGTTTTGAACACCGGGACGGTGTTTCATTCAAGTCTGGGGGGGAGTACTCATCGAGTATTGTCATGTGATTAGACTTAGATGATTAGGATTAGATGTAGATTTTTGTTTTTCTAGGAATAAACGGATGGATACTTAGCATGGATTTTCGAGTTTTAGTCATTAGTACAACTTTGTCGAATCGTGAACAATGGTCTAGGTTTGCTTAGAAGTCTTCTTGATCCCGATTAGTTAGGTAATTGTGCTTGAAACCATGACCATTAGTTGCATCTACCTCCTAAGTTTCATACCACAGCGGTACAAGGGTCGCACCATTCGTCCCTTGCGAACCTTTTACCCGTTCGACCCTTGACCCTGCGACCCTTTTACCCATTCGACAATTTTACCCGGAGTGATGCGTATTTTTCATAAAAAAAAAGAGAGAAAACCATGGTTTAAAATGAGCTTCAATGACGCATCTCTTCATTCCTCTAAGGCCGCGCAACCTTATGAGTGTGCCGTAGGCAGCCTGGGTCTAAGTAGAAAGCCACCCTCTTCGACTTCGACGTCCTAGGAACCGAGCGTGGAATCATAAAAGAAAAAAAAAGAGAATAAGAACGAGAGTATGAGCTTAATGATATCTCAGGCTTAGAAGAGTTTGGTATGGAGATCGCTTGGACGTTGTTTAGGAGTACGGATAAGACTTAGGGTATTGGTAGGATTGCATGGTTCGAGGCTTTCGGGTGATAGAGGTCTGAACTAGGTACGCTTAGGCTAGCGTTCATGTGACGCGTTGATTTGTATGATGGCTAATCCTTCGATGTATTCGTGTTAGTATCCATGGTTGTTTAGCTCTTCTAGTACTCGACTCTAGGTTTGCTCGAGGACGAGCAAAAGGTTAAGTCTGGGGGAGTTTGATAACACGTAATTCGTTATAGTTTTTTATATCATTCTTAGGTCTAGTTTAGAGTAGATTATTCATATTTCATTCATCTATTGAGTATATTCGAAGACTTTATCCACATTTCGTGTTATGTATAGGAAACGAAGACATGAGAAGAAACACGAGTGATTTTGGCAATCTAACCCCGAAAATGAAGTTGTGTAACAAGGTTCGACTTATGCAATGCCACGGATGGAAGCGAGCACTCAAACACCGAGCGGAAGGAGCGGAAACTACACTTCAAGACATGCCCGCTCGGGTGGCTAGTGAGTGCCCGGTCGGGCTAATTCATGCCAAGCAACCCCGTAAGTCTACACGACTCGGGTGCTCAATGGACATGCTCGGGCATAGGTGCCCGCTCGGGTGGTTTTACAATGCCCGCTCGGGCCAATTCATCCAAGAAATCACCGTGCGTTTTACCCGTTCGGGCTGAGAGTCTACACGATCGGGCGTGGGTGCCCGCTCGGGTTTGAAAGAGGCAACACGGTCGGGCATAGTGGTTGCACGATCGGGTGCATGATGTGCCCGCTCGGGTCCTTCATTCCCAACAACTTTTCCTAAGATCTAGAACGGGTAAATTAAAGGGAAATCAGATCTTAAAGGTGGAGATTCGAACCAGAATACATCAGAGGAGAAGGAGAGACACTAGGGCAAGAGGAAGGAGGAAGAAAAGGACGGATCTACGGATCGGGAGCGAGGAGAATCTACCGAAGGCATCGGTCTATGAATAGGGAGTTATCTCTTTCATCATCTATGTCGAAACTAGACTTCTCTTGTGTTTCCTTTTCTGTATCTATGTCTGAGTAGATTCCTTTGCCATGGGTTAGAGAGGTTTGATATGATGTAACGAAGTCGTATGCTTAATGAATGGTGATACTTAATGCTTTCATTACCTGTACGCCACTTGAATGAATGAATTGGGTATCTATCATGTTTTCAGATTTCATGGTTGTTTTTAATGCTTTCTCTACCTGTACGCCACTTGATTGAATGATCTTAGAATCCTAATAAACCAACGCCAGGGCATTAGGGTTCGGAACTTAGCCATGATTTAGGGTTTCCCGGTTTAGAATCTACGCCAGGTCAATCGGTTAAATCTAGGGATTAGGATAGCGGTCACAATGCGTCTATGCATGTAAGATACGCAATGGATACATTGGTATATGCATGCTAGAAAGTGGACAAGTCTACGCCAGTCAGTTCCTATAGGAGAGCTTGAATTCCCTGAATTCATGCCTAGACCTAGACCAATTAACCTTTTACAACTTCGTTACTTCATTAGGCAAACTCTCGATACCCATGGTTCTCAGCCATAAAGTTTATCGATCTAATTCTAATTTAGTTCAGCTCAACCACGATTCCAATTTTAGTCTTCTCACGTGTCTAATTCAATTAGTTTAATAGCTACGAAGTCGCATCAATTCCTTGTGTTCGACCCTAGTTACTACACGATCCGTATTCTTGCGGAAGCGTTAGTCTAGGTTTTATCACTCGATATAACGCATATCAAGCGCCTCTACCCACCACCCGAACCAAGGACGTAGAACAGCGCCTCTACCCACCACTTAGACCCGAACCATCGATCATCGATGTACTCATGTCAATCCTAACTCGGAATAGTCAGAAACGTATCCTAGATGACAACGGAGTATAAGTGTGTGGAATCTAATGACTATGAACGGTATAGATATATCAAACAAGCAAAGGCTAGACGGTATACACGGAGATATGGCTACTTGGTACTGAAATCTAAGGGGTGAATTCAACTATCGATCATGGCTTCAAACACAACTACTCGACTAAACGGTATCCAAAAGGCTTCTAAGCAAATCTAGACTATTGTTCACGATTCGACAATGTCGCAAAAATTGACTAAAGCTCGAAAATTTTTTACTAAGTATCCATCTCTTTCCTAATCCTAATCCTAATCGCAAATATTTCGCTCATAAAAAAAATCGTATCACTCAAAACGAAGAGTACCCCCAGACCTGAACAGAACACAGTCCCGGTGTTCGAGATCCATGAGGGATACCCGCATGCCAAAATTCAAGAAAATATATAAAAAAAGAACCAATACACCTGGTGTGCTTTGCTTTCTCGAATTCGTGATACATCCGAATTTGTGATATCTCTTGCTCTAATGCGAGTGTTATCATGAAGGACCTGTGATGTGAATCATGCAACGCAAAAGATAGAGCAAAGAGTACTCAATAAGTGCCAAAGAATGTAAATAAGAGCGAAAACTAAAAAGAAAGAAAATAAGAAAAATAGGTCCATAAAACAAGAATAGAAAAAGAAAGAAAAAGGAAAAAGGAAGAAAGGTGGCCTAATCCTCTTCCTCTCCACCGCGGGTGGCCGGAGGGTCTGCTGTCTCCGCGGGTGCCCCTTCCCCAGGTGGGAAGTAGAAAGACTGTAGCTCGTATGGGATGTGCGGGCGATATGGGATGGTGCCAATGTGGTAATCCTGCGGGATCGGCACGTACGGCTCCTGGTAGTGCTGCATGCTGAGCTGCTGGAATCTACGGACGGACTCCGTGAGGTAGTATGTGTGTTGTATCGACTGCTCCGGAAACTGCTGCTGCTCCGCATACCTCGCAGCCTCAATGTCATGCCTCGCCGCCTCAAGGTCATACTCCTGCTCTGGCATGGAAGACTGATACCTGCTCTCCTCCGCAACATACTTGAGGACGTCGGAGACACCTTCCATGGAAGGAAAGTCGGAGCGATGATGAGGATACTCTAGGCGGGTACGGGAGTGAGTGGCGTGTCGGCTGCGCTGTCTAGACATAGATGGTCCTGGTGCAGCGGTTGGAGGTGGATCTACCTCACCTAGTCCTGGGACGATGTGTCCGATAGCTGGATCAATCCTTAATCGAGAGCCCTCCTCGTCTAAACCCGGCATCTGAATCTCACATAGGTCGACTTCCAAGTTTCGATCGTGCTCGTTCTTGTAGCTCCATATGACTAAATACCTCTCAATCGTTATCGCCCTTCGGTTGCGCATGTTCTGAAGGTTCAGCTCGAGCTCTTCATTGATCTTGTCCTCTGTCAGGATGCCAAGGTTGATCTCGACTCTTCGTGCTATCATGGTGACAATCCCACCGCACATGATCTTCGTGTCCGTGCTGCATTTCTCGGTGGAAATGCCACATGACTAGTGATGCCAAATCAATGTCTAGAATGTCCCACTCGTCCACAGCAAAGCCTGACTGCACCACCCGCCTAAGGTATGACAACTCCGTGTGGTTGACTCCGCCTTGTGCTCCTTTTCATAGGATTGAGGAGACTAGGAAATAATGGAAGTACCTAAGGGCGGGGTGGCGTATGTGGCTAGCCTTGGAGCTCGTTGAGTATTCACCATAGGCAATCTGAGTCCAGAATTGCGCTTGACGGCTCCGGTTGTGCTCGGGCATCTTCGTGAAGTTGCAATGCGGAGCATCAAGTATGATCGCGAATTGGCGCGTTGAGTCGGTAGTTCTGTCCCAGCAGACGAAACTTCATGAATGCTCTCTCCCCATCTCCGGACTCGGGGAAGAATGCCGTGTAAGACGCGAAGAATACCGTTGTGAGGTTGCGTTATGTGTACTCCTGAGTGTCCCACAATCTCGTCCATCCCAAGGTGTTGAAGATCGTATCAATATGCTCCTCGATGTGGAGGGCACTCATAGCTTTCGACGATAGGAAGCAAGATGGGAAAATCCGCGGCTGCAGCTCGGTGAATCTCGATTTCTGACCGGACAAGAAGGTTGTTGTCCGGTAGTTGTATTGCTGGTGGGATGTAGTGATCGGCATGTAAGGCGTTAGTTCCGTGATGGAATCCGACTTCGCTGGCCATCCCTGTTCTGGATCGTAGGCATCAGATCTGCGTTTCTTTGAGCTCTGGAAGATCTTCGGGGCCATCTGCAAAACAATCGAAGAAGAAATATCAAATATTAATCACTGTTTGCAGGATGCCCGATCGGGTAGTAGCTCTTGCCCGCTCAGGCTCAAATTCAATCAAATATACCCCGTAGGCACCACCCGACTCGGGTAAAACCACCGCCCAATCGGGTACAAAATCAGGACGCTCGATCGGGTTCTAAACCTAGCCCGATCGGGTTGAATCGCGAAATCGCAACCTGTAGTTTGCGTTCGTGTTTCAGTCCTCAAATTTACCCTATATCTTTCCTAATCAGACCTAAATCTAACCCATAGCAGTCCAAAATCACTCAATATTGCATAAATATACCTGGAATTCAAGGGAAATTGAGAGATTTTTCAGGTTTTTCGAGCGAGAGGAGGGAGAGGGTATTTCGAGTAACCGAGGGTCGACCGACGATGATGGTGAACGGCGGCGGCGTATGAGCGTCTCCGGCGAATGATATTGCGGTGTGAGGGTTTGCAAGTTGTGGGAGCACGCTTGGGTGAAATTTCTTAGTGTGAATGGCCGCTCGGGTTACCCGAAATAAAACTTACTTGTGCTGAAGATTTACGGTGCCCGATCGAGTCCTCTGAAGTCGCCCGATCGGGCGTCTTTCTTTTTGACCTACCCGCTCGGGTGGAGATGTCTGCCCGACCGGGCTGCAAAAACAGAAAAATTTATACGAGGAAAACCATGCAGCATAAAAATACCGATAAGACCACAAAATTCCTAAATCCTAAGAAAATTGTCCAAAATCTAAAAAGAGAAAAAGAGTTAAAAAATATAAAATAAAATGAAAACGATGAAAGAGGATACGGGGCTCGGGTTGCCTCCCGAGAAGCGCTTGTTTAAGGTCACGAGCCTCACCAAAGCGTGCTACTCATCAGGTGGACATCCTCGACGTCGTCTTGTACGTAGCGTTTCACGTGCAATATGTGTTCGATAAGGTGTGGCACGCGAAATTGCCGAATTCCTTGTACGAACAGTAGCGTCTTCCCTAAGATCGGTCATGGTGCTTTCTAAGTTCGGTGCTAGATCGTGCTGTCCATACAAAGTCCGGTTGAGTACTCCATGTAACCGGTTAGGCGTTTGTCTCTTGTTGCCTTCAGCATCTCTAGAGATGTTTTATGTGCGAGCCTTTGGGGTGAAGGCTTCATCTTTACCTTGGGTGCTTTATCGATGTCCCGATGGTGTAGCTTCTCGGCATGTCAGGGTCATGTGTGTACTGACTTGCACCACATTTAGCTCGGGTTGTGTGGAAGTCTCTATCGGGGGATTCCTCATTCTTTTCATTGTTAAGCAGCTCGTTTGGTACTTTGTAATTTCCTTCCCCAACTGCTATGCGATTCATATCTAAGGAATCCTTATTCTGAAATTTCTCACAACCTTCCTCGGCTAAATCTTCAAAGATGCCTTCGGGGAACACGAAATCAATAGTGCACGGTTGCTCAATTGTGTCCACTAAGCTGAATTCTACTTCTACCTCTGGTCTCTTCATGTGCTCATCAATGTCCGTAGCCTCATCCACTACCGTGTTAGATTCATCTTCTTTTTCAATCAACGATGGACTTGGCCGATCTACCGTCTCACAATCCATTAGGTAGCTTTCGCTGACATGTTCAGGAGGATTTATTTCTGAACTTTCCGATGGAACCTCTTGTGGTTGCAATGCCCCTTGTGCAAGTTCTGAAGCTTGCGTGTCCGATTGTCTAAATAAGTTTCCAATCTGCTCATTGGCGCTTTCTTGTTCCGCTTCCACTCCCATAAACAAGTTTTTTCGACTCTCAAACAGTTCGAGGAGGTAGGTGTACGTGGCGGAATAATCGGGGGCTGCTATGGATTGGGTTGGGTATGGTTGAGGTACATATGATTGATAGCTCTGAGTTTTGGGTTCCCTCCATGGCTGGAAACTCCCAAACGATTGCTGTGCATTCACCATACTCTCAGTGTTCCTGTACAGGAAGTATGCGTGATCGCTCCATCCGTGATTGTATGTATTCCCGTAAGGCCGATTGTAGCTATCATAGATCTCTTCTTCATACCCCAAGCGTTTTGTTCCCATGATTGCTCTGAGTATTGCGGATGGTATAAATCAGAGAGCATACGACGAATCTCGGAAAGTTGATATCTCAATTTAGCTATGTCGGCATTCGAAGAGTGGAAGTTGTCCATGTTACCTCGCAAGATAAAGGACACCAAATTCGATTAAGCTCTGTGAGGTAAAGAAAAATTTGACTCCATAAGAAAACAAAAGCAAAAATACTAAAAAAAAGAAGACTCCGGAAAGGACTAGATCTTAATCTAGCTAATTCCTAGTCTAGTCCGTTATTAGTCCCCGGCAACGACGTCAAAAACTTGATGTGTGGAAATTCAAGTAATAATATTTCCTAGACCACTTCATCGCAAGTATACGGTTCGTGTAGTACCAGGGTCAAACTCTAGGGACTAATGCAGCCAATCCTAAGAATATCACTAAACTAAGACGATGAGAAATAGACGATGACGTGGTGTAACTATCTAGAAAACTAAACTAAATAAGGACAGCGATGAAGGGATGTGGAGGACTTGATGATGAAGAACACTACGGGTGTCGGGATACTGGGAATCGTAGGGATGTAACAACTAAAGATCATAAACCTATTGAATTATCTTGATAACAGGAAATTCATGCTCTATTGTGAGTAAATGATTCCGCCGAGCCTAGACCTCCTAACCATAAGTACGTGCAATCCTACTTTCCAGCAGCGATTAACCCATACTATGGCAGCGTTACGAGCGCAATCCTAATTCCTAAGTCGATTAACCGACCGGTTAGATTCTCATTAATCGAACTTAACCTACAATTCAACAGTTCCGGATTCATACGTTAACCTTCCAGCAAAATATGAATTCCTAGATTACTGAGCGGGCATCACTAGTATATGCGTTTACGGTGTTGATAGTAGAACCAAATATCAAAACAAATATGATAGATCTAAGCATTAACGCATAAATTGTACATCTGTTACAAATCCGATATCCCTAACCCATAGTTGGGAATCTACTCACTCATGGAGTTTGCTAACAAAGAAGATGACATAACCCTAAACATGATAAACCCTAGGAAACTCGATGTCTCGATCTTCCCTATTGTGTTATGATGTGTGGGATTGATGCTTCTCTCCTTCTCTAGCGTCTCCCGAGCCTTTCCTGATGATTTCCAAACCTTTCCTTGCCCTAGGCGTCGCCCCCTTGCGTCTGGATGTGTTCTATTCTTTTAATTCACTCGTTCAAACTCTAGATCTAGGTTGTTGCAAGAAAGGCGGCCCGCTCGGGTACACTTTTGCCCGGTCGTGCAGAGGCGCGCCCGATCGTGTGGTTGAACAGCCCGAGGCGTGTAAACGCTCGGGGATTTTCAGGACTAATTAACGCCCGACCGGGTATCGTGTTCTGCCCGATCGGGTATGTGCTCCCGATCATGTAGTCTTCGTGCCCGGGTCGTGTAAGGTGTTGCAATTAAACCCCGTAGCTTTTGCTCGAGCGGGTAGACCTCAATGCCCGAGCGGGCACTCTTCAATCCTTGATTTTGCTCTATTCCGCTCGATGCTCAGGTTTTCCTTTGAGTTTCGTGGCTTGATTCTAGCTCCGAGTGAATTGTATCTTCAGAATGTGTGGTTTGACTCAGGAATTTGCCTTTTTACGCTCGTTTAGGCCTTGTCGCCTTAAAACCTGCAAACCAACAAATAGGGCGTATATAAAGAATAATTGTATCGGAAATATAACTCTAACTATCAAATCTATGCGAAAATGATACTAATACCTAACCTAAAACTGATACACTTTACGTCTTATCACCGTCCTCCATGAGTATTCGATGCATGCACAATGAAGGGTGCAGTCCCTTGAGATCCTCGATGGTGTATCCAATCACTCTCCTTTGTTTCCTCAAGCAATCAAGTTGCTTTTTTGTCTCATCTGCACTCAAGTCAGCATTCACAATAACAAGATATTTATTGTTACATCCAAGGTACTCATACCGAAGAGAATAAAGAAGAGGTTTAAGCTCGAGTTTGTGCGCCTTCTCTACTGCAAAATCACCATGTGTTTCATGTGGGATATCCTCGTGTGGGGCATCTCTTAGTGCTTCAATAGCACTCAAGAACTCAACGTAGTCCTCGGCTTCTTCATTGGTAAGTCCTGCAGCATTGCAAACTTACGTTAGGCATCTCTCAAGAGGATCAGAAATACTTACTCGATCAAACGTGTCATTCGCTAACTCGTCCAGCAAATCAACTCTAAAGCATGACTCCTTGAAGGAAGGTCCGTTCATGGAGTTCGACAAGTTGAATTCTATCTTCTCGTCTCCGACAAGTAGAGAGAGCTTTCCTTGTTGTACATCTATCATGGCACCTACAGTACCTAAGAAAGGTCTACCAAGAATAATAGGTACCCTAGCATCTTCTTCAATATCGAGTACAACAAAATCAGCGGGTAGACAAAGATTACCTAACTTGTGTAAGGAAACCGAGAGGAAAACATGCAGCAGAAACACATAATTTTTCACGATTTTCCCTTTGGTGAGATCTGATTCGAAGACAGATCTAATTAGTGTTTCTTAGCATATACCTTTGTGTAACGTAAAGCTCGGATCTGTGAGTCACAAGCAGCAGCGAATTGCTCCTGCCTCTGTCGGTATCCACACGGACAGAGGAGATCTTGACAAAGTAAAAAACCCTAGTTGCTAGATTAGAGTTTCAGCCTCTAGATTATTTTGGGCGGAGTGCCTTTGCTTTTCTATGTGTTCTGTGTCTAGAGAACATAGCATAAGCAGTATATTTATGGGAAAAATGGTTTAACCCTAACTTAAAACCCTAATTAGAGTTTTGCCTAATTAATCCTAACGAGTCGAATTAGGCCCAATTAAATTGAATTCACAATTCAATTAGAGTTAGCCCTAATAACTCTAATTATTCTCAATCCTATTCATAATAGAATTGGCCCAATTACATGTCCAACTCCATTCGTCTTTGTGTGCGACTCAATAGATTCTCATTGTGTTGATCACTAATAATGAGCGGTGTCTAGCAACACATCATTATTTCCTAAGGAATGAAAATGTCTGTGACTCGACAATACCAATCTCGTTATTTATGTATATTAATCCTTTTTCCTTGATGTCTAGAATGAACATGAGTCATGGAACGTATCATACTCATCTAATTCAATTTATGAGCTTGTGACATCACTCATGTTATATAGGAAGGACAATACCTTATCTCGATCAACCAATATCTTACTACATAAACAGATTGCATATCCAATCACTTCTTATGCGTCCACCCATTTACGAGTGACGTTTGATACTGTCAAAGCATGCAATTACTTATGTTAAGATCTCTGGTGATCTCAAGTCATAGGATTATATATACCATAATCACTTTGATGATTGCTACGATACTCATATAACAATCCATGCAGCAATCTCATGGCGGATCGTCCAGTACATTGTTCTCTAACATGTACCTATGTGTTAAATTGATATCTCATATCAATTTACACATCCTAGTCTTAATGCAACATTGATATCCTTATTCACAATGAAGCTCGACTAGGGATGATTTAAAGTATCTTAAATTATTTTTCTAAGGATATTAGTTCATCTATTTATATACACAGTTAGTAAATTAAATGAAATAATAGAATGCCATTTTATAGAAAATATCATGATACATCAGAAATACTCAAATAAGAATAATCCAAATGATTGGTCTCTAGAGCATACTCCAACAATCTCCTACTTGCACTAAGACTAATCAGAGCAATCGGGTATATCTCTAATACCTAATGATCTAGTATGAGGATCATGCCTATGCTGCGCCAGAGGCTTCGTCAAAGGGTCTGCAACATTGTTATCTGTTGGTACTCTGTATATCTTAATGTCTCCTCTCTCCACGATTTCTCGAATGAGATGGAAGTGTTCTAGTATGTGTTTGGATCTTTGGTGTGGTCTGAGTTCCTTAGCCTGTGCTATGGCACCATTATTGTCACAATAGATCTCAACAGGATCTTTGATGCTAGGAACCACCCCAAGTTCAGATATGTACTTCTTGATCCAAACCACATCTTTAGTTGCTTCTGATGCAGCTAAGTACTCAGCCTCTGTCGTAGAATCAACAACTGTAGTTTGTTTAGAACTTTTCCAGCTCACATCACCACCATTTAGGCAAAACTCAAAACCCGATTGCGATTGATAATCATCTTTGTCAGTTTCAAAGCTAGCATCAGTGTAACCCGTTACTACCAAGGATGCAGTCTTAGTACTTCTCAAGTACTTAAGAATATTCTTCACAGCGATCTAGTGACTTTCACCGGAATCACTTTGATGCCTACTAGTCATACTTAAGGCATATGATATATCGGGAGGTGTACATATCATGGCGTACATGATAGATCCAATAGCAGATGCGTATGGAATCTTACTCGTGCGTTCTCTCTCTTCTTTTATCGTAGGACATTGTTGTTTATAGAGAAACTTTCCCCTTACCATAGGCAAAGTTCTTTTCTTAGAATCTTGTATTCTAAAACGTTTTAGCACTTTGTCTATGTATGTACTGATCATCTCGTTTTCATACGTATTTCTTGCACGATTTAGGAGACGTTTTTGATACATATGTGATGTTTTACGTATGATTCCGTATCCGTTTTGCTTTCGTG
>CM071871.1:22916855-22926958 GCA_036759665.1 Gynandropsis gynandra
AAAAAGCCACCTACTCCGCTGCACTCTCACACGAGATGCATGAGTATACCGTCATCGGTAGTCTGGGTCTAAGTAGAGGCTGGGTCCCTTCCAATCCGACGTCCTAGAAGCCTAGTGTGTATGCAAAAGAAAAAAAAATGAAAAAAAAATAAAAAGGAAACAAAAGTATGCAAAGAAAAAGAAGAAAAAGAAAAAGAAAAAGAAAAAAAAAAGAAGAAAGAAAGAAGCTCGGAAAGAAAGAAACAAGTATCCTCGGTTGACCTAGGTTTAGCATAGTCTGAAGTCTTTTCTGGTGGAGGGAGTTACGGTAGTGTGTCTAGTCTCCTTTGATTTACTTTCTTATGGGTAACCGTGGTGGACCTAGGATTAAGGCTGAAAACTCGATTAGGCCGAATTTGCTCTCGATTTGCTAGTTGATCGGTTAGGTTCGCTTTAGCGGTGTTTCTAGGAGAAGGGGGATTCTCGTATTTTCATACCCCATGTATTCCACGTTTACGTTTGCTTAGGGACAAGCAAACATTCAAGTCTGGGGGATTTTGATCATCTCGTTTTCATACGTATTTCTTGCACGATTTAGGAGACGTTTTTGATACATATGTGATGTTTTACGTATGATTCTGTATCCGTTTTACTTGCTTTCGTGCTTTTCATGTTCTTACAGGTTTTTACGTGTATTTGGACTATTTTGGAGCTAAAGGAACATGCACGGAGCTAAGGAGCAACTTTGGGGATCATCACGGGACAAACGGGACGAGATTGAGCATGGAAAAGCCTCACCCGGTCGGGCACAACCCTTGCACGATCGGGCAAAACCTACGGCCAATTGTGTGGACCATTTAGCACGACTCGGGCAAGCATTTAGGACCATTTTGCCTTGTGCCCGAGCGGGCACACATGCCATGCCCGATCGGGCACCATTCCAGCACCACAGGACGCGCACGAACTGCCCTAGCCGCACCCGAGCGGGTACACTCATTACCCGAGCGGGTAGCGGCCCGAAACTGCTCAAAACTTAAGTAAACTTAACTTAAAACATAAGGGAACTCGTGGGGCAATTAGGGCAACAATTGGACCGACTTAGGAGGCTTAAAAGGAGGCAAAAAGACGTCATTAGAGGAAGCATACAGAGGAGAACAATTCAGCGAAGTTAGAGCAGATTCTTGCGAGGAGATAAGCGAGGAGCATTGGAGATCAAGCACCACCACTTCGGTTTTGTTTGGTTTTTATGTTCCTTAGACTCTCTACTATGTTTATGTTTCTTTACAGACGCATGAGCGAGTAGTTTGTTTGTTCTAGGAGAAGGGATTAGCCCTTGGCTATCCCGAGACCGCTTTTGATCTATTTTGAATGCATCTTCCCGTTTTAGTTCATCTATTCTTTATCTGAGTTCTTTAATTTACTTGTGTTTACAAAGGCCACGTAAATACATGTGTTAGAGATTAGGAGAAGGACCGAAAGGAGAATTCTAGTCCTCGAAAGTCAGGTTTAGAACAACCGAGGTTAGGCCACGAAAGTAGGGTAGCAACGGTTGAGGGTGAACGGGCGAATCACAGAGTTTATGGGTTTAGTTCAAGGTGTCAGCCACGAAAGTAGGGGGCGACTTGTCTAGATCACGTGTCTATGCCTTGAGAGAGGGTAGATATCATGTTAGGATCGTCCGCCTTAGATAGCTTTAACTGGGATTGCATGATAGATAGGTTGATCGTGTGTTTCGGTAGTCTTGTGGTGAAACCGGTTTCCTAGGACGTTTATCTCATCGTTAGAACCCAAGTAGTTTAGTTTACTTTCAGTATTTTATTCTTCATCACCACTCTTTCGTTAGCAAGTTTGATTCGTAGTTCGGGTTTAGGTAGCATTGCGTAGTCTCTGTGGGATCGACACCTAAAATACTACACACGTGCCGTGCACTTGCGGGTAGATTAGGTTATATTTAACTCTGATACGCATCATGTACTTTGACTCAGGCCAATCAACTTCCTTGATCTATCTCTATAGATCTTTATACCCAGTATATAGGTAGCTTCACCTAAGTCCTTCATAGAAAAACAATTTCCTAACCAAGTCTTTACAGACTGCAGGGTGGGGATATCGTTTCCTATGAGTAATCTGTCATCTACATATAACACAAAAAAACTTTGGTGCTCCCAATAACCTTCTTGTAGACACAAGGTTCATCTTCGTTTTTTATGAAACCAAACCCTTTGATTGCCTCATCAAAACGGAGATTCCAACTCCGAGAAGCTTGCTTCAATCTATAAATGGATCGTTGTAGCTTGCAGACCTTATCAGCATTTTCTAGATCGACAAAACCTTTAAGTTGTGTCATGTACACATCCTCAAGAAGCGTTCCATTAAGGAAAGCCATTTTGACATCCATTTTTCAGATTTCATAATCATGGTATGCAGCTACCGCAAGCAAAATCCTTATGGATTTAATCATCACAACTGGTGAAAAGGTTTTGTCATAGTCTATACCATGAATTTGTTTAAAACCTTTTGCTACCAAACGCCCTTTATAGGTATGAACATTACCATACATATCAGTTTTCTTTTTGAAAATCCATTTACAACCTATGGATCTCACCCCTTCAGGTATATCAACAAAAGTCCATACTTGGTTTGTATACATGGAGTCCATCTCGGATTTCATAACCTCAAGCCTTTTCTCAGAATCTGGGCTCGTTATGGCCCCTTGGTAGGTCGTAGGCTCAGCATCTTCCATGAGCATTACATCACCATCTTGAGTCACCAGAAATCCATATTTTTGTGGCGCACAATGTGATCTTACAGACCTATGCACAATTTGTGTCTCTTGAGCATGTTCCACATCAGTTTGTGGTTTCGGTTCCTCAACTAATTGTGGTTCTGGTTCCACAATTGCTAGTGGTGTCTACTCAGTTTCCATCTCAGTGTCCACAGTATTTTCTTGTGGTTCTTGAATTTTTTTTGAGTTCTACAGTCTTCCCACTAGTTCTTCTAGAAACAAACTCTCTTTCTAGAAAAACACATGTGCGGGCAACAAACACTTTGTGCTATGAGGGTTTGTAGAAATAGTATCCTTTAGTTCTTTTAGGATATCCCACGAAAATACACTTATCTGATTTAGGGTGAAGTTTGTTATACGTCTAACGTTTAACATAAACATAACATCCCTAAATCTTCATAAAAGACATACTAAGACGTTTCATAGTCCATATCTCATATGGTGTCTTTTGAACTGACTTAGATGGAACACATTTCAATATAAAAGCAGACGTTTCAATGCATGTCCCCAAAACGAATGTGGAAGAACTGTTTGACTCATCATCGACTGAACCATGTCTAATAGAGTTCGATTTCTCCTTTCAGAAACATCATTCCATTGTGGTGTAGCTGGTGGAGTGAGTTGTGAGACAATCCCATACTCTTTCATATAGTCAACAAATTCTTAGCTTAAATATTCACCTCCTTGATCTGATCAAATTTTCTTGTTCTTCTTAGCAAGTTGGTTTTCTACTTTGTTTTAAATTCTTTGAATTTTTCAAAAGATTCAGATTTGTGTTTCATCAGATACACATATCATATATACTGAAATCATCAGTAAAGGTAATAAAGTATAAGAAACCACCTCTAACTTGTGTGTTTAAAGGTCTACATACATCTGTATGTATGAGATCTAATACACCACTTGCCTTTTCATTTTGTCCCTTAAAAGGGGCTTTCGTCATCTTGCCCATTAAACAAGATTCACATGTTTCAAATGATTTAAAATCAAGTGAAACCAATATTCCATCAGAACATAAAGGCCATTCATCAAATGTGCAACACCATATACCATATCATTCAAATAAATAGAGCAACAATTTTCTTTTATTATAAATGAAAAACCTTTCTTGTCCAAACAAGAAATAGAAATATTATTCTTAGTATCGGTAGGCAGATAATAGCAACTCTCAAGTTCTAAAACAAACCCAGTAGGCAAAGTCAATAAATAAGTCCCTACAGCTAATGCAACAACTTTTGTTCCATTTCAAACTCGTAGGTCGACTTTGCCTTTCTTCAACGATCTACTTCTTCTCAGTTCCTTCCTGCACATTATTACAAATGTGAGAACCACAGCCAGTATCTAATACCCATGAAGTAGAAGTAGATAAGTTGACTTCTATAACATAAATACCTGAAGCAGAAGTCTCACTTCCCTTCTTGGTCTTTAGTTCTTCCAAATACATTGAGCAGCTCCTCTTCCAATAACCGGTCTTACCACAGTGGAAGCAGTTAGCTTCCTTAGCCACTCCACCTTTAGGTTTTAAGGCTTTACGAGACTTGAACTTGGGTTTTTGACCCCTTTTGTTCTTGCCTTTGGCCTTCCCCTTGTGATTCTGAACCATCAGAACAGCTTTGGGCTTGGCCCTCTTGATGTTTACTTAAGCAGTTCTTATCATGTTTTGTAATTGTGCCAGAGACTTATCAAAATCTTTCATGTTATAATTAATGACGAATTGATCATAAGATTCTTGGCAACAATTGCAGAATCAAGTCCGCGGCCAACTCTAGGCCCATCGGGAAACCCATTTTCTCAAGGCTCTCAATATATCCAATCATTTTGAATACATGATGTCCTACAGAAGTTTCCTCTATCATAACACATCTAAATAAAGCCTTAGAGGTTTCAAACCTCTCTTGCCTAGCCTATTATTAATACAACTCCTTAAGATGTTCAATCATATCGAAAGTTGCCATCTCCTCATGTTGCTTCTAAAGCTCAGAGTTCATGAGTGACAACGTAAGGCAACTGACTTCAAGGGAATCATCAAGGTGCTTCTTATAAGCATCCTTATCAACCCTTGGAACATTTGCTAGAGGCACTTCAGGTAAGGGGCCTTCCAGGACATACATTTTTTTTCTTATTTGAGGACAATCCTCAAGTTCCTGTACCAATCCAGGAAATTTGTCCCATTGAGCTATCCTTCTCAAGGATTGATTGCAAAGACAACACGTGTGTGTTTGATTCCACGGTCACCTAAAATAGAGACACATAATATGAGTATCATGAAAAGAATCACTTAAACATGGACTTTATTAAATGATTCTCCCACTAAATTTTGCGAATAAATAGCCCTCACTATCAATTCGAAAAGTAATATTCATAACTTTCTTAGTGGGCCAAGATCCATATTTTACCTTGTCTAGAGTTTACTTTGTAAATCACCCTAGACTTGATTATTTAGGTAGACAACTCTTTGTCAACTACATCTCATGCAATTCTTGGATAGTTAGGTGACGCGATCCTGACTGAATCGACGCTCTAGACTTGGTTAGTGATGGATATGCCTTGCTGCAATGGATTGCACAAGGGTGTGTGGAGCGAGTGGTCACACGAGAGTTGCGGAAGGCTCTCGATTTACCGAGTTCGTCTTCAATGGATATGACGCACCAACGAATAGGAAGCTGGATATTACACACCAACAACCAAAGAACTCACAAAGGAATTCAAGATGAAATCAAGAATGATTCAAAGTAAAATTTTCAAAGTTTGATTGATTGTTTTCCATGGGGTGGCCGGCCATATGTAGATACAAACAAGGAAATTCAAACAAAAAGTACATTAAATGCTAAACTCCATGCAAAGGCCTTCATTAATGCCTTGATATCTTCAAACAAGGACATAAATTCCTTGCTGGCCGTGCACCTTGGAATGCGTCCGTCTTGGGTCTTGTGGCGGGTCATTAATTAGGTCTCCGATCATTAATTAGGTTGCGGGAAAATAAGTGACTCACGGCCTCGTTAAAAACCCGTCGTCGGAAAACCCGGTGGGACAAAACCGACGAGGGGAAAAGAGTACACGCGGGTCACTTTACCTAATCAATGACCGTTGCGGGTTGAGCTTCGGCTTGAATGACGGTCTTTAGGCTTGTGACTTCACGTGAACTAGCATACTCCTCATTAGCATGGACGGTCGTGGGGATCCCGATAATAGCTTCCTTGAGCTTCGCGGCCTTGGCTCGGGTCATGGGACCAGTGGGTATGATCACTCGGGTCGCAGGGATGGCGTCTCGGGTCGCGGCGTCTCGGGTCGCGGCGTCTCGGGTCGCGGCGTCCTCAGTGTTGTTGGTAGCGTCTTCAGCGTCCTCCGGGATCATATCATGCCCCCTTCTTCAAAAGGATTTGTCCTCAAATCCGCTTGATCTGCAACAAAAGGCATTAAGTCAGAAACGTTGAAACTAGAACTTACATTATACTTACCTCGCAGATCTAGCCGGTAGGCGTTGTTGCTGATCTTTTTGGTCACAGTAAATGGACCGTCGATCCGGGGCATGAGCTTTGACTTGCGCTCATTCGGGAAACGCTCCTTCCTTAGGTGAATCTAGACTTGTTCACCGGGCTTGAAGGTCATCTTCTTCCGTCCTTTGTTCGCCTGCTTAACATAAAGCTTGGTCTTCTCCTCGATGTTCTTCCTTGCCTTTTCATGAATCTGTTTGACCAACCAGGCCTTTTGTATTCCATCCAGGCTGACTCGGTCACTTGATGGTAAAGGCAATACATGGTTATATGCGAACTCAGCATGCAGTAAACAATCTTCCCATGTTTTTAAATTCTTCCTAACTAGTGCACGTAGTAAGGTACCTAGGGTTCGGTTTACTACTTCGGTTTGACCATCGGTTTGTGGTTGACAAGTTGTAGAAAATAAGAGCTTGGTTCCTAACTTGGACCACAAAGTTTTCCAGAAATAACTAAGGAATTTGGTATCCCTATCGGAAACTATGGTGGTAGGCATGCCATGCAATCGGATTACCTCTTTGAAGAACAATTCGGCTACATGCAATGCATCATCTGATTTATGACAAGGTATAAAATGTGCCATTTTAGAAAATCTATCTACTACCACAAAGATAGAATCTTTTCCTGTTTTAGACCTAGGCAAACCTATCACAAAATCCATAGATATGTTTGTCCAAGGATGAGCCGGGATAGGGAGTGGAGTGTACAGACCGTTAGGCTGACTTTTGGACGTAGCCTGTTTACAAGCGACACATCACTCGCAGATACGTTCCACATCTCTTTTCATGTGTGGCCAGTAGAAATGATCCTGCAATGTTTTCAAAGTCTTGACGACTCCGAAATGGCCCATGAGTCCACCACTGTGGGCTTCTCTAACAAATAACTCCCTCAAAGAGCAGTTAGGCACGCATAAACGACTATCGTAAAATAAATAATTTTCATGCCTATAAAAATGTCCAGACACAAATTTCTCACAATTTTTATACGTTTCTCCGAATTCTAGGTCAGTTGCATATAAATCTTTAATGTGTTCAAAACCTAGAAGTTTTGAATCTAAGGTACTTAACAAAGCATACCTTTAGGATAGGACATCAGCCACGATGTTCTCCTTACCTTGCTTGTACTTGATGACGTAAGGAAACGTCTCAATAAATTCTACCCACCTCGCATGTCTCTTGCTCAGCTTATTCTGACCTTTTAGATACTTGAGCGATTCATGGTCGGTATGGATTACAAACTCCTTCGGCCATAGGTAATGTTGCCAAGTCTGTAATGCCCGAACAAGTGCATACAACTCCTTGTCGTAAGTACCGTAGTTAAGAGTGGCTCCTCCGAGTTTCTCATTGAAATAGACGATCGACTTCCGATCCTGCATTAAGACTGCTCCAATGCCTATTCCTGATGCATCACACTCAATCTCGAAAGTTTTAAGAAAGTCAGGTAATATAAGCAACAGGGCGTTAGTCAATTTATCCTTTAGTGTTTGAAACGCTGCTTCTTGAGCTTCTTCCCATTTGAATCCCACGTTTTTCTTAATAACTTCCGTAAGAGGGGCAGCAATGGTGCTGAAGTCCTTTACGAATCGCCGGTAAAACCCCGCGAGTCCATGGAAACTTCGGACTTCCCCGACGGTCTTTGGGCTCGGCCATTCCCGAATGGCTTTGACTTTCTCCTCGTCAACCTTAACACCATCTGCACTCACTACAAATCCTAGGAAAACAATGTTATCCGTACAAAAGGTACACTTCTTTAGATTGGATATAACTCTTTTTTTCTAAGTACCTTCATGACCGATTCTAGATGTCCTAGGTGTTCATTCAAATTCTTACTATAGACTAGAATATCATCAAAGTAGACTACATCATCTCCTTCTTTCATTCTAATTTGATGGTAACCGCTTTTAAGATCAATTTTCGAGAATACCCTACTTCCGTGTAATTCATCTAACATATCGTCTAACCTAGGGATAGGGTGTCGATACTTCACCGTGATGTTGTTGATTGCTCGACAATCAACGCACATGCGCCAGCTGCCATCCTTCTTCGGTACGAGTAGCAGGGGTACGGCGCATGGACTCATACTCTCGCGAATATGTCCTTTGGCCATAAGCTCCTCGACTTGCCTTTGCAGCTCCTTTGTCTCCACAGGATTGGTTTGATAGGCTGGTCGATTTGGTAAGGTTGCTCCGGGAACGAAATTGATTTGGTGTTCGATTCCTCGTATCGGTGGCAATCCAGTGGGACTTTCTTCGGGAAAGACGTCGCTGTATTCCTGCAATAGATTAGAAATTTTACTCGGCAGCACCGGTGTAAGGTTAGCTAAGCTCTAAAGAGCTTCCCTATAAATAAACAGTAATATGGTTTGGTCGGAATGGAGAGTTTTCTTGATCTCACCCGACCGTGCATAAAAATTTGACGGTTTGAGTTCAAGTGCACTTTGCTTCTTTAGGTGTACTTGGTCTTACATTACCTCCTTTGGTGACAACGGCACAAGTACGGTTTTCCTGCCATTGTACTCGAAATAATGTTTGTTAGTGTATCCGTCATGTTTTACATTACGATCGGATTGCCAAGGTCTTCCGAGCAAAATATGGCTCGCTTCCATCGGTAGTACGTCGCATAGAACCTCGTCTTCGTATTTCCCTATGGCAAATGGGACGGTCACTTGGTTTGTCACCTTCATCTCACCATTCTCATTCAACCACTGAAGCTTATACGGCTTCGGATGCTTCTGAACTTTTAGTCCGAGCTTTCGAACCATCGTAGCTAGCCACATTCGTGCAGCTTCCACCGTCAATAATGACGCTACAAACCTTGCCGTGAACCAAACAACGGGTGTGGAACAGATTCTCACGTTGTTTGATGTGCGTTATATCAAGTTATAAAACCTAGACTAACGCTTCCGCAAGAATACGGATCGTGTAGTAACTAGGGTCGAACACAAGGAATTGATGCGACTAATGAGCTATTAAACTAATTGAATAGACGTGTGAGATGACTAAAGTTGAGATTGTTATTGAACTAGACTAGACTAAATCGATGAGATCAAATTATAGCTAAGCACCATGGGTATCGAGAGTTTGCATAATGAAGTAACGAAGTTCTAAAAAGATAATTGGTCTAAGGTACTATCATGAATTCAGGGAATGCAAGCTCTCCTATAGGAACTGACTGGCGTAGACTTGTCCACTATCTAGCATGCATATACCAATGTATCCATTGCGCATCTTACATGCATAGACGCATTACGACCGCTATCCTAATCCCTAGATTCAACCGATTGACCTGGCGTAGATTCTAAACCGGCTAAACCCTAAATCATGGCTAAGTTCCGAAGTCTAATGCCCTGGCGTTGGTTTATTAGGCTCCTAACATCATTCAATCAAGTGGCGTACAAGTAAAGAAAGCATTAAGAACAACCATGAAATCTGAAAACATGATAAAATACCAAGTTCATTCATTCGAGTGGCGTACAAGTAATGAAAGCATTAAGTTCCACCATTCATTAAGCGTAAGACTTCGTTACAACATAGCAAATCTCTCTAACCCATGGCAAAGGATCTACTCAGACATAAATACAGAAAAGGAAACACAAGAGAAGTCTAAATTCGACATAGATATAGAAAGAGATGACTCCCTATTCATAAACCGATGTCTTGGGTAGATTCTCCTTGCTCCCGATCCGTAAATCCGTCTTTTCTTCCTTCTTCCTCTTGCCCTAATGTCTCTCAATCTCCTCTCATCTAATCTGGTTCGAAAACTTCTGTTTTAGATCTAAAATTCTCTTGATTTGGCCGTTCTAAATTTTAGGAGTTTGTTGAGAATGAAGGACCCGATCGGGCATTG
>CM071871.1:22958098-22999804 GCA_036759665.1 Gynandropsis gynandra
TTTTGAATTCAAATATCAAGCACCAACGGCTCTTTTCCTTTTCACCCAAGATTCATTTGCCTTCTTTTCTTTGCTCTAATTAAGGCCACAACGTCCATATTGTTTTTCCTTTCTTGTCTTTCTCGGTCATGTTTTAAACCGAGGCTTATTGTTTGTTGAAGGACATCTTTGAAATGAAATAAAATTTGCTGAGTTTTCTTCATCCTTGCGAGTCTTCGCCCCCTAGTTCGTCTTGTGCTCCGGAGTCCAAGCCGAACGTGTGACATTATCGAAGGTCCCATCCGTAGCCTTCGTGGTGTCCCGCGATCCACCCGTCCTCCACCACCCCTTGAAGGACCGAACGAGCGCCCCTTTTGGCCTGTTCCCCTTCGTCCGCCCTCCCTATCATCGGTTCTTGGCTAGAGAGTGCCCCTAGGCCTTCTACCAACTCAATCCCGTCCATACTTGCGGCTAAAGCTTCGGTGCTTGTATCAAACTTTATCTAACTTTTTTAAATTATTTATTTTAACAATATATATTCAAGTTTCAACGGGCATCCGTTGGACATTGCAACAGAAACCCGTTGAAACATTAAATTTCGATATTTAGAAAATTTTCAAGGTTTTTAAATTGTCAACGGGCATTCGTTGGGAAATGGCAACGGATGCTCGTTGCCAAGGTTTAGGTGGCCAACGGATGACCGTTCGTAGATGCCAACAGACACCCGTTGCAACCTAGAAACGGGTATCCGTTGAAAAGTTTATCATGGCTATTACGCCTACAACATCGATTTTGTGTCTCAACGGGCATCCATTGGAAATTGCAACGGATGCCCGTTTAAAGGGAGGCATATTGTCATTACCTCTTCCGTTTCCTCGAGAACGTGCATTACAACGGGCATTCGTTAAAAATTGCAACGATGCCCATTGAGAAACCAATAGTCATGTCAATTAATTGCATCCATTGAGGTGACGTCAATGGCTGCCCCTTGGAAAATTTTGTATATGTTTCATTGAACAGTTTATTTTTCAACATAATCTCAAAACAAAAAACCAAATTCTCTCAAACATAAATTTTAAACACTTAAACACATAAGAGCTCGACGATTTTTCGGTTACGGTGGAATGATTGTGGGTTTGATAGGAGAACCACCACCGCCTCCACCTGCACCATATCGGTATCTTTCACCTATAACGGCACCGCCGATATTTGATGAAGAAGATGATATGGTGGACATATACTCATTGATCGATAGTTTCAATGAGAGTCCTTCTACCCCTATTGTTGACCTTGAACGCCCTGATAGGACGTTATGGTAAGATCTTAATTACAAAATTCATATTGAATTTAAATATAAATACTATATAATATTTGATTTTCATGTGTAGGTTTGATGTGGATGATATTTTGAAACATACGAATAACAATATCATCCAAGGATCGCTACAAGATCGACTCTATTATTCTTGGCACGTGATACCAGAAGTTATATGTTGCCAATGGTGGTGTACATTCATCGTAATTAATTTTAATACAAAATTTAATTTTTAAATTATTATTTACTTATGCAATTTAATTTTGCAGCGCACAAATAGATTACCGAAGAAGGATACGTCGCGTATCTATACAGCAAGACATGCAAGCTCCATTGCGCTTGATCATGAACAATGTTAAGCACAACTATTACAAGAAGAATGCCAAACTGACATGGGCAACGGACGAGGTATCGAAAAATCACCTAATATTGGGAGTCGAGGACTTCAAGACCAAAAACGAGAAGGCCCAAAAATGTCGGTAAAGCGAGAAGGTTCCCGGGGATGGTTCGCATCACCATACCTTGGGATCAAAGTCATTCCCGAAAGGAAAGAAAGAATTAATAAAATTTATTTCAATTAATTATTTAAATTTCATTGTTATATAAAATATTTAACTAATTATATTACTATAATGTTACAGATGTAGAGGATGGGAAGAGAACCAACTCTTCTTGCACTGGTTGTTGAAATCCACGCCATGAAAAAATCCGTAAAAGTTGTGACAGAGAATATCACACAGAAATCACAAGCCAACGGTTCAACTCCCGACGATCTCAGTCCTTTACAAAAGGACAAAATTTATTGAAAGGTAAATAATAAGATCATTGTTATTGTAATTCTTTATTTAAATAAAATATTTTCTAACGATATGCTAACTTTAACATTTTTTACATTGTAGTTTGTTAGACCGTATAAGGGGCGTCCATAGGGTCTAGGTTCGCTCCAAAAGGATATTTTCGAGGACGCCATGACGGTACCCCCCACGGTCCAAGAGACTTACACGCAAGAATGGCGCATCGAGCATCTCGAAACTACACTTCGAACAACGCAAGATGCTCTTCATAGAACGTAAGATGCTATTCAAGTAACGCAGTCTAAGCTTCGAGAAACTCGAGCAAAGATGCGTCACATGGAGAGCATTATCGAGTTGCTAACCGGTCGAGCAAATCAGTCACCAGCACCGACGCGGGAACAACGTCGATACAAGAACCGATCATCGACTTCGATGTAACCCTTTCACGAGGTGTTGGCGATCACGGGGATGAAGACAGTGTTACCAATTTAGATTATTTGTAGTACAGCGTCAGGTTCTGAACGGATGCCCCCTTGAAAAGTTTCAAAACTTTCAACGAGCATCCGTTGTATTTTTTAAAATTTCAGCCATGTCTTTTTGCAACGGGTATCCGTTAATAACTCTCGCCATTTCTTGCCAACAGGTACTCGTTGAAATTGTTTAACTTCATGTTATTTTTGTTTTCAATGGACATCTGTTATAATCGTCCAACGGACATCCGTTAGACTTTTTTGTAACGGGCATCCGTTGCAAATGTTCAATGGATATATCTGTTACACTCCGTTGAAAGGTATCAACGGATTTTATCCGTTGTGCAGTCATTGCAAATCGCAGCGGATGCGGATTGATTCTCAACGGTTCCAAATCCGTTGAAATCCCGTTGGGAATGGTCATTTTCAATGGAAATCTGACCATTTTCAACGGATATGTAAGAAATATAAATATAATATATGTAAATATTCCCAATAACTAAACATCTTATTTGTGGCGTTTAACTCGAACTAACCGAATAGTATCTCATTAATGAAGTGTTATCAAGGAGTCTCGTGTAATAACAACAACAAAAACGGACATTAATTCTTCTGGAAGACCATCAATAATATACTCAAGAAGGTCTTTCTGATTTTAGGGTTTTGTGGAGAAGAGCAAGTTCATCGACTGAGGTGATGAACCACATATACTCATCCATGCTTTGTGTGCTTTTGGGATAGCATTTGTGCTTGTCCTTCATTTTCCAAACATGACCACATATGTTTTGTCATACTTTTTTACAAGAATCCTCCATGTTTTGCGAAGAAATGGTGGCAAGTGATATAGGATAGGAACCGATAGAGGACAAATAACAAAGGATTATATTGTATGTGGATTGGAATGATAGATCCCGCCAATGAGAGTTGTGACCGACAAAACCAGTAAGTATAATGAACTTCGGGAAGTTCAAAGACTTGATCCATTGAAATAGTTTGAAGGTTTAAATTTGGTGACGTTAGCCGTTAGCCATATGGACAGTAAACAACACATAATGTGACTTTTGAAGGTTGAACACAATATTGTGTTTAGTAGTAAACAATTGAACAGTGGTCGGGGAGCGGATTTAGGTTAGGTGAGGTTTTAGACTCTTGATACAATGAAGGAAATCAATTATGGTATGAACATATTAGATATACAATATGTAAATATAGGTAAGTAATATGTCCCTGTAATTTTTGCATACTTCAACAGTACCATTTACATGTCTAAGTCATGAACGTCTACAATACACAAGCACACACATATATACGTATAAGTATATATGAAATGAAAGCGGAGCAAATAATATCTTACATATGGTGTAAGTACAGGTCCATGTGGCATAAAAAAACATGCACGATGGAGACATCAAAAGCTAATCCAAAGAGATGGACCCCGTGAGATGACACTTGTCATCTCCACGCTAATCACCATAACACAAATGTCAACATTATTGGGATATCTCATCTCAACATTTTGACAAATGGTCCTCAAAAACTCACTGGCCCCTCCCCCTACCCCATTCACACATCTGACACGTGTCCTATCTATTTTGATTTTATGCTCTCCTATTGTTCATCTTTACATTTAAATCATTCATATACATATATATATATATATATATTACTATGATTTCCGTGCTTTCGCACGAATTTTTTTAAAATTTTATTTTAAATATAAAATTTAACATACGAATAATATTAAAAATATATATATATATTGTATAAATATTATGAAGATATTGGTAATTTAAATTTTATTAATATATTCGTATTTTAATTTATAACAAATTATGATTAAATATATTCATATGATTTTCAAAATTTTGATTGATTTTTTAAAAATTTTAACAAATCTCTACAAAAAATAAAATTTTATTATAGAATAAAATAAAAATTTATTAATAATTTTAAAGATATTATTAAAATCAATTTACAAATATATTATTGTTGTTATTTGTTATTTATTATTAAATTATTATTAATATTGTTAGATGCGGTTAAAAAACACAGAAAAATATATTATTAATTTTATTTCGTATTATCATTATTTTTAATATTAAAAAATTGTTAAATCATTTTCATTAAAAATAAACAATTGGAATTTGATCCGGTTCAAATATTTTTTGGTTGAAAAAAGATCTCGACAAGAGATATATCGAAATATGTGCAAATCAAAACTGAAAGAAATCAAACATCTGTAAAATATGCTACATATTGACATAGAGGACAATTATGTGTATAAAATTCGGTCAAATTATTTATTTTTTTTATTTAATACAACATTACCCCTAAACCTAATTTAATCTAAATACAAAACTTTTTCTTTTTTGTATACGTCTCTCTTTTTGCTCTTTCTTCTCCTCTTCTTCTTATTTTTCTTCTTCCATCCTCCACATTCACTCTATCTTCCACCGATTGTCTCCACCACGCTCCCTCTGTTATTCATCGCTCGTTCTGCCGACCTTACATCGTCTTTCCCCTTTTCATTCTCCTTTTTTCTTCTTCTTCCTGGCACCTCTTTCTGCCTTACTCATCCATAACTTTCATCTATTATCTCTCCGTTACAACTTTCCTCCACTTTTCCCCATTCAGATGCATCACTCAAATAGATCATAGAAACATGTATTATAGTGCTGTTGAAAAAACGATTCTCCGAACAGTAGCAAAAATCCATTCAACGGTTAAACAGAATACCAACAAACTAAAATATTTGATCAAATAATTAAAAACAACACATGATCAATGATAATGTTAATTACATTTTATCATTATTAAGATATGTCATTATTAATTAATCTGTAATTATATTTTATCATAAATAACTTATTTTAATTACATTTTAAAAACAATTATTATCATAAAATGCACCAATGAACGTGAACTGCAAGTTGGACTTATGTTTTAAAAAAATGAGAAGTCGTATCCCCTCCTCACATAACTCGTCTCGTATCGCCTCTCCACAACACCCGCCTCACCTGGCCTCCCTTTCCCAGCACCCGCATTGCCTCCCCTCCCCACAGCACCCGCCTCGCCTCCCCTCCCTTTCCTAGAGCACCCGTCTCGCCTCCAAAAAAACAAAAAGCAAATCGGCGTGCTGAAAAAAATAGAGAACAAGAAGCATGAAACATCATTCTAGGTAGTGAGAGGGAGAGAGAGAAACAATCAAAATAATCCTAAAAATAAACGTTATTAACACATAGATCCAATGATAAAAAACAATCTTTCTTTAACCAGTAAAAAATATTGATCTAATAGTTAATAAACCACCAACACATAAAAAAAATCTAAAGACTAAAGTAATGTCAAATGTCATTTTACTGTTCATTTCAACATTTTTTTTAGTTATTATAAGATATATATATATATATATACATATATATACTATTTGACGTTTGGATTCGATCAATGTCATTTTTAGAAATTATATCCATATACTTTCAAATATATATATATAAAGCAGTGTCTTAGTAATACATAAAATTTGCCTTCATTATCTATACGAATATAAATCAATATAAATTTCTCTTGTCTATTCCCAGTCGTCGTTTTGTTCATAAGGAAATGGATTTTATATTTTTAATATCCATACACCAAATATACTTATTTAATTAAATTAAAATAAAAAAAATTTGGAAAAAAGTTATAGTTTTATAATTTACTATGTTTTATATATTGATTACGACTAATTATATGAATATGCCTCTCTAAAATAAAGCTTTAAATTTATAAAAAAAAACTTTATATATTCATTCATCAATGGAATTAAATATTGGATAACAAAAATATATTTTTTTATTATTTATTATTATAGTTTCTTTTTTGTTATCCGGGATTCATTGCATATAAAATAATTTTTTTATCATATTAATGATAATTCAAATGTTTTACACTCGTTTACCGATTAGTTATTATTAGTTGTGGGTAAAATATTGAAAGTATCCGTATTTGTTTTGTATTCCGAATCGAAAATTTAAATATCCTAAAGAGCAAATATAAATATAAATAGTAGAAATCAGATATTCGACAAATACAAATACAAATATAAATATCGATTTAATTATCCAAACTATTTGTATCTATAAATATTTTATTAATTTATATATATAAAAATTTATAACGAATTTAATCTTGAATGATGAAATTATAAATAATAAACTTTTAATGTAACAAATTTATACAATATATATATATACATATATAGAATAATATAGAAAAAATATCAAACAAAAAGATAAATATGTAAATATTAAACAATTTTTAATTTAACTGACATATTTTCATCCATCGTCATTCTCTCCTCTCATTCCTCTTTCTTCCTTTTCTCTCCCTTCTCTCTTTATCTTCTCTTCCTCCTCCTTTTTTGTCAAAACGTGGTTTGTATGTCTGCGGTGTCGTGTTGCCATGGTGTGGTGGTTCGTCCATTCGTGGTACCATGGTGCAGTGGTTCTTTCGTCTGTCGTTTGTCGTGGTTGTTATGGTTCGTTTTTCTGTTGTTTGCTATGGTGTTGATGTGGTTTAGGGTTCATGGTCCGTGGTTTGTGGTCTAACGTCTATGGTTTTTCGTTCGTGGTCTGTGGTTCATAGTCCGTCCGTGGTTAGTGGTCCGTTCGTGGTATGTGATCCATCTGTCGTTTGTTCAGATACAAATATCATTTTTCATTGGATTGTTTTATTTAAAAAAAATTAGATTTGGATACGAATGCAAATATCCGACGAATATCTGAATATTTGAGGATATTCAATTTTACGGATATCTGAATTTACGAATACGGATAATAAAATTGAATATTCAATGAATACGAATACGAATAATCGGATATTTACGAATATTCAGTATATGTTCACTCCTAGTTATTATAATTCTTTATAATTTTTTATTTTGGGAATTCGCAATCATTATTTTAGATTTAGTTAAACCCTCAAAATTTGTACAATTGTAGATAGATTGGAAATAAAATTAAATTTAAAATGGATAACAGGAATCTATGTTCACGATGGCACGAATTTATGATCATTAAGTTGAATGTCACAAATTTTATCAAATATGCTACCAAATAAATGTTTTTGTTTTCTTTATTATTCAAATCTTTTTTGTTTACATAAATTCACCATTGGTGATATTTTCTTTTACCAAATTTAATGTTTTCACTTTCTCGTAAAATTCTACATATCCAATTGTCGTTATTTTTTTTTAAATAATTTTTTCAAATGTTCTACATTTTATTTATAAATTAGGCTTGAAATTTTGCCTCGGTGGTCTTATATGCCAAATTAACAACAAAAGAAAATAATCTTATGTTTTCAACACTAAATACGAACTATAAATTTGATAAACTGATTATCATTAACCATTAAAATTGAATGTAACATTTTATTAATTTTTAGTTAGTTAGAATTAGGTTAGGATTTTTTTTATCTGGCTTGTTATTGATTTAGTTGGTTATTTCTAATTTGTTTTGGTTTAATAGGATTCGTATAAATGGTTATAAGTCAGATAATGTATCTTTAATTTTTTTATATAAATAAATTTCATTGTTTTCATTTATTCACTCTATCCTAAAATAGTATTAAAGCAACCCTAACCCTAACTCTCAATTTGTCTTAGTTCTCGTTCAAAGTTTTGGTTGTTTCTTCTGTTCCTCTAATGAAATCATTTTCCCTCCTTCAATCTTTTTCTACTTTCTTCAAATTAGTGTTATGTCGACTTATTCTTTGTAGTGTCAGCACAAATGATCCATACAAAAATTATTTGTATCTCTATACCATCGACACTACTTGTATTCTTCCGGTTTATGAAAACTCACAGGGTAGCTCAACTTCAATACGTGGCGGAGGTCGATGACTATGGTGAAACCAACTCGGTTTTCGTTGGTAAAGACAAACAACCCCTCTAGCTGATTGCAAATTTGATACTTGGCACCGATGACATGACATCGTGTGGTCTTGGATAACCTATTATGTATCAAAGAAAATAGACGACATTATCATCCACATAAGCACTGCATTATTTTATCTGGCAAAATCTTCACGATATATTCAGCTAGAGAAATATGCCATGAATATTTATAATTGAATATGATTTGCATATCCTTATAAAGAGATCCCAAGACCTTAATTCTTATTATACTCGACTTATTGCACTTTAAAAAAACTAAAAATCCTTGAAGATACACCTAATTGTAGTTGTAACCAATGTTCTTGTAAGATCTCAACAAAATTAGATGACATTGAATAGCATAACTTTCTGTTTAAATTTTTTATGGGGTTAAATGAATCTTATGTTCTTGCCCATCGACAAATTTTGTTAATGGACTCGTCACCTTTTGTTTTCAAAACATTCAATTTAGTTGTTCAAGATAAACAACAAAGAAGAATTATTCATCTTCCTGATGATGTTATCTTCTAGTCTTCCACTAGTTCAATCAATTATCCTATTGAAAACTTTAGTCAACCTAAAAACTCTTCCTTTAGACCTCATGGTCCTACTTCAAATTACTCTAAAAATCGCCTTAAATCAATATGTTTTCATTGTGGTATATTATTAGGGATTTCATGAATAACTTAATGGTTACAAGAATTTTCCCCTTTTACCTAAGTCCAAGCCTTCTTATTACCAAAATTATTCATCTAGGATCAAACCTTTTTCTCAAGAAGGTTTAGCCTCATCCCCTATTATTTCAAACATCCAGTCTACTATTGTATCTTAGTTCCACCTCTTTTTCAAAGAGCAAATTTACCAAATAATGTATCATCTTCAAGCTCTTCCCAACAATACATCATATGTTATTTCAAAGGGATCACCTCTTCTAAGAATCCTCCTTCCATATCATCAAGTATAGGTACTCTCACTAAATCTCCTTTTATATTATCTTCTATGAATTCAAATATTAATATCCCAAAAATGCATGAATAATTGATTATGGTGCAAACAATCATGTTTGCCATAATATTTTTTTTCTAAGTTAAAACCAATTAATTAAGTATCTATCATTTTTCCATTTGGTGTTTATTGTTTTTTTCTCTCCTATTGGTATTGTTATTTTTCCTCTAACCTCATTCTTGAGTATGTCTTTTATATCATTTCTTTTCAATTCAACATTCTAATTGACAGTTTATTGACTAAAAATTCTAACATTACTATTTCTTTCACTTCATCTTCTTGCACTATATAGGATTTTGTTCAGACCGTGATGATTGGAAAGATTGAATTTTCTAATAGTCTATACTTCCTAAACATTTCTACCTTGCATGTCATTGCCCTATCCACTTTTTCTAAAATCTTGCACAATGGACTAGGACATCTCTCTTTTTTCAAAGATTAATTTTATTTCTAAATCTTGGATTCATTCTTCTTTTGTTGATAAACATCATCATTGTTCCATTTGTCCCTTCGAAAAACAGAGAAGACTCCTATTAATTTCTAAATAATAAACTCTAGGATAATCCTTTTGATATCCTTCATCTTGATATTTAGAGTCCTTTCAGTGTTGAATCCATTGATGGATACAAAAAATTCTGACTATTGTAGATTATTGTATTATATCCACTTGGATTTATTTTATACAATTCAAATTTGATGTCCAAAATAGTTTTCCTTCCTTTTTGAGTTATGCTAAAAATCATATATATAATAAGGAGGTTTTTTTCTCTCCTCTCATGAAGCCACATCACCAAGAGAGAGAAAAACATCTAATTATATCTAATTAAATATAATTTTAAAAGTAATAAATTAGAAGATGGTAATATATTTTATTTTTATTTTTTATTATTTTTATTATTTTAATATACAAATTTGTTTACAATTTTTTTAATAAATAATAATTTCTTTTTGAATTAATCAAAATAATAAGGAAGTTTTTTCTCTATCTCATGAAGCCACATCACCAAGAGAGAGAAAAATCTCTAATTATATCTAATTTAAATATAATTTTAAAAGTAATAAATTGGAAGATGGTAATATATTTTACTGTTATTTTTATTATTTTTATTATTTTAATATACAAATTTGTTTACAATTTTTTTTAAAATAAATAATAATTTCTTTTTGAATTAATCAAATTAAAATTTTTAAAAAAATTAAATAAAATTTGAAAACAATTGGAAATATTAAAAATAATTAAGTTGTAAGATTTTCACTTGAGTTAATTTCTTCTTTATAATAAAAAAATAAAAACAAAACTTGAATAAAATCGTTTTTATTTATATAAATCTGTATGTGGATATAGAACCATATCAAGAATCAAAATCAAATAAATACTCAAAAAACTAATACTCATAATATGATTAGAGTTGATTTATAATTTATGAAATCATATATATATATAAGGAGGTTTTTTCTCTTATGGTGAAACCACATCACCAAGAGAGAGAAAAATCTCTATTTAAATCTATTTTAGATATAATCTTAATAGTAATAAAATAGAAAGTAGTCATATATTTTATTGTTACTCTTATTATTTGTATTATTGTAATTATAAAAAAAATTTACAAATTTTTTAAACATAAATTATAATTTCTTTCTAAATTAATCAAATTAAAATTCTAAAAATATTACAAAATTAAATACTATTTGAAAAAATGAAAATATTAAAATAATTAAGTTGCAAGGTTTTCTCTTGAGGTTATTTATTCGTTATTATAAATAAAAGTAAAAACAAAACTTGAATAAAATCGTATTATATTTATATCAATATGTATGTGGATATAGAATAATATCAAGAATCAAAATTAAATAAAGATTTAAAATGTTAATATTTAACGAAAACAACCAATACATTACACAAAAATATAAATATAGGTTACAACATATTTCAATGATATTATTAACATATGTCATTGTTAGTTTACATTACATCTTATAAATTTATTGTTTAAACTTTTACCGTGAAAATTAGAATTTGTGTGTTTGTATTGACTGATACATATATCAAATGTTATAACAATTGAATTAATGAATTATGTATAACGTTTAAAAAACATACAATATAATTATCCCAAAATCGTGCAACGCGCGAGTATCATCTAGTTAATTTAATACTATTGCTAGATTAATAAAAACTAATAATACAGATGAACTAAAATTCGAACATCTCTTATAAACCAAATGTATTTCTCATTTATTCTTTTGTACTTATACCCTTATACAAAACTCAATAGTTAAAAGAAAACACCAACACCTTTTACATATGGCTAGAGCCATTGTTTTTCGATCCTTTCTTTTCTATTGTTTTCTTACTGATCTAAATGGGTCTCAATTGTTTGTTACTAAATAAATAGAACATTTGTCATTAGTTTAAATAATAAAACTCTGTTTGAATTGTTAAATAGGAAAATCTCATCTTATCTTATGATCATTTAAAAATGTTTGGATGTTTATGTTATGTGTCTACTATTCCAATAGATAAACATAAATTCACATGTGGAGCCCAATCATTTGTTTTCATAGGATATCATTTAGGCTATAAAGGTTACAAAATATTAGTATTTCATGATAACATTTTCCCATTCCAGAATCAAAATATTATTGCTATTGCTTATGATTTATTACCAAATTTTGCTCTCCCTCGTTCCTTATCTCACCTTACTTCAATTCAATCTGCAACCTTGTGTAGATAATTTTGTGTTTTATCCTACTATTGTCTCATTACCTAAAATATTACCATTGGTATCAACTTTCTGATCATTCTGCATTTATTTCTAATTCTGCACCTTATTTAATTATTTGTATTATTTTTTATTCTAAAGTCACATATCTTTTAAGATGTTTACTTTGAATATTAACTCCATTTTTTAATCCACTAGTTATAAAGATGCTATTAAATATGTAGAATGACAAGATGCGATGAAAATTGATTTTGATGCTCATATAGCTACTAACACTTGGATTGTTTGTCCTTTACCGGAAAATAAGAAACTTTTAAATTGTAAATGGTTGTATAAAATCAAATATATTGTTGATAGTTCTATTGATAAATACAAAGTTAGGTTAGTTGTCAAATGGTACACCCAATTTGTTGGAATTGATTATGTGGACACTTTTAGCCATGTGGCTAAAATTGTCACTGAGAGAATATCGGTGTACTTAACTTTCATGAATAATTGGTTAATTAGCCAAATGGATATCTCTAATCCTTTCTAAATAGGGGATTGAATAAAAAAGATATGTATGTATATGCCTCCTGGATTTCTTCCATATCAGGGGATAAGTTTTCCCAACTTGTATGTAAATTGAATAAATCATTTTATGGATTCAACCAGTCATCTAGATAATGGCATATCAAATTTTCATTTGTTCTATTATCATTTGGCTTTAAACAAGCCATTTCTCATAACTCTATATTTTACAAATATGAAAATGATGAATTTCAGGCCTTAGTAATGTGTGTATATGATTTTAACCTTTGGAAATAATAACTTTTTTGTTGAGTATGTAAAGAAGATTATGTAGTCCCAATTTAAAGTGAAAGATCTTGGACCATGTAAGTATTTTTAGGTTTAGAAATTGCTCGATCACAAAAAGGTATTTTAATTAGACAACATAAATATACTTTAGAAGTGCTAGAAAACTTTGGTTTGTTAAGTTCCAAGTCGTGATCATTTCTATTGAAGTCAACACTAAACAATCTTCGAATGAGAACAATCCACTCGTCTAGATATTACAAACAATTGATTAATAAGATTATATATTTAATCATAACTCGTCTAGATATCTAGTTTGTTGTGAACAAACTTTCACAATACATGTCATCACCCACTCACTTGCACTTAGTTGTTGCTCAACATGTACTTTGTAGCCTTAAGAATAACATATGACATGGTTTGTTCTATTCATTAGTGTTGAATCCAAAATTGTCAGCTTTTGTAGATGCGAATCGGGCATCTTGATTCGATTCTCGCACGTTAGTCACCATATATTGTGTTTTTTAGGTGATACTTTGAATTTTTAGAAATCAGAAAAAACAATAACCATTTCGCGGAGTAGTATAGAGACGAAATAGTGCGAGATGACAAACGCCACTTGTGAATTGGTTTGGATTTTATCCTTACTTAATGAATTACCTTTTCCTTTGTCGAAACCTATTTTGCTATTTTGTGATAGTATTGCATATTACACATTGTGAACAATCTGATGTATTATGAGCAGGCGAAGAATAAGATTGAAAACTGTCATGTTAAGATACAATCCGGATTTCTCCAAATTATGCACATCTAAAATACTAATAAAATCATCGATGTCATTTTCAAACTATTATGATTGCCACAGTTTTACTCTTTATCTTAAAAAACTTAACCTAAAAAAATGAGAGTAATTGATATCTATTAAAATTGAATTTAATATTTTGTTAGTTTTTAGTGAGTTAGAATTACTATGTTTCTTGTTTTTAATCTTGGTTTGGTTTAGTTGATTATTTTTTGTTTCTTTTAGTTTAATAAAATTTATATAAATAGTTACAAATCGGATTATGTATCTTTAATTTTATTATCAATAAAATTCATTTTTTCTTTTATTATCCTATCCTAAAACTAACTTTAATATGTAGAATGATTTTATGTATAAAAAGTTATATATTATGGAAATAAATAAATAAATACATAGTATATTATGAATAAACGATATCTTATTTGTTTTTAATTATACATGAACTTAAAATCAAAACATATTTTAATTAATTTTGTTATGAAAAATATGGACCGAAACAACCATAAAATCTGAAATACCAAGTCAAGTCAATATTTATATTATACACATATATTTTATATCATCAATAATTTATATATATGTTAGAGTCTAAGGAATATATAATATGTTGGAACATATAGTCACATTTGGGTAATCATTCTTCCTTAATTTTTTTTTTTTTGGTTATCAGAAACCATGTATCGTTTATTAAAAAATTTAAAAGCTTTTGTCTTTATTTAATTACACATGTTCAACTGAAAAGAAAACAAATCACATGACAATTTATCGACTGGTTTCAAATAATATTGAAAATGAAATTGCATCGATTAAATAAATCAAGGCAGAAAGATAAAAAAATAAAGACAGATCACATGAAATATACAATTTTTGTTTCATATTTAATCCGGATAAAATTTTATTTTTTTTCATATTGAAAATTTTGTATATTTACTATAAAATATCAATAATTATTTAAAATTTAAACTTCTTTTTGTTTTCAATTCTGAATATTTTTTTGTTTATTTAATATGATATTGTAATGAAAATATAAAAAATAATTATATATTATTCGATATAATAAAATACTGTATCTATATATTAAAAATACGAATGTTCCTATAAATCTTTTGGGAGAATTATGATCGATTTGGTAGATTTTGAGATTTTTTCTAATTTTAAGATATAATTAAACAAAATATATAAGAATAAATTATTGTACCGAAAACATGCGCAAGTACAGTAAATGTGTAACATATGAAGACATTTATTCCATGTGGGCACATATGAAGACCACAAGGCTTGTTCATGGCCATGTTGTCAACGACAAGTGGCCTCATCAACAAGCAAATCAAACACACACACATATATATATATATGTCATAAATACGTATTGATTTATACAGTGAAACTTGTATGTAGAGTAGACGAGTGTGTACGTATAGATGTGTAGATATATGTCATATGTAATATATAGAAGTGTATATGGATGCATGTCTTACAAGATTTGGACAAAATAGGAAACATGAAATCAGAAAACTTAAATGCAATTTGTCACTACATAGTTAATGCACCAAAGATGATATGATGCAGGTGGTACAGCCCACTCCTATATTTTAAATTTATTTTCTTTTAACTTATAATTAAAAACTTATTATTTTTTAATTTTGATTATCGGGGTATGAGATTGGAGATTTGTTGTTTGCATCTAAACCAAAGGATGAGACCAAAGTTTTCAAGATATAAAATTTAAAGTATTTGGTGTTATAAGATAAATTTGTTATAATAATTTTTTTAAAATGTTGTTATAATATAAACTCTATGATTTGTTACAATATTTTTTTATTTTAGTTTCAGTTAACGCTACAATCATTTCTAAAGTGATGACTGGGGTTTGGAGTTAGGAGGATATATTGTGTTCTAAAGTATTATTGACAATTAAATAAATAACTTTATTAAAAATAACAAATTTCGAAATGTAAACATTAAATATTTTGAAACTAAAAAATATATAATAACAAAAAGTTATTTTGTTAAAAGGAAAAAGTTCGAAGTATTTTTACGAAATACATCATAAAACTTTCAAAGGATATGAGTGACCCTTATCTCATTATTCCAAATCAATTATGATTTCCATAATTTGGAAAAAAATACATGTAAAGCTTTTTAATGTATAGTTTCAGTATATCATCCAAACACGTGGACAAGTCATTAAATATACGGGTCATAATATAATTTATTATAATTAGTAATAATTGAGAATACAAAAGAACATTGCGAAAATATCCTCACATTTAATTAATTATCCTTTTAATTACCGAAAATGAAAATCACAAAACGAAGACTGTACGAAAGGATCTGATGAAGACATATCCGATTCCATGACGTGAAAAAAAAGAAGAACAAAAAAGTAATCATGGTTAACAAAGTCCCGGTAAAGCCGGAACTTTAACCATGGTTAAGCTACCATGCTTAAGGTAAGGGGGTCTTGGAGCTTGTATAAGAACGGTGGAAAGATGCAACGATGTCAAAGATAAGACCCAAAATTAGAAACCTTCGATATCTTGTTTCCGTAAGAACCCTAAGACCCCATTACTGTTTTTTACCTAATTTCTTGATATATACTTCGTCTTGCTCTTCGAGGGTTTTTACGTTTGGAAGAGTTCATGCGAGTTGTGCTGAATTTTTGGTAAGTTCATGTCCGAAATTGAGCTAGTTTGACATCTTTCAGTCGTTTATTCTACTGATTTATGTGTTTCTTTTGTTTTAAATCTGCAAATTTGATGTTGAACCCGATGAATTTGAGCTTTTGGGTTTGGTTCTTATGAACCCTTTTGTCGCATCTCTTTTCCGGAAATATGTTAATTCGTATACATACATAGACAACCCATATGTAGCCATGTGTTTATCCATTGTCGTTGTTAGGACCATTATTAGGGTTTGATTCTGCGTGTTGGGTTTGTTCAACTCTGCTCCAACATCAGAACAACGGCAAAAAGAAAACGGAAGTTTTGGTAATGTATATAATTGACGTTGGGGAAACTCAGTTTGGTTTTAGCTATCGATTCCAATGTGTTTACCTTTTGAATATGTTCAGTTTCGGAATCTGTATTTCCATGACTGAAATTCTCGGATCAGAATAGAACCCAAGATTTGATAAATCCTTGTTTTTGTTTAATCTATCAAACGAATTGGTTTATACGATAAAGGTGTGGCTTTTGAATTCGGGTTAGGTTCATTTCAATATGCTTCGCATGCTTTATCAATGCATCTGTTCTTGGTATTGGAGTAGTGAAGCAGGAGACTTTGGAGAAGCTTGGTTACTTTTTGTGTGTTCTCATCTAAATCTAGGCTTTCTATTTTTGGACAGAGACATAGAGGAAGAAGAACAACGCTTTTGGAGCACAGGAAACCTTCAACAGACAAATCTTTTTGGCACCGTATCTAGAAAGTTCTGAAACTGTAAAATCAGATTCTTGAGAAAAATGGGTCTGTCGAGTCTGCCTGCACCGTCAGAAGGAATGCTCTGTGTCATCCTTGTAAACACGGCCATGTCGATATCCATTGTGAAAGGAATAGTCAGATCAATCCTCCACATTGTTGGTATCCGTCTGTCCTCATCCTCAGCTGCATCAGATCCAGCTGAAGCATACACAGACGAAGCATATGACCTGAGGATCTACGCATCGGAATATAACTACAACTACGTGGATGAGTTCAGGAGCCGAACACCATCAGTTCAATTCAAGAGCATATGCGGTAGCCAACGACATTGTGATGACAAATGTTCGGTCTGCTTGACGAGATTTGAACCAGAGTCAGAGATAAACAAGTTGGAATGCGGGCATGTGTTCCACAAGGCGTGTCTGGAGAAATGGATAGACTACTGGAACATCACATGCCCATTGTGTCGGAACCCATTGCTCCCACAGGAGGAGCTTTCATCGTCGTGCTTCTGGTGAACTGTTTGGTCCGAAGAATGTGAAGAAGAGAGGTTTTCCAATGTACAGAAGATTCCATAGTTTTGCTGTATAGATGAGAGTGGCAGTGATGTGTTTTTTTCTTAGGTCTGTGTGGTGATGTGTCCTCGCATCTTTGCTGTCCAGTGTACATATATCAAACATGAGTGTCTTTGAAGTTGATCTCTCTATGTTACTACCCCTAACAAAGCACCTTTAGTTTTCTAATTTATTTACCATATCTTGTATCATGGGGACTTGAGAGTAGAGCTACTCCGAAATTTTAGAGTATTTTCCCGAGAAATATTTGAAAGTATATACTAATAAATATTCTGCAATGTAAGTAAATAACAAACATCGTATTACTCTATAAAGAAAATCGATAACACCATAAGTAATTGACAATTAGATTATTCTATCAACAAAGTTTTACAACATTTAATGCACATTAGACTTGATAATTATATACAAATTATGGAGTAAAGTTGGTCGAGAAAACGGGGAATGGAAGAAGGAAAATGCGAAAATATTTAGAAGAAACGAAATAAATTGATTATCGCATTTTTTGTTCTTCAGAAAATGCAAATTACAACAGTCCCCTCAAGCTACAAACATATCATCACCATCAATAACATATTTCCCCATTTCTTCTTTGCTATCAAAAAATTCACTTTACATGTAAATAGAGAAATAAACACCGCAAAATAGAACCCAAAAACAGAAGAAAAGAAAGGGACGAATCAGAAAATTCCTTCTCCAACCTAACATATATAACTTACCTCTTGGAGCCCTATTCAAAAAACCCTTGAACCAAAAGCCGGGGCAAAAGAATAGCGAAAGGAGTTGGATTAATTAATCCGACCCATCCGCAAGGTTCTTGGCTTGTTTGAAAAAGTTAAATTCGAAAAAGACCCTTTGAAACTAGTACATCAAAAAATTTGGCTAAAGGATATAGAAACACCGATATAGGAAAGATGGGTACCTTCCCTAGCTTTTTATGATTGTTGTTGTGGAGCCCTTCTCCTCCAATACATTCTTCAACCCAAGGGGCCAAAAACTCTTCTACAGTTTGTTAAAAGGCACACAGACGTCACCTAATACCGCATAACTTTACCCTTTTCCCAGCTCCTCATCCTGATCTTGGAACTCCCCGAAACAATCCACAAGATTGGATTTGGAAACCTCTTCATCCTTATGACAATTCCTTTACCTTCTCTGATTCAGTAATTACTTGGCCAGTTCATTTGCATCTGCTGAGGCTGTTGGTAAACATTTGCCCCAGGTGCCACCATATCAGGTCCAGCCACGGCCTGAGACTGTTGTAAGAGCGGATGAACCGCCGCTGCTGTTACAGCCTGTGTAGGGTGATACATACCAGGAAACGCAATATGACCAGCTTGTGTTGGTGCATAAGTCATGTGTTGGCCCTGGTGCTGTAGGTTGTAGAATGAGTTTGCTGGCATGTTGGGCACTTCACGACCTCCACCCGTGATCCATACAGGCAAAGCTTCACTCTGGAACAAGCAAAATTCATCTGTTAGAACATGATCTTAATGAGTTTATAAAGCATGCTTCTGTTACATGACTGAGGATATCCAAACATCTTTAAGCGAATCATTGCAAAAGCAAAGGTACGAAGAAACGTCAAACCTGCTGTGCTGTGGTGTAGCTGTTGGTATCCTTCAACTGTGATGTATTAAGATCCTCATTAGCAGTTGAGTTCCCAGCTGATGTTACGAGACTGGGAGTATAACCAGCTGGGAAGGAGCCATATGGTCCATAACCACTTGGCATACCGACATGGGTCAAGCTTCCTGCATTAGCCCCAGCCTTGTATTGTGGAAGCGAGTACTTGCCTCCTGTTGAACCTCCAGGGGGAAGAGCAGGATATAGACTTGCTGGAGGTTGTTGCGGGAATGCACCATTGTTTAAGAACTGGTGGACTGCCGGTGGCGGAACAAAGAAGGGGGGGAAGTAGTGTCCATATGGCATGTAGTTCGGTGGATAGGGTGACACATGCATGCCAGGAGGACGGAAAACAGGAAGAGGTTGCTGAGTGACAGGGATAGAGCTCTGCACTAATCCGGCAGCTTGAGTAACCAGTTGAGTTGGATTAGCAGTGGACAGAACCAAGGTATTTCCACCCTGCAAAACAACAAGTATGATCATCTCGGAAACATGCATATATATATTCGTGTTGTTAAAAATGGGTGACAGCTGTTGGTGACAGCCACAGCCTAGATATGAAACACGGGTGATGGTTTGTAAGAAAGCATTTTAGTACAGGAAGATCATCCAAGGTGCACTCATAGACCTTCAGATCAACATAGCTATTTCTAAATCATTTGTCAAATTAGATAACTGGTTATTTAACAAGGGCTGCAGCTGCTATTCCAAGATAACATGTCATAATAAAGATAAAACTTCCAGAACCATAGAAACTGCATGTGTTATAAACCACTAGCTTCGAGAAATTGCAACAAACCTCTTGCAGAGATTGAGAGGAATGTGGAGGCAATAATGTAACACCGCCATTGAATTTGGTGGCAACCCCTGGGGAAATGAATGGAGAAACACGTCCATCACTGTCAGAGCTAGAGCGGTAGAACTGAGCATAGTAACTTGCTGGATCAAATGGTTGTTGGACCTATAACCAAGAAAAGGACAATAATTAGGCATGAAGACAAGGTGGTAAAGCTTATGCTAAAATGGCTATAAATATGTATTAACAGCCACCCAAATTTCCTTTTCACTGATATTAAATGCTTGGCATAACATAAAATTTAAAGCAATTAGCTTATGATATAGTTAACAACAGATTTGTTATATTAGTTTAAAGACTTACCATAAAACTTGGAATACGAAGAGCATCACGTGCTTGAGGGTCAGTGTTCTCATACTGCGGAAGCTGGCTCCCAATTGCTGGAGGAAGAAGTCCAATACCATAACCTTGAACATTATCAAAGGAGCTCTGATGGTTTTCAGACTCCAAAGTGCTTTCTTGCTTGGCATCATTGTTCTCTACAGCAGTACTAGCTGGGATGACACCATCACCAGCCAAATCATCTTGAGCTTGTGAAAGTGACTCAGAAATATCACGAGTAACACCTTCATTTTTAATTGCCGATGCATTCTGGTTACTGGATTCAAAAGAAAAATTAGGTTAGGCACTAGTCATATAGATATAATGGCGGTTTGCAGAGAAATTTCCAAATAGGATATGTCACGGTATACCTATGTTCGGGAATTTGAATTGCAAGGTTGGAAATGCAATTATACTACGAATTCGTATAGATACATATTGTGACTCTTAGAGAAACAGTGCTGCTAAACACAGATCAAACCATCATTCTGCACATGTTTGTTAATTTTTGCAATTTTTAACCCTGATTTAAGAGAAGTGGGATTAGGTACTGATTCTGGGAAAAATCTTACTTTGAAATAATAGAGAATTCTGCAGCCCAATGTAAAAGGCTGATCAAAACACCCTTTTCTTATTATACCTAGCATCTATAGTACCAAATATTCTCTGCACTATGCATGTAAGAGCATTCTGAATCAAAATACAGCATTCATTGCAACAAAAATCCAAAGGGATAAAACTTTAGAAGGTAACTAAAACTCTCAGCAACATCAGTAATTAGAGTAGAGACAGCTGTGAATACCTGAGTGAATCATCTTCAAGGCTTCCTTCAACATCATGAGAAGTTTCGGAGAGAGGTGTAGAACTCCTTACATTTTCTGGACCAATTATCGCGTCCGATGCTAAAGAGAAGCCAGCATCAAAGCTTCCAAAGCTTAATTTGGTTCTTTCAGCCTCTGGAACAAAAATATGATTTGGAATGATAACATGCTGACGTTGCTGAATGTGCAAGTCTTCAAGCTGCTTCTGCAGTTTTGATGTTGCCTCTGCCAAAGGTAGAACTTCTTGACCAGATGCTTTTTCACTGGGTTCGGATTGTAGTGCATGAACTTCTAATTCAGATGATGCCCCAGAGCCCTGGACAGGATTAAGGTTCACTGGCTTTGGCTTCCATTCCTTAACAGAGCCACCTACAGGAAAAAGATACCAACAGATATAGACAGAATGCCGTTTCGTATTAAATATGAAAGAATGCATGATGATGATATAGCTGCCAAATTATTTTCTCTTAAAAGCAACATCAAGCACATCTTACTGTCTCTTTTGGTTTCATTCTTCTATAAAAAAAGTATCTTATGATAAGTTCAGATGTTCTACTACTCCAAAACCTGGCTATTTAATAGATAGCAACAACCAGTAAAACAGTAATTTGATCACTATTACCTCTTTGATGACCAATTGTCTGCTGCGATCTATTACTGTAATTGGACGAAGGCCGACTACCGGTGCTGTTGCTATGAGCTGATGTAGGCCTGGAATAATGGGGATCAGAAAGAACTGTCTTACCAACTCCACGGGATCTCCCTGAATACTTATGTTCTCCAGTGTGCTGTTCTCCAGCTGTTTGTTCACTCCCTAGTTTGGGACCTGAAGATGAGAATCGAACTTCAGAAGAGGATGGACGATGGAGTGGCAGCGAGTCAACTTGCTTCTGCTCGGTGGGGAAATGCCCAGAACCAAATGCTACACCCTGTTTTTTGGTCAATTCAGCATAAGGCGGTGCATCGCCCAGCTTGTTTGACAAAACAGAAGATTTGGTAGCTTTAGGTTGACCCAAAGTAGCTGGTAAGTTGGAAGCAGGTTGAGCATTGGAGGTTGGAGAGGGTAGACCAGTTGAACCATTGTCCAAACTAGCCAAAGAGCTGTCATATATATCAACAAGAAAGATACGAATTATAGAAATAGTATATTTATGCCATCTAAGGCAACATATCCTGTATAGAAAGGGATCTGCAAACCCCCTACTTTCGCCATGTATGCTATGCATTCCCCTGTATGCGGCATAAAGATAAGGGGATCGATGCAGGGTAGAAATCATATTAATATGATAGTGCTCACCTAGAGACAGTCTCTTTGTTTTTGGTCTCCTGAGAGGATGTGGATGAATCAGTGACCTGCTTCGAGCCATTCTCCTTTTTGAAAGAGTTCTTTGCGCTGCCAGTATCTGATCATGTGTAGACATTTCAAACACTCAGCTATGACAACCATAACCATTCACAGTGACATAAGCTTAAAGCCATGGACTGCTTCCAGGATATCTTCCATACGCACATAGTTTTGCATGATAAAAAAACTCTAAGACATGTATAGCATAACCTCCATAGAAACAAAATAAGGCATTTACTAAGGCCTAATTAGTTCATAGAACAAACAGGATTGCCACAGCAAGCTACAAATCTGCATGGAGAATTAACTCCATATATCAAGATTGAAGCAACAATTCTAATACATTACATTTCCAGGATAATTGATTGCCATTAGTATGGCGAGAAGGGAAATTAGCTCGACCACCCCTATTCCCTCGCCCCTGGCCACTAGATCTCCATCGGGTTTCCGCAGAATCCTTGTTGCTAAGGTTCTGTAACAACATAAATAAGAAATGATATAAGCATTTAAACAACAGCGAGAATCAAATATAGATGAATTGAACTACAGAAAGTATATACCTCTTTTCTCTTTTCCCGCTTCCTCTTCACCTCATGAAATGGGTCTGTCAAATCATACACCAGTCTTTGCATTAGCTCAAACCAAAGGGCATAGAATAACACGCTGTTCATTAGTAAAAAGTTAAAACCCCAGAAAATCACAACCCAGATCCACTTAAAATCACATGTAATAATTGATATGCACCCATTTGGTTATATGTTGCCTCTCACACGACCTGATATAAGAACATTAATAAGCATGCTAAGAAACAATATTTTCCTTAACACGCAACCGTAAACAAGTGTGAATACAAGAACACGGCAAATGTAGCCAGAGCACCATGAAGCCAGATCCAGTGACATGAATGGTCACATGAATTAAATTTCTAACAATAGATTCCTCAGTGAGAAAGCATCAGCCTTTGCTTACACCTCACATAGCCAAAATATCCTCCTTAGGAATTAATGACTTCCTTACACATACAGGCACAGACAAATCACTCGAAAAACCTTCACTTAGAAGCTACTTGCTCTTGCTTCAAAACATCAGTTGAGGAAGAAATTGATAATGATGAACTAATCATCCCCTTACCTTCCACACAAAAATGGTAAACACGAGATTCAAATAAACAAAAAGAAAAAAAGATATTACCTTCTTTCCTCCCGGAAATATCAACAGGAGATAGAAAAAAGGTAATCATATCAAAACCTATTCAAATCACACCTTTTTTATTTTGAAAAAAAAAAGCAAAACAAAAGACTAGGAGGAAAAACAAGGCGATTCAAACGCTAAGCTAAGTGAAAACTCCGAGAAATCAAATCATGGATCAAGTCAAGCAAATCAGGCATCAGAGAAAAACGAGAATGGAAACCCAAGTGAGGAAAAAGTGGAAAACATGATTATACCCTGGAGGAGGAGGCGCTGGGCGGTCTCGTCGGGATCCATGTCGCATTCATGGAGCATTGCGAGAATCTCTTCCTCGCTGTAGTTCCCAGCCGTGATCTCTTTGATGTTCTGGATCATCTTCCTTGAGCTTGCCGGAATCGAAACCCTAGTACCGCCGCCGACCATCTTCTCCAATCGTTTCTCTCTCTTCGTTTCTGTTTCGCCCGATTCAAATCTGAGACCAGACCTAGGGACTAACAGTTCGTATATACGTAAATAGACGAATACGGAGCTATGTACCACGATGAAGGCAACAAGACAGCGAGAGAGGATGAGATTCGAAACAACTGCGTATCCCAGGAGTTATCGAAGCATGATCTATGAAAAGTGGCGACGAAGAAGAAGAAGACGACGACGACGAAAAAGCAGAGAGAGAGAAGAGGAAGGAGCAATGCGCAGTGTGATTTTGGGAGCGTAGGGCTTTTTGTTGCTGCTTTTGGTTTTATTTTTTTAATTGCTTTTAAAAAAACCTTTTTTTTTCATTGCTTTTGTTTTCCTTTTTACTCTTGTTTTCCCCACTTTCAACAACCACTTTGATTATGAGTTAATTATTCAATATTCAAATCTCGACACATTAATACATTATAGTAAGTATTTTTTTAACTTTTACATTATGATTATAATCAAATTATTTTTTCACATTAAGACATTAATACATTAGAGTAAGTTTTTTAAAAAAAATACATTATAATTATAATCAAAGCATTTTTTACATAAAACATTAGAGTAAGTCTCTCTCCCATGGAAACTTATTATAAAAATAAAATAAAATGCGTTAATAATAAATTAATTTTATTTTGAGTATTATATATAAATTAATTAAGTATATGTAAAATATTTCATTTATTTGGGTCAATTCGAAAATTTTGTCATATATATTTATATCAGTGTTATAAAATGTGGTCTAGGCGGTCGTCTAGATGACACTTAAGGATTTGGCGGCAAAAAACCACCCTGAAAACCCATAAATCGTCGATATTAGACGGTCGGCGATTAGTCGGGCTGGAGTCACCACATTAATGGTCGACTAATGGAAAACCGTTGTCTATGAGGTTTTTAAAAATAATATCTCAAAACGACGTTGTTTTGAATAATGAGAAAGAAAGAGAGAAGAAACCCTATTTGCCACCCGTCCGCTTCTCCTCTCGGCCTTCTCTCTGTCACCCGCGTCGCTCCTCCTCTCTCTCGTCCCAGCTTCTCCACTCGGTCTCCTCTCTGTCACCTGCCCGCTTCTCCTCTTGGTCTCCTCTTTGTTGCCCACGTCGCCCCTCCTCTCCCTCTTCGCAGCTTCTCCTCTCGATCTCCTCTCTTTTGCCCGTGTCGCCCCTCCTCTCCCTCTTCATCGCTTCTCCTTTCTTCCTCTCGCCGCGTCTTCTCTCGTCGGTCTCCTCTCGACGCTTCTCCTCTTTGCCGCTTCCTTTAGGTATATATGTATAATGTTGAGTCGCGCTCGGCAAGATTAATTTATGCATTATCTTTACTTGGTTAATTAATTGATTTATGCGTTATCTATATGGTTAATTAATTAGCCTCCTCCATGCAATTCTTAATTGATTTCATTGGTAAGAAAAATATTAACTTGAAACTTTTTTAATGTAAGTTTGATTGTAAAAGATTCATGGATTCATCTTCAGCATCAACCACTAAATTTTCTACAACGGAAGTGATATCTTCTATATTTAAAAAACGTAATTCGGAAGATATTGCATGGGAATATAGATTTTTATATGATCCGCTTAATTCTGATAAAATCAAATGTCAATTATGTGGAAAAGTGATGTGGGGAGGTGCACATAGGATGAAAAAACATACTGGTCATATCAAGGACAATGTTGCTAGTTGTCCTAAAGCTTCAGAAGAAGATATAAAAAAATGCAAGAAGGTTGTGTTGGAAGTAAAAGACAAGAAAAGTAAAAGGAAACAAGAAGATAGAGTGTTTAGAGCACAAGTGGATATTGATGGGCAACATGGAATCAATGAATTGCGAGAATTGGAAAATGAGGGGTCGATTCATTATCTTGGTCTGATAGATAAATTTGCTAATCCCATCAATCCCGAGTCTTCTTTGGGCAAGAAAATAAGACAACAAAACATAAATGAGACACTTTTCAAGGAAAGAACACACAATGTCCGTGAACTTTGCACTAGGTGGTTGTATGAATCAGGTGATGCGATGTATGCTATTAATAATGATAGCTTTCTATTATTTGTTGAGGCGCTTGGATAGTTTGGTCCTAGTTGGGTACCTCCAAGCCAACATCAATTGAGGGTGTCATTGTCGAAAGACAAAGTTCAAAGGACCAAAGAGTTGTTAAAGAGACACGAAGAAGAATGTCGTTTAAGTGGTTGTTCTGTGATGATAGATGCTTAGAGTGATCAAAAGAGGAGGAGTATCATGAACTTGTGTGTCAATTCCAAGATATAGGTACTTGTTTCCGTTTAAGTGGTTGTTCTGTGATGATAGATGCTTAGAGTGATCAAAAGAGGAGGAGTATCATGAACTTCTGTGTCAATTCCAAGATATAGGTACTTGTTTCTTATCTTCAAATGATGCTTCAAAAGATTCTCATACAAGTGAATATATCTTTGAGTATATAGATAAATGCATTGATGAGGTTGGTGCGGAAAATGTTGTACAAGTAGTCACTGATAATGCAACTAATAATGTGGGAGCTAAGAGGATTTTGAAGGAAAAGAGGCCTAACATATTTTGGAATGGTTGTGCTGCTCATGTTATAGATCCAATTCTTGAAGAGATTTCGAAGTTGGCTGAGTACAAGGAGATCATTGATCAATGTAAAGCTCTAACCATTTTTTGTATGCTCATACTACGATTTTGGAGTTGATGAGAACCTTTACAAGTGGTAGAGATATTGTGAAGCCCGAGGTTACGAGATTCGTATCATACTTCCTTACATTAGAAAGTTTCATTAAGAAGAAAGTACAATTGAAGATGATGTTTTGTAGTCCTGAGTGGGAATCATCTAAGCATTCTAAAAGTCAGAGGGGGAAATGTGCTTATGAGATTGTGATGAGCACTTGATTTTGGGATATCGCGCTATATCTCTTTATAAGATATTTATTCTTTTGGTTAGAGTGCTTCAAATTGTTGATGGGGATAAAAAAACCTTCTATGGGTTTTGTTTATGGAGAGATTTTAGTTGCAAAAATGCAATCGAGGAGACTATGGGTAATTTGGAGCGCAATTCTGGAGGTATTATAAATACATTGATGAAAAATGTAAAGGTCAATTGGATAGTCCATTGCATTTATCTGCTTATCTTTTAAACTCGTTCTACGTCTACAAAGATCCAAGTATTGCTTTCGAGGGCATTATTATGGACGGGTTTTTATCTGGTGTTGAGACATTTTATCATGCGGACTATGAGAAGCAATACATTGTTATGAATGTAGAGTTCAACATGTACAAAAACAAAGAAGGTGTTTTTTAAAAAACTTTGGCGTTGAAAGCATGTGAAGTGAACGATAAGAAATTTGATCAATGTATGTTTCTTTCAATTTTAACTTTTTTGTTTCATTTTATAAATAATGGTATTGTGACTTTGGTAATTTTATTTTTTTAGCACATTGGTTGGAAACATATGGATATCATGTTTCACATTTACAAAGTATGACAATGCGAATTTTTGCCTTAACTTCAAGTTCATCCGGTTGTGAACGGAATTGGAGTAGCTTTGCATGAGTTTGTGCTTCGAAACTTCAATTAATTTCATATTTGATATCTTTAAATAGTTGTATTGATATTCTAAGTGGTTGTTTTGTTTGTTTTCTAGATACATACAAAGAAAAGGAATCGACTTAATATTAGTCGACTCAACGATCTAGTCTTTGTATAATTCAATGCAAAGTTATTCAACAGGTGTAAAAGGGCTGCAAATACAAAAGTCAATGTGCTCTTGGCTAGTGATTCTATCAATGTTCAGTTGCAGTCATGGCTTTTTGAAGAAGATCTCGATGATACGATAGATGATGATGCTTCACAAGTTTCTACAAGTTTAAATATCAAAGAGACTGATATTGAATTAGAAGAGGGTTTTTGGGCCAGAAAAATGAAACTCGGAGACCCATAAGAAGCAGCCAAGGCCCAACACATTTTTAATGCAACAAGAACGAGCAAAAACTAAGTTAGTTATATGTTAAGATGCAAAAAATGCCATTAGACAAAAACGTAGTTCTCATATGTTTTGCCAAATATAGCAAACAACCTTGATCCCTAAGGTTTGTGCTTTGCTATATATATATATATATATATAGTAAATAAAGTGAGAGAACATTTTCGAAAGCATCAAATCTTCGCTTCTTCTTCAATCATTTTCTTTGACAACCAAGAGACACAAAACATCATAGAGTACACATCAAGTCTTGTTCATTTTTTTGCTTGTGTTTGCACAAACGTAGAGAGACAATTAGGGCCAAGATGAGCAACCTAAGGTTTGCTCAAGACCATTAAAACATCAAATGGTATCAGAGCTCCAAGGTATGAGGATGATCCGAGGAGAAGAGGCACAACAAGCACAAGTCCGAGCAAGCAACATGCACAAGAATCACAAAGTAACAAAGCACAAGCAACAAACAACACAAATAGAGCACCAAAACATAGATCAAGTATCAAGCTTTCACCCTAAAACCCTGTGGCACTAGTTGATCTAGATGGACAGGTCACAGAACTCTCCACTTTTCCTTGTGTTTGAGGGTAAAAATTACACATTATGGGTGATTAAAATCAAGTCAACCCTAATATCTAAGCAGTTATGGAAGGTTGTCACTAAGGGATTACCTGAGATGCCTGTGATGAGTGATATTCCTACTAAGGAACAAAGGAAGAAGACCATGACTGAGTGGGAAGAAATGGAACCTAAGGATCAGAGGACACTTGAACTGATTTATCATGTTGTCACTGAAGAAATCTTTAGTGTCCATTTGTCACTGAAGAAATCAAGGGGATCCTAAAGCAGTTCAGATCAAGCTGCAGAGGGTGAGAGCCTCCTTCTATAACATGAGGAAAATAGAGAAGCAAAGCATTAAGGATTATGCCAACAAAATTTATGAGATTGGAAATGAAATCAGAGCTTATGAGACTAGAATAAAGGAAAATGAATTGGTCTCTAAGATCATATGTTCTCTGCATGTGAGTTTTGATCCATATGTGGGGGTTATAAAACAAATAAAGGATCTAGAAACCTTCATTATGGGTGAGCTTGTGACAGCATTACAATCACAAGAATCTAGACTTGATGACAAAATGGTACTAGTCTAAAGGGAGCCTTCAATGCCAAATATCAAGGCATGAAGTCAACAGAACTGATTCTGGAAAAAAGTCTTTGGCAACTCAGATTACAAGTCAAAAGGCAAGAAATGGTGCAGCATTTGCAAGAAGAACAATCACATGGAGGCTCAGTGTTACTTCAAAAACACATCGGAGAAGGCAGAAGGATCTAAAGCATTCAAAACCAAGAAAGTGTGTTATAACTGTGGAAAATCTGATGACTTCTCGAGATTGCAGAATGAAGAAGTACACACTGAACCAAGCTCACATGACTAGACAGGAAGATGACGATAATTCACTCTTCACAGCAGCTCATGCGATTAGTGAATCATTGGACAATGATGTTTGGTTGATAAATAATGAAACAACCAATCACATGACTAGAGAAGAATGGTTTTTTACTACTCTGGACAGGGAATTCAAGGTACCTATCAAAGTTGGTAATGGAGCTACATTAACTTCAACAGGAAAAGGAAACATAAAAGTGATGACCAAGAAGGGAAAAAGAACAATTTGAGATGTTTTCCTGGTTCCTGGGGTGAGTAAAAACTTGTTGATGTACCAAATGGCAAGAAATGTGTATAATGTTGTGTTCACAAAGAATAAGTGTGGGATTAGGGACATAAATGGATGTAGAATGGCTGAAGTCCCTATGGTTAACAAGGCATACCCTCTGAAGTGGATATTGGCTAACGAGAGAGCAATGACATCTAAAAAAGATGACCTATTTGATCTACGGTACAAAAGATTTGGACATTCTGGACTTTATAACTTACACACAGCGCAGAACTAGGAAATGGTCAAGGGATTGCCTAAGTTTAAGGTGATCAAGTATGTTTGTGAGGCTGCATGAAAGGGAAGCAGAGCAGAGATTAATTTCCTAAGGTTTCAGAATCAAATTCCAAAAGGATTCTGAATTTGTTTCACACAAATCTTTGTGGACCAATGTATACTCCCTCTTTGGATGGAAGTCTGTACCTACTAACATTCACTAATTATTTCTACCACATGCTTTGGGTTATTTCCTAAGGCTAAAGTCGGATACCTTTACTATTTTCAAGAAATTTAAGACACTGGTTGAGACACAAATAGAGAAGAAAATGGAGAAGTTGAAATCTGACAGAGGAGAGGAGTTCAATTGAAAGGCATTTACATAATTTCTAGAAGAGAATTGGATTCAGAGGCAACTAACATTGGCTTATTCCCCTCAACAAAATGGAGTTACCGATAAGAGAAATATGACACTGTTAAAGATGGCAAGAAGCATGTTGAAGGACAAAGGAATGCCTAACAAATTTAGGACAGAAGGAGTGTTTACAGCCTGTTACCTTCAAAACAAGCTGCCAACACGAGATCTTGAAAACAAGACACCACTTGAGGTTTGGAGTGGCTATAAACCATCAGTGGGACACCTTAAAGTATTTGGTTGCCTATGAATTTTGTTAATACCATCACATCAGAGAAGAAAATTGGATGATAAGTCTGAGAAATGGATTTTTGTGGGGTATAGCAGGATGAACAAGGGTTACAGTGTGTATAAGTCGAACACAAGGAAGGTTGAAATGGCTAGAGATGTTGTGTTTGAAAAGAACAAGGGTCGGAATTGGGAGACTCAAACTGAAACCAAAGAACAGCTTGTAGCCCCAATTACACCCTTGAAATCCGACCACAGAGGGCAAAAACACAATAGCTCTTAGCCATACCAGACACACCACTACAGATGAGCCCAAGAGGGAGCGGGAGACAACACCCTCATCCATTCTCTCTTGTGCCCTTCAACCTGAGTGATACTCAGGAAAGTAGTGGGGAAAGCATCAGAAGAACTAGAAGGAGTAGCAGTAGTTGTTCAAGGGATGTGCATAGACAAAGAAGGCTCCGTGGCTTATATGAAAACAGAGGTGTAGAGTGAAGAATCCTATCATACTTAGGGGTGGACATTTCGGGTTACCCAGACCGATCCAACCCGAATAACCCAACCCATGATATATATGGATTTTATAGAAAACCCATATGGGTTCAATATCAAAAACCCAAACGGGTTCGGGTCGGTCCGAGTTCGGGTTCGGGATAACCCGAGGAACCCTAACAACCCAAAAAAAACTAAACAAACCCTAACCCTAAACCGTGAGTCGTGATACAGCTCCATCTCCCTCTCACTCACACGTTCAAAACCTGAATTACCCATTTAAAACCCGAATTACTCGTACTTAAATAACCCAAAAACCCGAAGAACCTGAATTACACGAAATATCTAAATAACCCAAATACAATTTGGGTTTTTTGGGTTTAATGTTTCAAAACCCGAACAACCCGAACCCGGATCGAAACTCGAGGAACCCGTCCCGAAAACCAAATGGGTTTTTTAGGTTCAATTTTTAATAACCCGAAGAACCCATCCCGAAACCCGGATTGCCCACCCCTAATCATACTTATACCAGATGTATGTGAAATCTGCATTTACAAAATGGAGAGATTACAATGGAAGTGTACATTGAGCAGTCCCCAAGCTACGTGATTGAGGGAGTTGAGGATAAAGTTCTAAAGTTGAGAAAAACACTATATGGGCTCAAGCAAGCACCAAGAGCCTGGTACAATAGGATTGAATCCTTCTTTATCGGTGAAGGATGCAAGAGAAATGATTTGTGATGCAGATCATAGAATGAGGAATTGTAGTGAATTTTCTTTATGTTGATGACGTTATAATCATAGGAAGTGATGAGAAGTTTATTCATTTTTTAAGGACACACTGAGCAAGATATTTGAGATGAGTGATCTGGGGAAATTGAAGTATTTTCTGGGGTTTGAAGTTCACTACACTCAAGATGGGATTTTTCTTGGACAAACCAAGTATGCTCAGAAACTACTGAACAAGTATGGAATGCAGGATTCTAAGAGAGTGGGAACACCTTTCACACCTCATAGAAAGAATGCAGATGATGGAAACCTCCTCTTTGAGTTCACTAAGTACACAAATATAGTTGGAGGGCTTTTGTACTTAGTTGCTACTAAACCAGACTTGGCATTTGCAGCTTCCTATCTATCAAGAAGCAATTCAAATAAAACTGAAAAGAGCCTACAGGAAGTGAAGAGGGCTCTCAGGTGTGTGAGTGGTACAGTTGGGTATGAGTTGTTGTTTGAGAGGGTTCAGAACCCAGAACTAGTTGGTTACTCGGTTCTGATCTAGCTGGTAGCAGAACAAATGCAAGAAGCACTACAAGTTATTGCTTCACTATTTGCACTGCTTTTTTCAGTTGGGGAACATAAAAATAGGGGTACTTCGCTTAGTCTACAGTCGAGGTTGAGTACACGACTCTATGTGCAGCTACTAATCATGCAATGTGGTTGAAGAGGTTGTTCAATGAGCTAGGTTTTGACATGCAAGACATTGTGCATATCTACTATGACAACACATCAGCCATAGCAATCAGGCGCAACCTAGTTGATCAACAAAGGACTAAACATATCATAATCAAATACCGTGTTGTTTGAGAAGCAGACAGAGATAGAGTTATCGGGTTGAGGTTAATACATGGAGAATCACAGTTGGTTGACATCCTGACCAAGCCTCTAGGCACCAAGAGATTTGAAGAGCTAATGGGGCTTATCAGCGTCACGATAGAGAGAATCAAGAGGGAGAATGAAACAATTGATTCCCTCTAGTGTGACATAGACGGAGCTGAAGAGACAGAGTCAGAGGAAGATAAATTAGGGCTCGAGGAAAGAAATGGCGAGTAGTGAAGGATGGAGATCTTACTGGGTCAAAGATGTGACAATTTGGAGCCGGTTCGGAGCAAGGAAGCAGGCTCGGGTCGTGCAAGGGAGATGGGCTGAAGATAACATGGATTTGGGCCTGAAAAATGAAACTTGAAGATAACATGGATTTCACCTTTGTTTCCATCCATTGAATCTTGCAACTGATGTGGTTAATCTCAAGTAATAATTACCTAGACTAACGCTTCCGCAAGAATACGGATCGTATAGTACCAGGATTGAACACGAGGAATCGATACAACTCTAAAGCTAGTAAACTAATGAATAGGATGTGTAAAATCAATAAGTGGTGGGAATGAGAATAAAGATAAACTAACTAACTAACTATCGGATTAAGACTCAATGAACTAAATATCACAGGTTTCGAGAGATGCACGATGATGCAACGAAGTTCTAACAAGATCATGGTTATAGATATCGTTACGTATTCGGGAAATTCAAGCTCTTTTCTAGGGAATGACTCTCCCGATGCCTAAACCCACTATCTAGCATGCGTATACCAATCTCCCAATTGTGTATCTCACCTACTAGACACATTAAGATCGCTATCCTAATTCCTAAGTTCAATCAACCGACCGACCAAGGTTCTAAATCAATTAAGACTTCATATCACGGCTACGTTCCAAAATCCAACTCATCTCCCAATGCAATTAGATTTTTATAATCATTCATTCAAGCTAACAACAAGAATAAAAGCATTACGAACAACCAATCAATCCGAAACGAACGAATATTATAACCAAGCATTAAGAACAAAACTTCAGTATATATCGGCAAAGCTCTTTAACCCATGGCTAGGGACCTACTCGGACATGAACTCAGCAAAAGAAACACAAAAGATAACCATATTCAACATGGATAAAGAATGAGATCCCTCCCTATTCTATTATCGATGTCTTCAATAGCTCCTCCGCGCTCCGGATTCGTCGCTCCGTCCTTCGCCCTTGTGTGCGCGTGCTGCTCTCCTCCTTTCTCTCTCTGTGTGCTCTCTCTTGTCCCTCACTTTCTGTCTGAATTCGTACCTCTGAAGCTCTCCCCCTTCGTTACAGCAGCCACCTCACTTTTTTGCCTTTTCTTGAGTTTTCCAAATCTTGATTAAGTTGGCAACGTTTCTATTACTTCCTCCAGCGACTCGGGCTAGGGAAGTACCCGCGCGGGTAGTGGCTTTTCCATGTCGATTCTCGTCCCGTTTGTCCCGTGATGATCCTCGATGTTTACACTTTGTCTTGGCACGTCCCTTAGCTCTAAAATGACTAAAAACGGGATGATAATGATGCTTAATGCTTGGTAAAATCAAATGAATGATGAAACTAACTATGAAAATAGATGAAAATACTAGAACAAAACAGACGTTATCAGCAACTATTATGGTTTCTAATAAAATAAATGCATATAGATATTTTCAAACATGTATGCATAACAAAATTAAAGGTTAGCCATATTTTTTGATGTCATGGTCTCGATCATTGAAGCTTTTTATTTTGGTGATATAATTTAATGATTTTGTAAGGAAGAAAATTTTTTGTTTGCTCTTTGTATCCTCACTTACGTTTTTATGTTTTAAAAAATGTCTATCCAGTTCTTTTTCCTGGTGTAAATGCAATAGTTCCCAATGTATTCATCGTAGACTTAAGATGCTTCAAGGTATATAACCTAAAGGTTGTTTTTTTGTGTGTGAAAAGTACAGTTTGCTACTTAGGTATGTTTGGCATGCACCAAACTCTCAATGTCTTTATCTATATCACAAAGTTTTCAAGAATTGACATCTTTTACTTAGACACTAATGGGAAAAATAGGTTTTTTTTTCATCCTATGTTGTGGAACATGTATGATCATGTCATGATGATTAGGAATTCTCAATCGTGTGGGTAGGCTATGATCATGTATCTGTATCAGAAAAGATTTCCTGAAGTTCCCCTCCACTTTGTAAGAGATGAAAGACATCTATTCAATTGTTAAAGTGAAGATCGACGTAATGGATCGACTTTTCATCCACTTTGGCTAATTCTACCAAGGGTTTAGGATCTCCACCAAGAGTTCCATTAGGTTAAACTTGCTTGGAAAATTGAAGTATAATATAATGGAAAGTAATGGTGTTCGTACAGGTTAGGTCGGATCGCCGAAATGGGTTTGGATATGAATATAAAATTTAACTCTGATATAGTTATTTCATAACTTTTCAATTTATCGGGCATGAATCGTCTTCATCAGTGTTAGTAAAGATTTTTTTTTAGAGGTGGCTTCTCCCGACCGCTTCCTCTTCTCTAATCCTCATCACTATTCCTTCTTCTCACTTCATTTGCCTTTCAAGGTTTTTTCTTTCTTTCAAGAATTTTACCCACATCTGAGATATGGGGAAGGTAAAGGCTACAATGAAGATTGACAAAACGAATTCAATGATTCATTCAAATTCAGTTGAAGAAATGGCTCGCAAGGTAAGAAGTATAACATCGAAGAATCCCCATTGTATACTCGTTCTTTTGGCATTTTTCCTTTCTTGTAGCTCTGAAATCTTCACGCTATGGTTTAGGATCGGTGAGTCGACTAGAAAGACTCGGTTGTGCATAGATGATGGCCACTGGGTCTACAGCGATGTACAGTGATGGGTTGACTAGGGTTCCGATGAGGTATTTCTTCTTCCGTGAATTTGATCTTTTGGTTACTCGAATTTGGTTACGTTATCTGGTTCATCGAGTTTGGTTTGGTATCTAGACTCAAAGAAGATACATCAATGAGTTTGTTAAGGAATCTAGGATTAGGAAAACTCGATGCCTGATGATGAGGTGCTGAGAAAAATGATCGAGAGATTCTACTTTATGAAAATATGAAAAATTATTGGAATTCAGATGTATGTTTCATCTCTATCCATCATAGGAAAAAAATTTTACTCCTTTAACCTATTGTTCTAGGTTATCAATAAGTCATTTGGCTTTGATGCTGTTGTCAAAGAAGCATAAAGGGCTATATTGATATTTTGTATGTTACAAGATTGTTGCTTGATTCATGAGTCTCCATTCTTTCTTGAAGGCAAGATTGAATGTTTGAGTTTATTAGCCTATTTAGTTGTTATATGAATCTTCTGTTTCAAGGCTTTCATCACCGTTTTCCGTATGAATGATTGGACTTTGATTCTTTGATACTTATATTAGGTGTATAAGTGAATTAAATAAGTTTGGGCTCACTTGCATGTCTTTACAATCATCTCAGTTTCACATCTTTATCTTCTTTTTGATGCAATACCTTAATGAGAACAAAAAATTGATAATTGAAATTTTGAAAAATCTGAACCTTTGAAACTTGCAGAATTTGCACAGTGAGTATCGATTTATTAAACAGCCAATGGTGATTTGGAAATTATGTATGTGGTTGTTTGTAGTACCTTATGTTTTACATTTTGTTTATAATCGATGTCATCATGGTAACTATCACGGCACTAGAAACTGCTATGAACCGTGACCGGCAGTAAGTCTAACTCTTACTCAGTCTTTCCGAAATGAACACACACGAGACTCTCTTTCTGTGGAAATGCTCGAACTTTATATTAGTTTTGTAAAAACAGTACAACGTGTTCTACATTCTGTCCGTGTCGGACTATATATAAGGCAGGGACAAGCCCCCACTGCCTGGGCGGTTACAGGACCATTACTCCCGTATTTATGGCCAGTTACTCGGACGGTTACAAAATCTAGCATTCATGGCCCATTAACTCGGTCGTTACGGAATCCCAGCATTAACGGTCATTTACTTGGTAGTTACGAGTCGTCCCACGTTCGCCACTCGTGCTAAAGTCCGCAACCGCTCGTCCAGCTCAGCAGTCATCCATCCAGATCACTAGTCATCCATCCAGCTCACCACCCGTCCGTCCAGCTCCGCAACTTCTGTCTGTCGGGTCCAGCATCAAGTATCGTTCCGGGCCAACACGATGGTCACGGTCTCGGGTCGTACCGCCCCCACGGTACTCCCGTTTGTCCCCTTGTCATACGCCCCTGCGTACGTGTTCACTCGTTGTGACGCAAGGTACACCCATCACAACGATCATCCCTCCGGACGCGGTCCACCCTAGGATCCAGGGTGTTACAAACCACCCCCACCAGAGGAGCTTGACGCCCTCGTCAAGAACTCCCGGATCTTGTCCTCAAACTGCCATAACGTGGTGTCACGTTCCCATGAGGCCTCAGTTTCGGGACTTCCCTTCCAGTGCACCAAGAACTCGATTCTACGATTCTTTTTTCTCTGGCCCTTGACTCTCCGATCAAGGATTTTCTCCACTCCACGGTCGACCTCCTTCCGAACCATTGGTGGATTCCGCAAGACCTGCGGATGGATCGCTCCCGGATCCTGTACGAAAGGCTTAAGGTAACTCACATGAAATGTCGGGTGTACCTTTAGCCTCTCCGGCAACTCTAGCCGATACGCCACGGCCCCAACCTTTTCCTTCACTAGGAAAGGTCCGTTATACCTCGGGACCAATGCTCGTTGCGTGTTCTTGGTGCTGATCCGCTTCCAAATTTGGGGCGTCAGCTTCAGCAACACTTGGTCCCCCACGTTAATCGTGAGTGGTCGGCGGCCTTGTCAGCGTACTTTTTCATCCTTCGTCTCGCCTTCTCTAAACTGTCACTGGCCTCTGCCAGTATTTCCTGTCGATCCCTCACGAACCGATCAGCAGCAGGACAATTAGAGTTCTTACCTTGCATAAGTATCTCCTGCGGGGTAAGAGGTTGCCATCCCATCGCCACTTCAAAGGGATTGAATCCCGTGGCACTTGACTTCTGGACGTTATACGCGAACTGCGCTATTTCCAAGAGGTCCACCCAATTTTTCTATGACGCGCTCACATAGTGCCTCAGATATTCCTCCAGTACCGCGTTGATCCTCTCGGTCTACCCGTCCATCTGAGGATGGTTGGCCGTGGAAAATTTCAACTCTGAACCCATCGTATTGAACAGGCTCGTCCAAAACCTTCCGGTAAACCGCGCGTCACGGTCGCTCACAATGTCCCGTGGTAAGCCAAAGTACTTCACCACGTGATCATGGAACAACCTTGCGGCTTCCTGAGCAGGACAAGCACTCAGGGCGGGTATGAATACCGCGTATTTGGAATAGCGGTCCACGACGACCATAACCGACCCCTTCCCATTAACCAAAGGGAATCCGGTTATGAAGTCCATGGACGTTGATACCCATGGTTTCTCCGGAATGGGCAGGGGTTGCAGAAGACCCGCCTGCCTCCTTCGTTCCACCTTATCCTGCTGATAAATCATGTAGGATTTGACGTAGGCTTCAACATCGCTATCCACCTTCGGCCAATAGTAGGTCCGCGTCAACAGGGCCAAAGTCCGCTGACGTCCCGGATGACCGGACCATCGGGCGTCATGGACTTTCCGCAAGAGTTGTTGACGAAGTTCCGTCCCAGGAACATACAGTCGTTTCCCTCGAGCATACAATAGCCCGTCCTCGATCCAAAACCGCCGAACAACTCCATCCGTCACTAGTTGGCATAGTTTTTTGTAATCCCCATCCTTCTCCATGGCCTCCCGCACCTTATCCACAAAGTCTGTCTCGACTTGGGAAAGCGCGGCCACCACTGTGGTCACCGCCTCGGAGTGTTTCCGGCTAATTGCGTCAGGGACTAGGTTATGCTTCCCAGGTTTGTGTTTCCACGAGAAATCATACTCCTGTAAAAATTCCTGCCATCTCGCCTGCTTTGCGGACAGATTTTTCTGGGTCTGGAAGTATGTGTTGGCAACATTGTCCGTCTTCACTACGAACCGCGTTCCCAGCAGGTAATGCCTCCAAGTCCGTAGGCAGTACACCATGGCCAGCATCTCCTTCTCATGAGTGCTGTATTTTTCCTCGGTCGGTTTCAGCTTCCGGCCCTCAAATGCTACCGGATGCCCATCCTGCACGAGAACACCACCCAAAGCTCGACCGGACGCATCCGTATGTACCTCGAACGGCCGGTCAAACTCCGGAAGCTTCAGGACTGGCTCGTAGGATATTGCCATCTTCAGATCCTCGAACGCCTCATGACATCGTTCCGACCATGTCCACCGTTCGTTCTTCTTCAAGAGATCGGTCAGTGGGGCCACCCGTTCTGAATACCCCTTGATGAACTTTCGGTAGTAATTCGCTAGTCCCAATTGAGGATGGCCCGAGCCTTGGCTTCGTCCATCCGAACACACCCATTCGAGATTTTGTGTCCGAGGAACATTATCTCGGTTTGTCCGAATTCGCATTTCTCCTACTTAACATACAGGTCGTGTTCCCGCAGTTTCCCAAACACTAACCTCAAGTGTTCGACATGCCTTTCTATTGTGTCCGAATAAACCACAATGTCGTCAAGATAAACAACAACGAATTTGTCGAGGAACTCGTAAAGTACCTCGTTCATCAGACGACAGAATGTGGCTGGGCGTTCGTCAGCTCAAACGGTATTACCAAGAATTCGTAGGCACCATATCTCGTCACATAGGTGGTCTTTGATTCGTCACCGTCCGAGATGCAAACCTGCCAATATCCTGATCGCAGGTCAAGTTTAGTGTATACTTGGCCTTCGAAAGTCTATCGAACAGATCATTTGTCAGCGGTATTGGGTACTTATCCTTCACCGAGACTTTGTTCAATGCTTGGTAGTCCACGCACATTCGCATTGACCCATCCGCCTTCTTCTGGAACAGAACCGAGGTTTCGTAAGGGGCCTTGGACGGCTGAATGAACCCAGCGTCCAACAGCTCGTCCAGCTGTTTCCTCAATTCGGCCAACTCCGCAGACCCATTTGGTACGGGGCCTGCGCCGGTGGTTTCGATCTAGGGACCAACTCGATGGTATGATCGACTGGCCTACGCGGCGATAATTTCTTTGGTAGCTTAGGCGACATCCTGTCCGTAAACTCCACCAGCACACCCGCAACTTCGTCTAGGACCTCAATCACTTTCCCAGGTTTGGTTTCGACAAGGGCAACAACAATGGTAGTTGTGCCCTACCGAACACCCCGCTTCAGTTGAAGCGCCGATAGTAATCCAGTCTTTGCTTTGGCCTTCCCCTGGGCCACTTGCGCTTTGACGAAGCATGGCTTCGTCTTGTCCCCAATTAACACGCCACCCAGATGTGGCATCACTACGGCTTTGGTGCGTCTGAGGAAAGAGTTGCCCAAAACCAGTTCATAATCATCAATGTTCACACACCCGTTTTGTTGGTTTTCAGGTTTTTAGGCGACAAGGCCTAAATGAGCTTAAAAGACGGATTTCCTGATCAAAACCACGTAATTTGAAGATATATCTACTCAGAGCCAAGATCGAGCTTTAGAACCCAAAGGAACACCCGAGCAACGAGCGGAAAAGAGAAATTTAGAGTAAACACGGGTGCCCCGTCGGGCACCATAGACCACCCGCTCGGGTAAAACCTACGGGGTTTTATCCGCACACCTTGCACGACCCGGGCACGAACGCAACGAGATCGGGTAGCCTTACCCGATCGGGCGCAAGACGTATACCCGCTCGGGCGTTAATTCATCCCAAAATTCCTCGAGAGTTTGCACGACTCGGGCCGCTCAACCACGCGATCGGATACTGATACCCGATCAGGCATTATGAAGGAACACGATCGGGCGCGCCTCTACACGACCGGGCAACAGTGGTGCCCGAGCGGGCCGTGTATTTCGCAACAACCTAGATCTAACATTCAAACGACCGAATTTAAGGAACAGAAGAGATCTAGAGCAAGGGGGTGACGCACAGGGCAAGGAAATGCTGGGAAAACATCTGGAAAGGCTCGGGAGACGTTAGAGAAGAGGACCTGTTAAGTTGTAGATTAAGCTTGGCTAATGAGAATCTGACCGGTCGGTTAGTCATCTTAGGGATAATGATTGCATACGTAAAACTGCCATGGTACGGGTTAATCACTGCTGGAAGGTAGGTTTGCACGTACTCATGGTTAGGAGGTTTAGGCTCGGAAGAATCACTCCTCACCTTAGGGGATGAATTTCCCGTTGTCAAGATTAGTTGATAGATCTATGATCCTTAGTTGCTTCATCCATGCGATTTTCGGTATCCCGGACACCCGTAGTGTTTGTCATATCCGAGTTCATCCCCAACCTAGTATTGTTGTCACCACTTAGATTAGTTTTAGATATTTAGGACCATATATCATTCTATCTTTATTCGTCTTAGTTTAGTTCCATTCTTAGTTTTTGGCTGCTTTAGTCCCTAGAGATCGACCCTGGTACTACACGATCCGTATACTTGCGGTGAAGTGGTCTAGGATAATTTATAACTCGTGTTTCCACACATTAAGTTTTTGGCGCCGTTGTCGGGGAACTAATAACGGCCTAGACTAGGAATTAGCTAGATTATGATCTAGTCCTTTCCAGAGGCTTTGTTTGTTTGTTTTTCGTTTTTGTG
>CM071871.1:23006745-23023290 GCA_036759665.1 Gynandropsis gynandra
AGTTGATAGATCTATGATCCTTAGTTGTTTCATCCATGCGATTCCCGGTATCCCGGACACCCGTAGTATTTGTCATATCCAAGTTCATCCCCAACCTAGTATTGTTGTCACCACTTAGATTAGTTTTAGATATTTAGGACCATATCTCATTCTATTATTCGTCTTAGTTTAGTTCCATTCTTAGTTTTTGGCTGCTTTAGTCCCTAGAGATCGACCCTGGTACTACACGATCCGTATACTTGCGGTGAAGTGGTCTAGGATAATTTATAACTCGTATTTCCACACATCAAACAACTTGTCCTCCTCCGACATATTCCTCACGTCTAGCAAGTGGGACATGAACGAGCGGACGTACTCCCGCGGAGTACCGGTTTGCTGATGGTTTTTCAGTTTCTCCCGTGCCATGAACGAGACATTGGTCGGCAGAAACTGATTCCTCAGGTCTCCTTTCATCTTCTCCCAGGACACATTCGGGACATCATTTCCCCCAGAATGGTCGTCAGAAGATAACATCATACGCCACCATAGTTTGGCGTCACCAACAAGGAATGTCACAGCGACATCTACCTTGTGCTCCTCGGGGACATTTGTGGTCTTGAAGAAATGCTCCACGTCCCACAAGAAGTTCTCCATAACCCTTACGTCCCGAACACCCTCGAAGGATTTCGGACTGGGTATGTGGACGCGTTTGGATAGGTTCTCCTTATCCTTGGCCGCTAGTGCCGCCTTTAGGGCACTAATCTCCTCCTAGAGGACCTCGACAATCCCCTCGTTCCGAACAGCCCCGTTCGACGAATTGGGATCAGTAGGGGGAGTGTTCCGGGGTCCGATCCCGACTTCCAACACTCTCTAGAGCGTCCGACTGATGTCAGTCACCTTCTCAGCAAGGCTTCCGAGAGACCGAACCAGGGTATCGTCGGGATTGATAGGGTGATCACCGTTGATATCCAGGAAACTTTCAATACGGTCGATTCTATCATACGTTCTTATTCTTGGCATTGTCGGGAATTCTTCCAAATGATCCGCAACCGGGGCTCTGATACCAAGTTGTCACGGCACTAGAAACTGCTATGAACCGTGACCGGCAGTAAGTCTAACTCTTACTCAGCCTTTCCGAAATGAACACACACGAGACTCTCTTTCTGTGGAAATGCTCGAACTTTTTATTACTTTCGTAAAAACAGTACAACGTGTTCTACATTCTGTCCGTGCCGGACTATATATAAGGCAGGGAGAAGCCCCCATTGCCTGGGCGGTTACAGGGCCATTACTCCCGTATTTATGGCCAGTTACTCGGACGTTTACAAAATCTAGCATTCATGGCCCATTAACTCGGCCGTTACGGAATCCTAGCATTAATGGTCATTTACTCGGCAGTTACGAGTCGTCGCACGTTCTCCACTCGTGCTAAAGTCCACAACCGCTCGTTCAACTCAGCAATCATCCATCCAGCTCACCAGTCATCCATCCAGCTCACCACCCGTCCGTCCAGCTCCGCAACTTCTATCCGTCGGGTCCAGCATCAAGTATCGTTCCGGACCAACACGATGGCCACGGTCTCGGGCTGTACCGTCCCCACGGTACTCCCGTTTGTCCCCTTGTCATACGCCCCTGCGTACGTGTTCACTCGTTGTGACGCAAGGTACACCCATCACAACGATCGTCCCTCCGGACGCGGTCCACCCTAGTACCCAGGGTGTTACAGTAACCTCAATTGTCTTTTATTTGTACTTATAACCTATCATGCTAATTTTAACATATCTACATAGTCTATGTTCTTATGTATCATGTATCAAGCTCTTCTTCAGAATAATTTGATGTATCTAACAATAATGGCTGATGCATAGCCTCATCCACAAACTCGAGCAGTAGCACCTGTTTTGATAATGACTCCACATGTGAGTTTCAAGTACAAACCTCTGTTGACGAGGCATTTTAAACCTCTCTTACATCATAATTCTTTTCTGTTATTAGTTACTCATCAATCCATAGCATTGTCGACATGTAATGGAATATAAGACAATACTATTGTTCCGATTACTGGTGTTGCATGTGCAGGCAGCATGTCATCCTGCAATGCAACCACCAAGCTACTTCAAACAACATCCACAAGGCACAACAATTCCTCAACAAGCACCACTCAGAATATTCCCTTTTAAGAGGCCCACTACAATTCCATATCCCTCATCATCACCATCATCATCATCAAGACCCTTAGCAGCAATATCTAAATCTGCATGTCATGGCAGGGCATCTTGGGTTCAGACCCTTAGGATCAATAACAAGAGACCGCATAATTCCATGCACCGCAAAAAATCGCTCTTGGAAACGATGAAAATGATACATAGTACTTTTTGAATTTGGTTATTACTCGGATATCGCATGATGTTACTTTTAAGGTTACAAAATTTTTAAAACTACATACGATTTAAGTTCTCTCTGCCACCCATTTATCACAAAAAAGGAAGATCTTAGTTTTATATAAGTTTATATTCTCATTATGACAATGTTAATTGATTCTTTTGTATATGTAATATACCCTCTCACTTTATCTCTCTATCATTATTTGGGATGTTGGATTTTATTTGTAACTTTCTAAATCTTTTCATCTAACTTATTTTTTTATTTATTTGTAATATTTATATTTATCTATATATATATATTCGTTTATTTTATTTCTAATTTATATATTTATCTATATATATAATTTAAACAATCTAATTTTCTTTATTTTCTTTCTAATTTCTTATTTATACGTTAATTTATGTATTACTCCATAGTATATAGCAATCCCAAACAAAATTTTCCCCTAAAATAAATAAATTATAAAATAAAAGTTTACATAAAGGCAATTTAATTTATATATATATATTATATAAAGGATACAAAAGTATTTTTCAAAAAATTATTTGAATTTTAGTGTAAAGCTCCGTAAAACTTTATTTTTCTATTAGAGTTTAATCAACAAATATTGTTTGTTGAGAAATATTGAATGAATTATCAAATTTAACACGTAAATATGCATAGTAAAATATCTTATTATAATATTAGTCATACTCATTTCCAATATATGCATAAATAATAATTTATTATATAATAATTTATAATCACTCTATGCCTCACTAAATCATCTCATTTGTTCAATGAGATTGCACTACAAAAAAAACAAGAGTTTTCCAACGGATCAATTCCATTGGAAAACGCCTTGAATCCATTGCAAAGAGTGTTTCCCAACGGACGGCAACAGATCCGAGGCCATTGGGAATCGCTCGTTACAAATCGGGATCCGTTGCAATTTCCAACAAAGTTACAACGGATAATATCCGTTGCAAATTTGTAATTGATGGCCAACGGATGACGCCATTGAAATTTTGTAGCGAACGCCCGTTGAAGTCATTTGTAACGGATGCCCGTCACAAAATTGCAATGGACGATCGTTGAAAATTGTAACGGATGTTCGTTAAAAAGTCTTAACGGACGCCCGTTGCCATCCAGGTGGGAAAAGAGTGGGATTTTAAAATTTTCAACGGTCATTCGTTGAAAACTAGCGGAAAAGAGAAACAGGCGTCCATTACAAATTGGCGGAAAATGGCAACAGGCGTCCGTTACCATTTGGCGGGAAAATCGTGTCCAATGGATACCTGTTAGAAATACAATGGGCATTCGTTTTTGGCGGAAAATGGCAACAGGCGTCCGTTACCATTTGGCGGGAAAATCGTGTCCAATGGATACCCGTTAGAAATACAATGGGCATTCGCTGAAAATTTGTTAAAAAATAAAACAAATAAGAGTAATAAAAATAAATTACAAAAATAAAAAGTTTTAAATTAAAATAATAAAATTGTTTACAAAAATATTAATAATTCTATTACGTTTCATTTAAATCGGTTGGGCCGATATCATCTCTCCGGTCACCAGCACCTCTAGACGGCGTTGCATCCGAATTGATACTCGCTTCTTGTAGCGACGATGATTCCTTCATCTGGACGGATAGCAACTCTATGACGCTCTCCAACTGCTGTAATTGGGAGTTTTGTTGCACCATTTGTGCGCGAAATCCACGAAGTTGTGCTTCGAGATCCTCGATACGTCGTTGTTGCTTGTAGCTCTCTTAGACCGCAGGAGGTACCGTCGTGGCATCCTCGACGATAACTTTTTGAAGTGCCCCGAGACCGCCTAGCCGCCTCTTATACGGTCTAACCGACTACAAGACAAACAAAATTAAAGTTAGATTTTTACAAAATATTGAATTAATAATCGAAATATAAAAGAACAAATTTTTACCTTTAAATAAATTTTGTCCTTTTGTAAAGGACTGAGCTCGTCGGGAGTTGAATCGCAAGCTTGTGATTAATGTGTGATCTTCTCCGTCACATCTTTTGTAGGTCTTTTCGCTCGAGGATCGACAAGTTCGGGTTCGTCGATCTCTTCCCCGACGACCGACGTTTTCTTGGCGTGGGTTTCCAATACCAGCTCAAGAAGAGTCGAATCTCTTCCTATCTGTTGTATTTGTGATATAAAATAAATTTAATTAGATAAATTTGTAAAAAAGCCAAAAATTTAAATAATTTTACCAATTCTTGTTTCTCTTCGGGAATAATTTTGATCCCGAAGTATAACGATACGGACCATATCCGGGAACCTTCTCGTCGTACCGACATTTTTTAGCCTTCTCGCTCTTGGCCTTGAAGTCTTTAGACTCCCAATGCTGAATCAGTTGATTGAAGACCTCGTCCATTGCCCATGTCGTTTTGCGATTTTTGGTTTAGTAGTTACGTTTGGCGTTATTCATCATCAAGCGCATCCGAGCCTGCATGTCGTGCACCCATACCGTGTAGATGCGCGTCGTATCCTTCCTCCGCCATCTATATGCGCGCTGCAAAATAATTTATAACGAGTTAGTTTATAACATATATAACTAATCATTTTAAATAAAATATAATTTGAAAACTTACGATAAAAGTGCACCACCATTGGCGGCATATGACTTATGGCGTAACATGCTAGGAATAATATAGGTTGTTTGTAAGGACCCTTGGATGATGTCGTTATTCGTATGTTTTAGCACATCATCCATGTCAAACCTGCAATTTCAAATTAAAAAGTTAGATAATATTTATAAATTACAACAATATAAATGCAAATAATAAAAAAAATTTACCATAGCGTCCCAACAGGACGATCGGGATCGATAATTTTGAAGGATAGAACGCCCATCAAAATTACTGATTAAGGAATCGATATCCACCATATGTTATACATTAGCGGATATTAGGGGACTTAGTCCGGGCCTTTGCATGCATAGGATTCACCTAGACCACCATATCGTCATCTTCATCACATATCAGCGGTGCCGATATTGGAGAAGGAGGGCGATATGGTGGCAGTGGAGGCGGGGGAGGAGCTCCCGTTGAACTAGCCAACATACCTCTCGAACCTATGATGGTCTAGCCCTCATTTTCGTGTTTAGTGTTTGTAAATGTGATTTTGTGTGTGAAATGGAGTGTTTGAGAGGGTTTTGAAGTTTTGATTTGTGTCGAAAATGAAACTGTTCAACGGTTTGTATGCATAAATTTCCAACGGATGCCAGTTTAAAATGACGTCATCTCAATGGATGCAGTTAATTGAAACGACGTTCGTGTTCCCAAGGTAACGGATGGCGAAATGGCGGCTCGTCTCCCGTTGCAACGGGAATCCGTTACAATTTCCAACGGATACCCGTTGGAAATTCTTGCAGACTAGGGTAGGCATCATTAAACTTTACAACGGGCATCCGTTGCAAAGTGTAACAGACACCCGTTAAAAAATTCTAGCGGGCATCCGTTAATAGCTCCAAGTGATGCATGGGCGTATATTTGTAACGGATGTTCGTTACAATTTTCCAACAGATGCCCGTTAGAATTATGGAAAATTTAGAATTTTTTCTAAGAGTCGGAGGCGATTTCGTGTTCCAACGGGCATCCGTTAATATTTCCAACGGATGCCCGTTGGTATAAGATCATATGAAGTTCTAAAAACATTAAGCATCATTATATATTCTTCGATTGTATTAACATTTCGATTGTTCGATTACACATCAACTACATTATATACACATCATTTACGTTACACATCATCTACCTTATTACACATCATATCCATCTGGAAACTTAACGTCTTCTTTTAACCACCTTAATAATGTCGTTTTCGTCGGACCAGGCAATCTGAATACTGGGACGGAGGACCTTCCATCTCTTAATTCCAACTCAAGTCGTCGGCATATTTTCTTCAAATATTTTCTTGATTATATATTATCTTTAGTTTTACCTGCCACATTCAAAACAATATTGATAATGTTATCGAAAAAGTTCTTTTCGATATGTATAACATCTAAACTTGACGTAATATCAATGATTTCCAATATGGTAGTTCCTAAAAGATACTACGTTTATACCAGTTATGTCATTCACCTTGGTCTTTTGGTTTACGATGCCCACGATCTCCACCGCATTCTACCGATTCTTGTAAATCACCCATTGTGTTCAATCTTTCGTAAAGGATTTGTGTCCCAGTTTGCATGCACGATACCTATTCTTTTTTACCACGTTCTTTCGAAAATCTTTTTTAGTTTTTCGAAAAGCATGTCCACGAGGAAGAAATCTTCTATGACAATCTGTTCAATCTTTCGTAAAGGATTTGTGTCCCAGTTTGCATGCACGATACCTATTCTTTTTTACCACGTTCGTTCAAAAATCTTTTTTAGTTTTTCGAAAAGCATGTCCACGAGGAAGAAATCTTCTATGACAATCTAACCAACATGGTTTCTTACCATGTACTAATCGAAATGAATCTGTATCCTACATACAATATGGACATGACAATCTTCCATGCGTGCTCCATCCAGATAACATTCCATAGGTAGGAAAGTCGCTAATTGTCCACAACAACACCGCTTTCAAATTTGAAATTTTGCTTCGTACTGACGTCATAAGCAAGAATTCCTTTGTTCTATAAATGTCTTAATTCATGAATTAAAGGGTGCAACAAGACATCAAAACTTTTCTTCGGATGTTCTCGTCCTGGAATCAGCAACGTCTGAAACATTACCTCTCTTTTCAAACACATCTCGGGAGGGAAATTATACGGAGTCAAAATCACCAGCCACAGAGAATATTAACTTCTAGATTGTCCATATGGACTAAAACCATCGGTGCACAGGCAAAGATAAACATTTATCGTTTCATACGCGAACTCGGGAAATATTTCATTGAAATCTTTCCAAGCCTTACCATCTGATGAATCTTGAATCATACTTTCGGTCGTCGAGTGTTCTGCGTGCCATCTCATTGTCGCAGTAGTTTTTTTCGATTCAAATCATCTTCTCAACCTTTTTGCTACAGGCATACAAAACAATTTTTTGAATAGTTCATATTTACGTGAAGATAGTTTTTTGGCCAAAATCTGCTTGCACCGCAAAACTTGCATTCCAACAAGTCTTTATCATTTTCCCAAAAGAACATGCAACTATTTCTACAAACATCAATTTTCTCATGTGGCATTCCCAAATATTTTAACACATCCTTTGTTTCGTGGTATGTCTCGGGAGCTTGATTATTTTCCGGTAAATATTCACGCATGGTTTTGCAAAATGAATCCATGCAATTTTCAACAACATTCTTGTCTATTTTTATACTCATCACTCTTGAAGATAAAGATAAGCGAGACTGACCTTCATGACAACCATCATATATAGGTTGTTTCGCCGAATCCAATAGGTTGAAGAATCGACGTGCATCAATGTTCGACATCTCTTCATGCGTTTGTTCATTAACAACTCCAGAAAAAACATCTAATATCATTTCCACATATGGATTGGTCGTTGATGCTTCATAAATAACTTCTTCATTTCTTTCTACTTGTGCATCTTGCACAATATCTCTAACGCCACAATTTTCGTCGTGAAAAAACCAAATTTCATAATTCTCAACAAAACCCACCTTGTAAAGATGTTTGCAAACAATTTCTTGACTTCGATACTTATGTTTTTGCATCTTTTGCATGGACATAACATTGTCCCGCGTTGTTGACACAAAGGTTGCATCGATGCAAAACTCATGAATTGCTTCAATTCGTGCAAGAATTCTTGTGTAATCTCTTCGGTTATAGGATCTTTTCTTCTATACATCCACTCTCTCGATTTATATATATCACTATTTGAAGAAGACAACATTTTGTTGAAAATATGTTTGTTATTGATGGTTTGATGCAATTTTTGGTTTTGATCTTAATAGTATGATTTTCAACGGACATCCGTTGGAAATCCCAGCGGATGGCCGTTGCAAGTTCACATGAATTTATTTCCATCGGTAAACCTCGAAATTAATAATTTCAACGGGCATCAGTTGCAATTTGTGACGAGCATCCGTTAAAATTAGCAACAGATGCCTGTTGAAATATTTTTCCCGGTGTTCTAACGGCCTTCCAACGGACAACGCCAACGGACGATATCCGTTAACATTCCGTTAAAAATTGCGATGGATTGCAATGGACATGGCAACGGACGGTATCCATTAAACATCCATTAAAATTTGTGACGGATTAAAACAGATGTATGTCGGTTGAAAGTTCTCGTAAATCCGTTACAATCCGTTGCCATTTCTTGTCAATGGACGGATCCGTTGCCCCGTCTATTGGAAATGGAGTGTTTTTTCCAGTGTCGGGCAAATATAATTGCTTAAACGGATGAGACATACAATCTATAGTTGTCTATTTGAGAGAATTTATATGAACAAATTACTCTAATATACCAATTCTTATGCATTAATATAAATTACTTAAGATTAATAACTGTATGTTACTATAAATTTTATATGTTTCTTTGTAGGAGACAATCAAGTTCTTGGAGAAGCAACAATTAAACATTGCAATGATATATGTCTTCATTTACTACTTCGATATAAACTCAGAATCCTAAACAATTTCAATAATATATTTGTTATTTCAATATAATTTCAAACAAAATTATTTTACAAATGGAAATATAAATTAAAAAATTGATCATGCAAAAATACGTTAACCAAGATTATTGTCAAACAAACTTCAGTAATCACTTTTCTATCAAAAGTTATTAAAAGTAAGGCATATTATTTTATCATTAGATCTTGCATCGCCAAATTATTTCAATATTATCAACGCCTAATCAATTATCTTCATTTTAGTAATTGATTTAAGCTTTGATATTTTTAATTTTAATTTTTTTTCTACTTATTATACATAATATTTTAAATTAGTTAAACAAAAAATCATCATGCCGCGCATTGCGCAGGGACATTTCCTAGTATTACTATAATAAACACAATTATATTAATTATTGTTATTAATTGTTGAAATGTTTAATTAAAATATAATAAAACTTAAAAATAAAAATACTTAAATGTTGCTCATGTGGCGTAAGGAGAATGCATCATTTTTTCAATTAATATATAATTAAAATTAAAATAAAAATAAACATTTATTACAATTGTATTTTTTTTGTATTGAATGCATAATATAGTTGTAATTGAAATATTAATATAATAAATACAATTATATTAATTATTTTTATTAATTGTTGAAATGTTTAGTTAAATTGTAAATAAAACTTAAAAATAAAAAATATTTAAATGTTGGTGAGTGATGCAAAAAGGATGCACCATTTTTTTCAATTAATATATAATTAAAAAATAAAATAGAAATAAATATTTATTACAATCGTATTTCTTTTTTTGTTTGTATTGAATATATGATATAGTTGTAATTAAAATATTAATATAATAAGCACAATTATATTAATTATTTTTATTAATTGTTGAAATGTTTAATTAAATTATAAATAAAACCTAAAAATTAAAAGAATACTTAAATTTTACTGAGATGGTATAAGAATGTACAATTTTTTTATATAGATCTTTTGAAAGTAAAAATTGTTTTTTAAATATGTGATTTAACACTGTTTTTTTTTTCTGTTTATACATACATGCATCTATCATGATGTTTATTATAATCCTTTCTATTTGATCAACTATCATATATATTTATTAAGATGGTGGACTAGATAAGGTATTCTATATTTATTTTGTTTATTTAATTATCAATAACCTTCACTGATGTATCTCTAGATATATTTAGGAGAAAAGGAATGTCTTTTAACAAATTTGTGTTGGATCATTTATGAGGTCAATTCAACGAACACAATTCTATTTTTCTTTATTGTTGTTGCTTAGGAGGAAATACTTATATCTGACCAAACTTTTCAACCATGTTTTTTATTACAACTATTGCAGATATGCCATTTACATTCAACATGTCACTAATATAACTTTTGTTGTTTAAAATTTGTTATTAATAGTATATTTCTTTTCCATTTTGGAAAAATATTGTTGGAACAATCTAGGGATCTCAATGGGTTGGGTTGTGCCCAATCCATTAAACTTAAATGGGTTTTGTGGTGTAATTTGGTTGGGTTTAACCCGACCCATTTAATAACGGGTTATATGGGTCGGGTTAAACGGGTTATACGGGTTAAACGAAGTTTATTTATATAAATAATATTTTGTATATATTTTTTTATCATTTAACATTATAAATATATATATATTTATATACATTAAATATTATTATTAATGTTTCAATATTCAAAATAATAATTTATAAAAATAAATAAATTGATAATTAATGAAAATAAAATTTATAAAATAAAATTCTTGATATATATTAAAAACGTATGATATAATCGTCAATTTTTCATCTGAATATATAAATAGCTAAACCGATAATTCCGGACTAGATAAGGTATTCTATATTTATTTTGTTTATTTAATTATCAATAACCTTCACTGATGTATCTCTAGATATATTTAGGAGAAAAGGAATGTCTTTTAACAAATTTGTGTTGGATCATTTATGAGGTCAATTCAACGAACACAATTCTATTTTTCTTTATTGTTGTTGCTTAGGAGGAAATACTTATATCTCACCAAACTTTTCAACCATGTTTTTTATTACAACTATTGCAGATATGCCATTTACATTCAACATATCACTAATATAACTTTTGTTGTTTAAAATTTGTTATTAATAGTATATTTCTTTTCCATTTTGGAAAAATATTGTTGGAACAATCTAGGGATCTCAATGGGTTGGGTTGTGCCCAATCCATTAAACTTAAATGGGTTTTGTGGTGTAATTTGATTTTTATGGCTTTCCCAAAACTGTAAAACATCGATATCATCAAATTCGTTCATTTCTAACCTTTTGTCCTCCAAATATATTTGCAAAGCATTTCGCCCCTCTTGCATAGCTTTACTTTTCTCGTACGCTTTGAAAGCCTATATTAAAACATTTTAATCATATTATATAATTACAAAAAACACAAATCTAAAATAAAGACAAAACTTACATTTAAAGCCGTCAAGTTTGTTCCTTTTCCTTTAGAGACACACCAACTTGGACTTGTAGATCCTCGCGAAGAACTTGGAGCCATTGATTTACTTTTATATTGATAAAAAAGAAACACCAACTTTTTCTTCACAAGATCGATTTTTTCTCTAGAAGTGGTAGGATCAATTTTATTGTAAGCAAATTCCAACTTCATCCTTGGATCTAAAACCGCTCCTAATGCAAGAGTCATACTATATTCTTCCCAATATTTATCAAATTTGTCCTTCATGTTGTTGGCCATAACTTTTATTATCTCATCTCCACTATTCTTCTTATAATCTTTCAGTAGACACTCTATTCTCCAAACTTGAAAGAAATACAAGTTGGAAATCGGATATTTAGAACCAGAAATTAAGTTTGTAATCTCATAGAACGGTTCCAAAAAATCACAAATCTTTCTTCCTCTCTCCCACTCTTCGATTGATGGACAATGTTTATAATTTCTATCAAGCAACTGCATGTTGTTAAATGCATGTTCATGTTCGATAGCAACTTTGAGCATCAAATAAGTAGAATTCCATCTAGTAGAGACATCCAATCGCAGACCTATTCCACTTTGAATATCAACTTGCTCACAACATTCCTCAAACATTTTTATCCTTCCTTCCGACCATTTCACATATCTTATACTTTCTCTAATCTTATGTAAAGCAGAATCGACAACTTTAAGCCCTTCTTGCACAATCAAATTCAGAATATGTGCACAACATCTCACGTGGAAAAACTCACCATTGCATAACAAACCATTCTGTAAACAAAGTCGATCCCTTAATATACTTTGCATACTATCATTAGCCGATGCATTATCAAGTGTTAGAGAAAATATTTTTTTCTCTATCCCCCAATCTTTTAAAATCTCAAAAACCTTATTGGCCAACTCAATTCCAGAATGCGGGGGAGGCAAAGCACTAAACGATAGTATCTTACTGTTTAATGACCAAGAATCATCAACATAATGTGCAGTCACACAAATATAACCTTCCACAGCTATAGATCTCCACACATCGGCAGTTAAACAAATCCTACTAGAAACATTACCTATCTCAGCTTTTAGCTTCTTTTTCGTACTTTGATGTAATCTAAGTACATCAGCTATGAGAGTGTTTCTAGAAATCGGTTTGAAATCTGGATTCAAATACTTAAGCAGTTGTCTAATTCTCTTATACTCCACAAAGGAAAATGGAAGATCATGCTCTATGACAGCCATAGCTAAAAACCTGCGAATCATCAATTGGTCAATTTTTTTAACTATTACCATTCCTTCACGATCAAACATCTTTGTCAATTCAGAAAATTTGGCAGGCGTTCCTTTGCATACCAAAAAATGATGGAGCGTAGATGTTCCATTTCTAGTGACATTATCGGGAAATCCTTTTTTGCAATAATTGCAAGCAATTCTATTCCCTATAGTTGAAAAATGATCCCATGCACGTGAAGAACGTCGTCGTTTTCGTGTACTTACTTGATCATTTGCTTCCATAGACTCACTCGGTAATGATGACGCCTCATTAATACTTTCTCCGCTCCTCATTGGTAACGATGATCACACTGTAAAACAAATATCAATGAACATATCAGACACTGTAAAACAAATATCAATGAACATTTCCAGATTATCAGTTATTGCAAAAGGCTGAAGAAATTAAGTACCCATTACAAATACAATAACAGAAAGATTCATTAAATTATCCTGCTCCTGCCCAGTCAAAAGAATTTTCGATTGAATTTTGCTCGGACATATATATATGTATAGTCAAAAGAAAAACAATGGTTGTTCCATTTAGGTTGTGAGGTATACAACTTGGGAACTGGGAAGGGAACTACGGTTTTGGAGGCTTCTGGAAAGGTATCAACAACACGACTCCTCTTCCTCTACTACACTTGTATTATATATATATATATATATATATTCCTCCTTTGTTGGTTTTATAGTAGAAATGGATGTTGTTTCAGAAAATATATACACAAGAGGCGTGTATATATTTGGAGGAAATGCTCGACAAAGGAACGAAAGCTCCTTATATTGATTACAATAAGTTTGCCGCCGATTTTTATAGAAACACCATCAGGAAGGAGTAGAAGAAGACGAGGAGGTGGTACCTAATGGGAGGGAGGCCGAAGAAGAGATTGGATGGAGACAGAGAGCGAGCTACCCAACCACCGGAGCGAGCGACCCAATCACCGGAGCGATCCAACCACCGGAAACGAGCAGCAGAGTTAAGCAGGAACCACCGCCGGTGAAAGGACGTGAGAGAGAACGCCGGTGAAAGAACGTGAGAGAGAAGAGTTAAATCTGATAATTTTAATCGGGTTTATGGGTTAAATGGTTATACCTATTTAATTTTTGGCCCATTTAATCAAAACCCATTTTCATTTTAAATGGATTGGGTTGGGTTAACCCATTAAATCCAATCCAGTTTGACATCACTAGAAAAATCTTTTATCTATTATAGTGAAGATTAAATAATTGGAATAAATAGAAACAAAAACGAATTAAATATGAATATTTATTTTTCGATCGAGTTCTGCAAATAGTGTCTTAAATTAGAATTTGTTTTCTTTTTAGAGGATTCAACGATCATAAAAGTAACTTTTGCCGAATCTACTTTGAATGCTATGATAGAACAGAAGAGAGTTTTCAGAGAGAAAATTGAGTTATTCTTGTCTTCAATGACAAGTCTCGTTTATAGAAGACTTGAGCCTTCAGAAGCCAAAATTCGATTTAAACTCAAACAGACATGACTAGTTATGACTGTTCAAAAGGTTGTGACTGTTGGAAAAGTTATCTCTTCATAAATTCGGAAATTTAAAAATTAAACTCAAAATTTAAAATTAATTTCGGATTTAATCTACATTTGACATTTAATATGTGTTAAATGTCCACAAACTCATCCACATACCCAATCCAAAACCCATCACCAAACTCATATCATGATTCAAATATGTAAGAATGTAAATCAATAATATACTATATTGACGACTTTCTAATTTCCCATCTAAAATTATTTCCCTTCAACTTCCTCTTCATTTTCTATTAATAACCCACATTTTCTAATCAAACCATAATAAATATATGTCTGATTGTCACCCTCTCGGTAAAGATATTCCGATAGAATTACAAATAAAAGATCATGACAATCTATGAGTTTGAACATATTTATCTAATGGTCTCGTACTATTTGTTTAAAATGTTATAAAAGTACACAACATATTTAATGTTAATGTAATTGTGTTTAATGTTAATGCATTTGTGTTGTGCTTGTGTTTGCGAACGTGAATGGTAATGTATTTGTGTTTATATATACTAGAAAAAGATCCCGCGTGATGCGCGGGTGATGACTTGTATGTTTTTTTCTTACAAATGTGTTGGAATTATGTAAGAATTATTTATAAATTTCAATTATGATATAACTTGTCTTTTGTGGTGGAAAATACGGATTAATTGAAAAAAATTTATATCATATGAAAATAGTATATGTAGAAGAATTGTAAAAAAAACTAATTAAATATGATGAATAATAGATAAGTCGATATTGTCTGTGGATAGTAACGAAAAAACACGTTGATGAACTGTTATGTGATGAGTGCAATTAAGAAAAATGGATTGATACATATAATAAATGTAGATGTGCAATATCTCCTTAAATATTACAAATGAAGAAAAATGTTAAGACAAAAGTAACGGAAAAAAAAATATAATTACATGTGTCGATGTATATTATTTAACAGGTATTAATTGGAATTCATATTTACAGCAATATCAGAAAGAACTTTAGTTCCCCTATCTGATTTGTTCTAGTATCAACGGCTAATGACATGGAAAATTTATGTGAGAAGAGTTTGCAAGGGATCGAATATAACATAGTTATTTGGACCTAGAGTGAAAAAATTGGAGAAAAGAGCTCAGACAATTTTTCTGCAAAAGAAGAATGCAAGCTTATGATTTATTACTTAGGAACAACTAAAAAATATTGGTATAAGTTCCTTCCTTGGATCATGTCCAATAATTACATGACGTTTGATTGTTTTAGGTATTGGTTGTGATTTAAATGTTGCTTATGAATTTCATACGATACGCAAGAAAATTATTAAAAATTTGTAATTAGGAACATATTATTTGGGTTGCCACGGGTATAGATACACTTCTTGATCTGTGTTTAAATGCTAACTTAGTCATAGATTTCTGGATAATCATATATGTGCTTAGTATATCTACAATTCACCATCTCATCTGTTACACCGTCTTCAGTGTTGTGAGACATCTAACATGCATATTAGTGTATAAAAAACTGAATCTTGGGTCTGTAAAGAAACTAAATCTGTAGACTCAGGGATTTCAAAATATATAAATATTTGTTGATTTTATCTAAGTCAATATTGTGTTGTGACGTGTGGAAACACGAGTTATAATTAACCTAGTCCACTTCACCGCAAGTATACGGATCTTGTAGTACCAGGGTCGATCTCTAGGGACTAATTGCAGCTAAACAAAGAATGAAACTAAACTAAGATGGGAGAAGATAAAGTGAGATGTGGTCCTAATTATCCTAAAACTATCCTAAGGGTGACAACGAAACTAGGTTAAGGAGGAGACTAGATATGATGAACACTACGGGTGTACGGGATACCGAAAATTGCATAGATGAACGACTAAGGATCATAGATCTATAACCTACTCTTGACTACGGGAAATTCATGCTCTACGGTGAGGAGTGATTCTTCCGAGCCTAAACCTCCTAACCATGGATACATGCAACCCTACCTTCCAGCAGCGATTAACATATACCATGGCAGCGTTATGACCGCAATCACTATCCCTAAGATGACTAACCGACCGGTCAGATTCTCATTAGCCAAAGCTTAATCTACTACTTAGACCGGATTCGTTCCTTAACCTTCCAGCAAGGTTCCAGATCCTATGTTGTTGAGCGGTCAGCACTAAAGTATGATTGATATTGCTAAGCGTAGAACCGTAAATCAAAAGTAAAAATCATAAAACTAAGCATTAACGTAAAACATCGTTCATACATACATATCCGATATCCCTACCCGCAGTAGGAACTCTACTCACTCATGGAATAATCAGAC
>CM071871.1:23052588-23081160 GCA_036759665.1 Gynandropsis gynandra
ATTTTGCGAGATCAAATACCTGTCAAAATAAAATAAACACAAACATACATATTAGAAGATGTTATACTTTAAGAAAAATTGAGAAATACATCTTACCTAAACGTCTTGAGAATATGGTATAATTTGAGATTTTGGAGGCTGAGAAGATATTGCGATATCGTCGTTTTGCTAAAAAAAAATAAACCAACATAAAATTACATATTTTCTTTAAATCGAAAACAAAGTATAAAACAATACCTGGATTTCTCGTGTTTGTTTACAAGATCTAACGTTATGTCCAGATGCTCCACATCGTCCACAATGAACTTTGGTTCCATGCTTGCTTAACTTGGATTTTTTCTTTTGTGGAGATTCGTTTGGATCCTTTCTTCTGTGATATTTCCTAGGTCTACCAGGCATATTTCTTACCGCGGGTGGATGAATAAGATTTTCACCCGATTTCTTCCAAAACTTTGCACCAGAAAGTGGAGAAATGTTTCTCCTATAAGTTTCTTGCCATTTACTCACTAAATAATACTCACTGATATAATGTTCAACATCTTTTCTCCTTTCAATCATTACACAATATGCATGTTGACAAATAATACCGCTAATATCCCATCTTCTGCATGTACACGTTCGTTGCCTCAAATTAACCACATATGATATTCCAGCATCATCAACTTCAAATCTCTCGTATGAACAAGGATACGAGACACAACTACCACTCTTCAACTTAGCATTTTCTAATGATCGAATCACTGTTGGAGTGTGTACACCCATGTACTTTTCCGCAATTGTAGCCCTTTTATCAATCCTGACCATAGCTTGTCTTCTTATTATTTCGAGCATCTCTACCATAGGTCTACGTCTAGCAGGAATAATACTATTGTTGAATGATTCAGCCTTGTTATTGTGAACATCACTACAACAACAACAACCGGGTTTAAAGAATGCACGACACCAGTGACGTGGATGAGTCTTCATCAAATCATCAAAAGCAGCCTTATTAAATTTTTCTAGTTTTCTACAACTAGAAATAAAATCGGGCTCGTTGTAACTCGAAGCAATATTCCAAATCAAATGTTTCATACCTTTTGCCTTATGATTTTTCTTGAGGTTTGAAATAATGTGTCTCAAACACATACGATGTTCCACATTTGGCAATTCTTGTTCCACCACATTTAATAAACCCTGCATCAAATTAAAAATGATATTAAACATGTGAAATTAAATAAAAAACACCATAGAAATAATGTCAACACTTACTTTTTGCCTATCGGATATAATTGCTAATCCTTCCCCTGAACCGAGATCCAAATCGCTTTTAAGTTTTGTTATAAATCAATACCAATTCTCGGTATTTTCCACTTGTACAATGGCCCAAGCAATAGGGTAGATTTGGTTATTTCCATCCCGACCAACGGCAACCAAAATCTGACCTGTAACAGCACTCTTGAAAAAACAACCATCCAACCCTATTATAGGTCTACAATTCTGTTTCCATGACGTTTTTAAAACTTCAAAGCACACATAGAAGCGATCGAATATATCGCGCCCTCCACTATCTCCAATAGTTTGCACTTCCACTTATGAACCCAGATTTGAATTCTTAATTTCAATCTCATAATCCCGCAACCTAGCGAATTGTTCATCTCTTTCCTTTTGAATATTCTCTAATGCCGTTTTCTTCACCTTTTGACACTTGTTTATTGATACTATCAACTTGTATCTTTTTTTTATCCATTGTTGCATCTTAGCGGCATCATATATGGATCCTTCCTTAAATCATCCTCAAACATCTTCGCTATTAACGGGACTTTTAACAACTTGCATTCTCCTTTAGGTTCACATATGTGTTCAGAAACATATGTTTTTATCGTCCAAATATCTTTCTCCATAGCACAATAAACCCTCCATTTGCATCCAACCTCGCAACAAATTGCACTAATGGCATCTTTATCCCAACGATTGAAACAAACATTCTTTCCGGTATTCAAAACTAATTCAACGATAGTATTCCTGAAATCTTCACCGGAATTGAATGTTCGTCCTAACTGTAATTCGTATCCTCCAACACCAATAACACTCCTTTCTCTAAAAATAATTTCTAAATCGTTATCACTATCACACGAATCTCAATCTGATTCCACGTTCGGCTGTTCATCGCTATCGATCCATACCTCATCGCAAAAACTTTCTAATCCCGGATCATCATCCTCGACGTAGTTCCTGCAATCATTAAAAATCAACTATTATCGAATGTTAAATGAATGTTCGTCCTAACTTTAACTCATATCCTCCAACACCGATAACGCTCCTTTCTCTAAAACTAATTTCTAAATCGTTATCACTATCACACGATTCTAAATCTGATTCCACGTTCGGCTCTTCATCACTATCAATCCATAACTCATCGCAAAAAACTTTCTAATCCTGGACCATCATCCTTGACGTAGGACGGGGCGAAGGACGACGAACTGGAGAGGGGCGGACCAACGACATACCTCATGGGAGAACCAACGGCGGACGGCTGCAGCATTCTTCGGCCGAAGGAGGAGAACGGTGGGGCCGGAAAATGCAGGGAGAGAGAGGACGACGGCTTCAGATGGAAGGAGAGAAACAAAAATATTTTTTAATTGTTTAGGTTAAAATTTTTTTAATGAATTGGGTAATTTGGTTAATTGTAATTGGGTAATTGGGTTAATAGGTAAATGAGTAATTGGGTTAACGGGTAATTTGATTTGGATAATTTTATTAATCGGATAATTGGGTTAATGGGTAATTGGATAATTAGGGTTAGAAATAATTAACAGAGAGAAATAGATTAAATGTTTAAAGTTAAGGGGAATAGGCGAAATGATAATAGTTTAGAGGGAAATAAGATGAACGGGAATAGGATTAAAGTTGGAAAGTTTAGGGAAATAGCCGATTTTCTCAATATTTTTTGTTATAAAAAGTCATAAATCATTCAGAATTTACTCAGCTTTATTCAGTATTTTTTCAAAGACTTGCGCGGTGAAATTCCTATGTCATCCGTACGATGTGCCATCTTTAGCTGCTTCGGGCTCCAGAACCTTCAGAAATTACTCAAACCCTAATCCCCAATTTCCTCCAACCTCAAACCCTAGAGATCTTCTGAATCTTGGTATCGTCTCCGATCTTCAGGTCCGTTCTTATCGCAAGGCTTTTTCCTCATATGGGCTCTCGAAAGGGTGATAACCCTCATTCCGGCGACGGAGCGAGTCCCGGGTAAGTCTGTTTCTCTCTCTCTCTCTCTCTCTCTCTCTCTTTATTCCCTTTCGTACGCAGCGATGGTTTTGTAGGTTCTTGCTCGTTTAGGTTTAACGCGAATCAGGGAACACAGATTTCTCAGGATTTTTATCTTTTTGTGTGTCTCTCTATAGGAAGATCTTTGTTGGAGGTTTAGCTAAGGATACATCCTTAGGTGCGCTTATACGATCCTTATTAGTCGTGCTGTTGATACCCATCATTCGAGTGGTTAACATAATTCCTTCATTTTAGTCTGACTTTTTCTCTTGTGCGTGTTCCATCTCAATTGCTTCGTTTGATGCTTGTGATGTTTCTTTAGATATCTTTGTGAAACATTTCGGAAAGTATGGGGAGATAACTGATTCGGTGATAATGAAGGATCGTCATACGGGTCGACCAAGAGGTTTTGGGTTCATCACTTACGCAGATCCTTCTGCAGTTGACACTGTCATGAAAGATGTACACGTTCTCTGTGGAAAAGAAGTAAGCTTTTCTCGTCTTTTCAGTTTGTTGCCTCGATATTTTTCTGTTTCGTTTGTGCATTTGCTGAGAATTGGGGTTAGTCTGGGGGTTTATTTTTCAGTATGGACACTTTGATGGTTCCAAAAATTAGTTCATTTTGCCGCGTCTGTTTGTAGCAGGAGGGCTTCTGGGTTCTCTCCCTCTCTTTCTCCATGTTTTTCAAAGAAATTTCTCTTTTGGTTCTTAAAGTAAGAGGGAATATGTATCCTAATAACTAACTATTTTGATCAGGTTGAGATTAAGAGAACTATCCCAAAAGGTATGGGGCCGCCTACCGACTTCAAAACAAAGAAAATATTTGTTGGTGGGATTCCGACATCTGTGACTGAAGGTGCACTTTTTGATATTTTGCCAGGGCTCCATTTATCTATTTTGTTGTGGATTTACCTTCTCCCCTTTTGACCCATTTACTCAAATGTCAGATGAGTTCGAGAGCTTCTTCTCAAAGTATGGAAAGGTGGTGGAACATGAAATAATAAGAGATCATGTGTCTAAGCGATCACGAGGATTTGGTTTTGTTGTATTTGACAGTGAAAGAGTTGTTGATGATTTACTGGCGGGTGGAAATATGATTGACATGGCCGATACCAAGGTGAGTCCATGTTTAGTTTTTGAACATTTGCTGTACGAAAAACATGTATGTGTGCCTATGATGTGAATCTATTTCCTGGAGTTGGCACAAGTCTTGGGTTAGAGCTATTGCGTGATTATCTGTACCATAGGCTCAAGGAACTAGGTTAACTTGGTTCCTTATTGTAGGTCGAGATAAAGAAGGCTGAACCAAAGAAACCCTCGAATCCACCTCCTGGTCCTGCCTATGGTAGCGAGTCTAGAGGACGTGCATACCATGAAGGTTACGGGGATTATGGTTACGGTAGTGGTGGTGGTTATGGTCCTGGTCCTTATAGGTCTTCAATGGGAGGTTTTGGGGGTAGGTTTGGCGATTACGGTGGATATGGCCCTGGGGGTCCAGACTTTGGCCCTGGGGGTTATGGTGGCTATGGAGGCGGGAGCGGCTATGGAGGTGGGGGTGGTGGGTATGGCGGGTTTCGAGGTGATTCTCCATTCGGTGGTGGTGGTGGTGGTAGTGGTGGATACTCTAGTAGGTATGGGCCCTACGGTGGTGGAGGATATGGTGGGAGTGGAGGTGGTATGATAGGTGGGTACGGACGTGGTGGGTATGGAGGGCCGTCTGAAGGATATGAATCGGGTCCTGGACCAAGCTATGGTGGCTTGGGAGGGCCATACGGCGGTGGTAATAGGATGGGAGGGTACGGTGGGAGTAGCCGGTACCACCCTTATGCAAGGTAGATGCAAGTGTTAGATGTCCTCTAGAATCATCTAGAACAAAATCATAGCTTTTGGATTCTCGTGTTTACTGCTTCTACTCTCTTGCTTTGTTTGTTCAATTGATGATGTCTGTTATGTAGCTCTCATATTCAAGACATAATAATTTATAAATTTTCTCTGGACATGGATTTTTTTTTATTAACATTGTTAATCACTATATCGTGGTTACTGTTATTGAATGTCGAATATACATATTTTCTACATCTGAAATGAGAACCGAATCTAAAACCGAATTGAATGTTCCGGAAGACGGGTGCTGTATTAGATTTGTACCGCCTCATTCAATCCACTATATGTAAACCAAAGTTGGGATTTAATCGGAGGATCTTTTGGTCATTTCAACCAGATAACACTACTCCTTGGTTTATCTGCCGTTCAAAAACTACTCCACACCAAGCAAATATTGCTTGCTCATTCCTCTGTCCGGCTAATTCCGGCGAATTTCCGAGAAATGAAAACCTCTGCTTCTTGAAGTTCGGCTTTCCTTTTTTGTTCGCAATCTTTCTCTGGGTATCTTCGGAGATTCCAAGATAATGGAAGGACTCTATTCCCTGCAGAGGAATGGTCCTAGACTCCCGGTTCAGTCCTTCTCATCCGGCAACCCTAGCTTCCCGATTCTCTGGGGAGTCTCTCAGATGAACGCCGGGAGACTTACCTCTCGTACTTTGGCCCCTCTTCGTGCTCAACAGGTTCCATCTCTGTCCATAGAGTCTCAGACTTTTGGGGTTTCTCTTTTGCGGGAAACGTTGATTCTCCGTTCCCATTTGGAGATTTGAATATGTTCCTGATTTTGGTTTTGAGATTCCGCGGAGTAGAAAGTGTAATATTTGTACTGTTGCTTTGTGAAGATGATACGATGCTTCAGATTATTTTGAATCATTATCTTCAATGATACTGAACTGTATATGCATGCCTGAAACTTGACTGCTTCTGCATTAGAGAGTTTGTGAAGTTTGAAAAAAGTATGTACGTGACTTGGTTGAGGTTTAAGGGTGTGGTTGTGGTTGTATTTGCAGTCTGAAACCGGAGAAGGTTCTGCTTCGGTTTCTTCGACAACAGAAGGCAAAGAAACTCATCTCAAGATCAAGGAACAGAAAGCAGTTGTGTTTCAGGATGATATGGCTGCTAATCAGGGTGTAAGGATAAGGAGACGGCCGCCATCAGGGCCTCCACTGCATTATGTGGGACCCTTTGAGTTCCGGCTCCAGAATGAGGGAAACACTCCTCGCAACATCTTGGAAGAGATCGTATGGCATAAGGATAAGGAAGTTTTCCTGGTAAGGTCTTGCATTTTCCAGGGTTCTGGCTTCCTTGTTGTTTTTGGTTGGTTTGGTTTGATTCAATCCTTCTCCAGATGAAGGAGCGAAGGCCTCTCGCTTTCCTAAAGAAGGCTCTCGACAATGCTCCTCCTACTAGAGACTTCGTTGGTGCTCTTAAAGCTGCCCATCAGAGAACCGGACTGCCGAGTTTAATAGCCGAGGTGAAGAAAGCTTCTCCAAGCAAAGGAATCCTACGAGAGGATTTTGATCCAGTAAGAAACCTGCTCCCTTTTCTCATTGTGTCACAGTTATGTGGTTTTGGTTAATAATAATGAACGAAAGGCTTATGGTAAACAGTAGAAAGGGAGTTGAGTCGTACTGCATGCCTAACATTGTCAAATATATCTTCATAGCTGTACTTGATTAAAAGGAGGTAATTTATCTTGGGTTATGTCTGTAAGTTGTCCCGTATTCATATATGTCTTGCTTTCTCTCCATTGCTTTGTGAATTATATTCTCACAGTTTGAAATGTTAGGTTGAAATTGCACAAGCTTACGAGAAGGGTGGAGCAGCATGTCTTAGCGTTTTGACTGATGAGAAATACTTTAAGGTAACAGTGTGAAGGACATGATTTTTGAGGCCACTTTGAAAAAGTCCATTCTTGTTTTACTCTTTCTATTCCACATTTTCATGTCAAAGCCAAGATAATCTGCCGGTGATCTAACCTGATTCTCTCTCCAAGTAGGGAAGCTTCGAGAACTTGGAAGCTATAAGGGGCGCTGGTGTGAAGGTCTTTTCTCCAGAACATGTTCTTGGGTTTCTCTTTATAATTGCTTTTATATCTTTCTGTGACTATATATGAAGCTCGCAAGTTCTAATTCTATCTTCTGTCGAATACAGTGCCCTTTGTTATGCAAAGAATTCATCGTAGATGCATGGCAGCTATACAATGCCAGAGTCAAGGGTGCTGATGCAGTTCTCTTGATTGCTGCTGTTTTGCCTGACCCTGACATCAAATACATGACTAAGATCTGCAAGATGCTTGGTTTGGCTACACTTGTAGAGGTTTAGATCTTTTCTCGGTAATCTATGTTGATATCCCTGACAAATTTGACAGAGATGATACTTCTAGGAGTAAGTGAAGCCAAAACCAAATTAATGCTTATATTTCTTATTTGAGCCAACAAATTGTTCTCTCTATCACTTGGGTACCACTAGGTGCACAACGAGAGGGAGATGGATCGTGTTCTCGCAATAGAAGGGGTCGAGCTTGTTGGCATCAATAATCGGAATCTTGGTAAGCCTGAACAAGACACCCTTTCAGGACCTCAATAACACAGGCTTACAAAATTCACTTATCACCTTCTTTCAGAAACGTTTGAGGTTGACATCAATAATACAAAGAGGCTCCTCGAAGGAGAACGTGGTGAACTGATCCGCCGAAAAGACATTCTAGTAAGCAATCCTCAAATCCCACCTCACTTCTCCTTCATACACACTTTGAAATTTCTGAAAAAGGGGCTCTATCCTCACATTTATACCCTTTTCTGTTTAACGTCGAAGGTGGTTGGAGAATCCGGATTGTTCACTCCCGAGGACATCGCCTGTGTGCAGGAAGCAGGCGTCAAAGCTGTAAGCTTTATAATCTCTCCACGTTTCATCTTGAAACGGAATCAAATGAGTAAATATCAAATGTTCAGCAACCTAAGTACTAGAAGAGTCGCTCTCTTAGGATTTGAAACTTGCATGATGTTATTCCTCGGATCGATTGCAGTCTGATTCAAGCTCTTTCGCATTGTCTGAAGTCTGATTCGAGCTCTTTGGTAATGTCTTTTGATCTTGTCAGGTCCTTGTCGGAGAATCTATTGTGAAACAAAGAGATCCTAGGAAGGGAATCAGTGAACTTTTCGGCAGAGACATCTCAGTTTGAGTTTCATTGGAAAGCCTTTGTATAGATAAAAGGACTTCGTGGTTCGTCCGGGTGCCTCCATTTGGTTTATGCTTAAACTAAAATTTCATGTAAAATTGAACAAAAACAATAGATTTTCGTAATTATAAAATCCACGGTTTATATTTACAATATGACCCAACATTTGTAATGTGCATTTTCTTTATGATACCTCTCCTCGATCAAATTATTCAGAGATGGTATTTTTTCACTTGAAATGATGAGATATTTTTTCATTTTTATATATGAACTATTATATTATGTTTAAAATGTTACACAAATCATAATAAAGTTAAATCATAAATAAATATAGATGTAGCAGTTAGTGGATATATTATATGATAATGTATTTCATAAATTAATTTAAAATAATCATCATAATTCATATATTAATCTAAAAATACATATTAATTTATACATACAAAATAAAAATAAATAATTCATAATAATTTATACATAAAAAATAAAAATATATAATTCTTATATAATTATTATGTCGGTGTCCATATATATATGATGTGGCAGTACTTGAATGCCTTGAAAGGGTTGTCAAATCCAATGATAGACTGCCACGAAACACCGCTGACAGAACAGCTCCGAATTTGCAAACGATGTCGTTTAGAGTTGATGATCTAAACCTTTGTTCTGTCCGATCACGAAATTGCACCTTCCTCTCTAAACAGAGACCTTCGTGTCCGATTTCTTCGACGAAACTTGCTCCTTCTCCGCCGCATCTGGGATCTCCAATTACGAAAACTCAGCGGCCAGTTTGAATTTCCGGCGGCTGAATATTCCCTGAATTACCCTCTGAATTCGCTAATTCGAAGGTATATTACTCTTTATCCTTCCCGATATCAAAGCTTAACTTATTAGGTTCCGAATTATGGAATGATTCAATGGGTTTTGAAAATTGTGATATGGGTTTCTTCTGTATGATGCAATGGTGGGCTTTTTTATTTCTTATGGTTCCTTTTTTTTGGTGGTAGATGGACTTGACGAGTGCAATCGTAGTATTAGGGATTCTATGCAGCTTCCAGGTCTCGTTGGGGTTAAGATTCGTGATAGATAGAGAAGAGTGCTTCTCTCATAATGCTCAATACGAAGGCGATACGCTTCACACCTCGTTCGTTGTCATCAAATCCGACTCCCAGTGGCATTATAACGGGGATGGTGTAGATCTTGTGGTATATTCTGCGTCTTATCTCTGTTCTTTTTCGGGATTTCACTTCTTGTTTTACATTCTGGTTTTCTTCCTGTCGAACCTACCGAAATTTGATAAATTGGTAATTTCAATGGGATTTTAGGTTCTAGGAGGTTTGCAAGTATGTATTGTTTGAGCCTCTACGGAGGCTAATTTGCTACAGTTTCGAATTTTATAGGATGGTTGTTTTTGTCTCTGCGTCGTCGGCTGATAGCATGCTTGATGATTATGAATTCTCTGAAGTTTATACCTTGTGCCCTCAGATTGATTGCTTTCTGTAGAAAGATTGGACCATAATTTGCATGAATATGTTGAGCCTTGTAGTCTAATTTCACTTCCTCAAATAGCTAAGTTGATGGGCAACATTGAACGAAAGGGGCTCGGAATAATATTCGGTCTCTTAGACCTTGCGTCTTTTTCTTGCTTATGTATCGTTACAAGGTTAATAGGAGATAGGATGTGAAAAAATGCTGAAGTTAGCATGTCTTCAGAGGACATATATGTTTTGTAGGAGAAAGATATCTTGTTCACCTTGTACAAGGATGTTCTTACAAGGAACTCCTTTGATTTTATCAGATTCATAGCCCAACAGGCGAGCAAGTGCACGATTTCCGCGACCAGACTAGTGGCAAGTATGAGTTTGTTGTCCAAAAGAAAGGGGTTTACAAATTTTGCTTCACGAACAAGTCTCCATACCACGAAACGATTGACTTTGATGTACAACTCGCTCACTTTGCATACCACGATCAGCATGCAAAAGACGGTATGATCGATTCTTTTTTCTTTTCTCGGTTATGGTCATTGGGTTGATCTCCTCATTTACGAATCTGTTTCTACTGAGCATTTTTCTGTCAATGTCTGCAGAGCATTTTACACCCTTGATGGAACAGATATCCAAGTTAGAGGAGGCTCTTTACAACATCCAATTTGAACAACACTGGTTGGAGGCTCAGACCGACAGACAGGCTATTGGTAACGTTTCTAACCATCTCATTTTGGTTTCTCTTGTCTTCTCTTTTACCTCTCCACCAAAACCATAGACGTTTCTCCTACATTTAGGTATTTGGAAATTGGAATCTAGAGATGGTTGTGAACTGGTCCCTTAGCTCGAAATATTAAAAGAGAAAAACAAAATTTTCGGGAAATCACCATTATATACTTGAATAATACATAGGTTTTCTCAGTTACTCAGAAGCAAGATTATTCCGAAAAGCATTCCAAAGCTGTACTTTCGTTAGAAAACATGGAAACTCCGAGAATTAAGTATAGACATTCCACTCCTTGGGTCCAACAAGCCTCTTGCAGATGGGCGTATCGTCCGTGAAATATCTCGTTGGAATACTTGCTAACGGTGTAGCGATGTTGCGTGTGGATATGCAGTGAACGAGAACATGAGCAAAAGGGCGATCCACAAGGCGATGTTCGAGTCAGCTGCACTGATTGGAGCCAGTGTCCTCCAGGTTTATCTTCTCCGTCGCTTGTTTGAACGCAAGCTCGGCATGTCTCGCGTTTAAGGTAAACTCGAGTTTTTTTTTTTGCTTTTTTAGGACAGTGATTTTAATTTTATCTGATCCATAATGAACAACATTGTACGTACCTTCACAAGAGCTCTCATACGGATTATCAAAACAATTGATTTGTGTCGTCGTGTCACTTCAATTTTTTATTTAAAGACACCATATTATTGTCTTGTATGTATTATGCGTAGTGATTATATTGATTGCGATTTTTATATTAACTATAATGGCACTGTATATATATTACATTTTAACTATAATGACTATACTTTTACTTAATATTTAAAGAAAAGGATAATGAAAATAGAAAATGAAGGAGGGTTGTTTTAGAATTATTGTAAAATTTTGTGATGTATCAATGTAAAAAGTATTTAGAAAGATACTATTTTGGAATCCAAGTGCATCGTTTTCGTAAATGTCCCTGTGATCCTTTCAATGGCTATTATTTAAAACCAAAAGTAAGATATATATATTTATACTAGTTTAATATCTACACGTCTTTAGATTTTCAATACCAAAGTATAGTTGATGGATTTTTTTTTATTTATTTACATAAAGGAAAATTTATAATGAACGTTAGTTGTGATGAATTTTTAGTTTTTTCTGTTTTTATTTTGTTGGATTGGGGCCAACGTCAAATATTATTAGAATTTTAATCTTACCTTCTCTAAAAAAATTAATTTCAATTTTGCTTTTATAAAATAATATTATATTTCTAAATTGCCTTTATGTGATCAATGTGATCCACATGATCATGTGATCTTTAGTATTCATGAGATCCAAGTTATCCATGAAACCTTCGAAAATCGTTGAAAATCGTTAAAAAAAAATCGTAGAAATCCTATGATCATGTGATCCTTAGTATTCATGAGATCCAAGTTATCCATGAAACCTTCGAAAATCGTTGAAAATCGTTAAAAAAAATCGTAGAAATCGCTTGACAATATTGGAAATCACTCGAAATCGTTGAAAATCACTGGAAATCGTTCGAAATTGCTCTCAACTTCGAAATCGTCTCTCGCTCTTTTCTCTCAATTTTGAAATAGGTTTCGTTTCGAAAAATATCAAACCGTATGTATTTTCACTAACAAAATATAAATATACATATGTTTTTACTCCAAATTTTTTTCTATTTAATAATTATTTTTACAAGAGTAGATATGTGGTCCTGAAGTCCTATAAGAGTATCGTGGTATTCTCCCTGTTAGATTTATATGACATTAAATTATTTTAGTAAAGAAAATTTACAAGCAAATAAATACATTAATTGTGAATAATGTCTTTATATACAATATTTGTACTCTTTATAGCATACTAGAAAAAGAACCCGTACAATACGCTAGATGATAAAATTTGCAAATATATAATAAAATTAATCTATTAGAAATAAATTGATATATTAAAAATACTAGAAATTTTGGTTCATGGCATTGCATATATATTATTTTATCGAATAATAAGTAATATATCCTAATAAAAAATATCAGAATGTTATAACATAAAATTATATATTTTAATAATAAAATTAACTGGAAAAATAAATTTTTAAATAATATTTAATAACACAGGACAAATAAAATAAATATGAAGCTAATATAATATCAATAGCGTGAAAATATATTGCATTGAACTATTAATGTGAAATCATATAAAAAAACAAAATAATTGAATCAACTATAAAATTAAAAATATGTAACATATATAATATATTATTATATGGCGATACATAGTATCTGGTGCTTATTAGTTAGAATTTTAATTAACTTTGCGATTTTTTTCCATTTTTTTCCAATTTTCTCTGCATTTTCTTTTATTATTTATGTTTATTTTACAATATAAAATATAAAAAAAATCAAAACTCCATTATGTTTTTGTATGAGTAATGACAAATAAATTTCAACGGATTTATCGTATCATCCACAAGAACAAATGAATCGTTTCTTCTTCTATCTTCATATTCCTCTTCCATCATCTCCTATCATTTCATCGAAAGTGTACCTCATTAGCATAGTCAATTAGTTCAAATTATAATCCACTCGTCTTCTACTATTCTTTATGTTCACAACTTCTAAACTCCTATGAGATGTTATAGATTTGATGTTGTTCATTTCTTTCCATTCCAATCTCTTCTTAACAACTTAAAAAACAAATTATTTAACATATAAAACCATAATTCTTAGTATCACATACAAAAAGTTTGAATCCAGAATAACTTTATATCGAGTAACCTTTATTATTCTACTTTCACGCATGATGATTCTATGTTCAATCGAAATTTTGTCTCTACTTCTTCAAAGAGCCAAACAAATACCCTTATACTTATTTTTGTTGGAATTTATGTCACATCCAATCATTTTGGACAATAAGCGAATGAGAATTTCTCCAAACCATGATGTGCACAACATATGATGAAGTTGTTCGATGATAAAACATCGATCCTTTGATGTGATACACATGATAGTAGTTGTTGATTTACCATGGAGGAATCACAATATCAGCAAAGTAACATATGAAAATAGTTTTAGTGCAGTTCCGATTCATTTTCAGTGAACATACATCATCTATTTAGATGATATTTATATAGTAATAGAACCCGCTCGATGCACAGAGTTTTATCAATTTCTAATTATACAATTGGAATTTATATATCACAAATACATCATTATATAGAAAGACAAAAAATTAAATCTGATGATATATTTTCTATATCATTTTACAAAAAAAAAGATAATGTATTTAAATTTTTGTTTAAAATAATCAAAAATTGAAAAGATCTAATCATCATAACTCAATAATATATGATAGTGATATCAATGTCATATAAAAAATATGTGATTTTTAAACGAAAATTTTTAGATATAATATAATAGACGATTATCAATTTTATCATTTGTTTTATTTCAATATTCTCTCTAATAATTTTCATATTTTTATAATCAAACTTTCATCTAAGTACGTAAATTTATTATATAACTACACATCAAATATAAATATTGAAATATTAATATATTTCATAGAATTCGTGAATAAGAAAAAATATATGGATTTATACAACGTATGTATATGTTTATCTATCTCTATTTTATTTATTTGTCTCATTTTATCAATTTCCAATATTTTTTCAATTTCTTATAACCAAAATTTCATGTAAATATGCTATTAATTTTTATTCACATAAATACATAAATTTATTATATTTTACATATAAAATTTAAAATTTAAAATATTAAAATATTTTGTAGTTTATATAGTTTTATATAACATATTTATATGATTATTTGTCTATATTTTATTTATTTATCTCATTTCATTAGAATCTAATAATTTTCAATTATATTATACCACAAATTATATTTAATTTGTATTCAAAGTTTTATAATAATAGGATGATGAGGTGACAATGTGAGAATTGAGAGATTTTGCAACTTTTAATTATAGATTTATTAATTACTATGTTTTTATTTACATATGTAATAACTAAATATCCTCTAAATTAATATAAATATTTTGTTTCTTTCAAATACTAATATTATTAATATATATTTCATTTAAAGTAATTTATGAATGATAATTCATGTGGAATAAAAAAAACTTTAATGATGTGGAAGCTTGAAAAAAGATAATGTATAAAAAATCAATATTTTTTAATAATTATTTTGTTCAAATTTAATAATTTACTAAATTTTATTTCAAATAAATATATAAACATTTTTAAATCATTTATTAATTTACTATTTTGTTATTATTAATCATTTATTAATTTACTATAAATTTTATTTCAAATAAATATATAAATATTTCAAATAAATACTAGCTTGCATGGCTAGTAGCTCTCGGTAGATAGAGGTCTGAATTAGGCACACTTAGATCTATCTTCGTGTGACGTGTTGTTGGGCATGATGACTAATTTTTCGAATTGTTTGTGCTAGTATCCGGTTGTTGTCTAACTCTCACTTAGCTTAACTTTAGTTTTGTTCAAGGACGAGCAAAGATTCAGGTCTGAGGGAGTTTGATACGTCTATTTTGTTATAGTATATTAGTCCATTTTCATAGCTAGTTTGATCATTCATTTAGACTTTACCGAGTATTAAATATCATTTAGTCATCGTCTAACATTTTCTCGTGTCTTTACAGGAAATAAAGATATCAGACACTAACACGAGCAAATGCCGTAAAACTACCTAAAATTCAGAACTGCAACTAAGCTGTGAAGTGCCTGACCGATCACACCCATCTGTACGATCATGTGAAGAAAGCACGACCGAGCACCATGCATAGCACGACTGGGCTCACTAAGAAGACAACATCCCCGACCGAGCACTATGCACAGCGCGACCGGGCGAAAAAGAAAAAGGGAGTGCCCGACCGAGCACCATGCCTAGCCTGATCGGGCTCATCAAACAGACAACATTCTCGAACACATTGCACGGCCCGGGCGCATAGCCTAGTCGATCATGCCTTTGAGGAAGTGTCCGACCGAGCTTGCTCCTATACCCGGTCGGGCGTGAAGGAACACATAGATGCCTGTAAAAATGGAAACCTCTGGGGTCTACACATAAATGGAAACTCACGAACAAGAATGGAAGTGCACTGCCAAAGAGGAAAGAAGGAGAAAAGGAAAGAAAGGAAAGAGGACGAAGGGGGAAAATAGGACAAGTATCAGTTCGGACAGAAAATCATACAAACACAGAGACACGTAGAGAGAAGAGAGAGAGCAGAACGCCGGAAGGCTGGAGACAGAGGGACGAACTCGGAAAACTGAGGAGCTGTTGAAGACTATGGTATTAGGGTAAGGATGAATCTCATTCTTTATCTATGTTGACAATAGTTTTCTTTCATGTTTTGTTTTCTAAGTCTATTTCTGAGTAGTTCCATAGCCACATGTTATAGAGATCTGTCGATATGTAATGAAGTTGTATGCTTATTGATTGGTTATAATATTTGATCATTTTCGGATTGATTGGCTATTTGTAACGCTTTTATTCTTGTTGGTAGTTTGAATGAATGATTATAAAAGTCTGATTGGGTGGAAGGGGGAGGGAGGAATAAGATGAGTAACAATAGTTTAAAGGGAATCGGATGAACATAAAAATTCAGAGAGAATAAGATTAAAATGATAAAATTTAGGGGAATAAACTGTTTCCCCTGAATTTAAATACACTGTGCCATGGTAATTGAAGCAAGAATTAACTGAATGATATAAAATCGAATATATTAATGCAATTAAGTGCTTTGTAATTATTAATCATTCGTTACAAATTCAAAGCTGAAACTTTGTAATGCTATAAGAAATCTCGATTAAACTTTAAAATTATGTAGTGGCAAGTAACTTCAAATAACATAAATTACAAATAGTATTGGTGAAGGAAAAGTTAATGCAAATAATAGAATAACTAACCAAATTTCATATCTAAAGTAACACCAATTTCTACAAATACTAAATTAACACTAATATCTACAAATACTATTTTATTTATAAAATAACAATAATTTCCGATTATTTTTACTTTGCAATGACAATTAACATAAACTAATAACAATTTTTTAGTAATTTGAATTATATATAACTCGTCATATATTTAGCGATGAACAATTATATATAATCATAGTAATAATTAAAAGTTGAACTGGATTCAAAATACTATTACTACCAAAGCAATCAATATTGTATAAAAAAATTTTCTATAACATTTGAAACTAAAAAAACGCGAAAGCTAAATTTGAATTAAGCATATAATAAATTTTGCAAATTCCTATAGTATGTAAAACATTCTTTATTTTCAATATACCAATATATTTAAATAAATTTATTATTTTATTTTTATCTCTAAATTGTTCCGCACGTACACACATATATACATATATATATATATATATCAATGTAAAAATTTGAAATCGTTGCCAATTAATATTATTTCGATGTATAAATAAGATATACCCAAATTAAATAAATTTTATTAAGAGAAACCACATTAGGAGATCACAAAGGATAAAATAATTTCATCAAAATAAACAATAACGATATTCATCCTCTTGAGACCATTTTTATACGCGGAAAAAAAGTTACTATAATATATATATGTATGTAGTGTGTATATATATATATATATGTAAAGCTTTGAGATTTTTTATTTTATGTAGTCTGTTGCTTCCGTCCTCAAGCCCCTTTCATTACAAACAGAATCTTCAACTGAAAGTTTAATCAGCACGATCGACTTTTACACAGCAGAGCCATCCTTTCTGCATCTCAAAGCCACGAAATGTGCCATCAGATATCATACAGTTGCTTTGAAAACTGAGGGATAAGTTATCAACCAAAGCATGGATTGGATATGGAGGCTTACAGATTGAGGCTTCCCGAGAACAACAGTCTTTTTGTAGCTGCGTGAATCTTTGTTGGCCGACTCTGTCTTGCTACCTCCCTTCCTCTCATTTCTTGCCTTGTTGAAGATAACAGTGAATCCCTCTGCGGAAGCTGGGTCGTTCACATCCCATTCACCAAACTTTGGCAATGGCTGACCCTTCTCCTAAAAATGGTTTCAATAAGAATTTTCCAAAACGGTTCAGCGTGCATTGAAGCTTGGTGCATTGCTACTGCTTAGGAGGCAACATGAAAATGGCAGCACAAGGGGTATAAACAGAAAAATAAACATGGAACTGCAAGGTTGCGAGACTGGTTAAAAAGGATTGGGACGGTAAAAATTCTCAATCATCTCAACACAGAGGTGAATTAGAAATGAATGTAAGAGTCACGCGTTAATGAGCATATCTGACCTTGAGAGCCAGACGAATAATTATTATCGAAACGTTTGCATGTGGATTCAACTAAGCCAAATCATAAACGACTGAATTGAAAATTACAATACAACGGCAGCAAATTATACCAACGAAAACAACACATGACGTTCTTAATCCTCGGGGAACAAAACAGATTACGTCAAAAAGATAATCAAAACCAAAACCGGAAGTGGATGATAAAAAAGAACGCAATGAATCCCCCGATGCCACATTCCGCAAATTTCCCTAAAATCGATTAAAATGTTCAATGAAATATGATTTTTAAGATTTGCAATCAAAATTAAAAAAAACAGATCGAACGATGATCTCACAGAACAAACTGATCCTTAAACCGAAAAAAAAGGAGAAAGACGGGAAATTTGAATTTTTAAAAAAGCTGTAACATGAATCGGAGGAATGAAAAAAAATAGAAACTTAGAATAAGAACGAAGATTGAAATGCAGAAAACATAGAAGGGAATGCGAGAGAGATCGTACCGCCATGGCCGATGAGCGGAGAATTGCTAAGGAGACGACTCTCTCTCTCTCTCTCTTTCTCTCCTTCCGCTGGAGAATTGAGGAATGTAAAATATGGATCGACTAATGGGCTTTACTGATATCAAAGCCCATGAGACACCTTTCTTCTTGTTATTTTTAACTGGTTTTTAGGACCAATTTCAACGCTATTTTTAATTTATTTATATATTTTATATTATAATATTTTATAACTAAAATGTTTTGAGTAGCGGTGGTAAATAGGACGCCGTTCTCTCATCGTGGAGTGATTCTATTCTTGAAAAACTATTGGTTTTGAAAAGAAAAAAAAATGTGGGGTGAATTGTAAGTTTTTTAGCCCATACGGAACAATTTATATATCATGAATGTATCAACGATTAAGAAAATAGATTTTTTTTACCGTAATCTCTTTTTTGTTTATTGTAATTTTAGAAAAAAAAACTGACAAGATGCTAATATTTTTTATATTTAAATGTTATATGTAATTATGTAAAACCTTTTTATATTTTTATTACTTTATGTTTATTGATAATTAAAAAACGTTAGACAAATCTTTCTAATAAGATAAAAAAATATAATTTTTGTAATGTTATAACTGTTTGTTTCCAAAAATATTATAACTCACATATCAATACAATGGGGATAAAAAAAACTTAATCCACCACTAACCCACCAATTTATCATCCCAATTCCGAATTTATAAAATATTGTTCAACTCTAATATAAAAAAATTAAATTGATTTATAGGCTACAAAAAATGATCAAGATGCTGCCAGATATTTTAGTAAAATAGTTTTTTTTTGGGTTTTGTGAATAGTGTGAAAAATGTCTCCATCTTAAGTGGGTAACTTTTTCTTCTAAATAGAATCTATTGATTATTATTTTACACAATCAAATTGAAAGGAAAAAAAATTCTCATTTAGAAAAATATTTTATAAATATTTTAATTTTTTTTTTTTCAAAATTTCGGTATATATTTGTAAAAGTTTTCTCAAATACAAAAATCTTGTATTTGGGAAATTTTTTTCAAAATTTCGGTATATATTTGTAAAAGTTTTCTCAAATACAAAAATCTTGTATTTGGAAGTTTATCGTTAGGGGTGGGCCTTTGGGTTTCGGGACGGGTTCTTCGGATTCGAGTTGAGTTCGGTTTCCTCGGATTTTCAAAAATTGAACCCATAAAAACTCATTTGGTTTTCGGGACGGGTTCCCCGGTTTTCGGATTGAGTTCTGGTTCTGAAATATTGAACCCAAAAAACCCGAATTGTATTCGGGTTCGTCCGGGTTCTTCGGTTTTTTCGAGTTTTCAATGGGTAATTCGGATTTTCAATGGATAATTCGGGTTTAAAACGGGTATTTTGGGTTCCAAATTTAACATACAACAAATTAATAAAAATACAATGCTAAAAATCCATAAACAACAATACCAAATAAAAACTTAAAAAAAGTTTCAAATAAAAAATCCATAAATTCAATTCATTCGTTTTTGTTATTGAAGAAGGGGAGGGAGGGAGGGAAACCTAGGTTTTTTTTTGTTTTCGGGTTCCTCGGGTTCTCCCGAACCCAACCCGGCCTGACCCGAATCCGTTCGGATTCCAGATTCAGAACCCATATGGTTTTAGACAGAATCCGTTTATCTCGCGGATTGGGTTTTTCGGATTGGGTCGGTCCGGATCGGTCTGGGTAACCCGAAACGCCCACCCCTATTTATTGTATTTAAAAAAATTGAAAAAATGAAACGTATTACGGAAATCGAATTTAAAAATTGTATAAATCATAAATTTTGAATGTATTTAACGATTTATTGCGGATTCTATTCGATATATTACGGAAAAAAATAACGGTTTTAATATTTAGTTACCATTTATACTTTTGTTACAATATGACAGTAACTTTTTGTACAATTTAAAAATTGTATAAAAATGGGAAAATTGAATATTTACTATTACCTTGTTATAACAATCATCATCATCATCATGATGGTCATCACCATCATCATATCATTTTCTCAAACTTATCAAGCTTCTTCACCCTTTGCATAGACCTCAGTATCAGAGCCATGAAAATGCCTGCACCAAAACAGAAGAAAGTTCTCAAGAGTTTTAATCCCAAACCCCGGGGCCTAAACGTTGAAGTACAGCTATACACGCGCTTGTACACCGGTTTTCTGCCGTACCTGCGCCGACCAAAGATCCATAGGCAACAATCTGATTTCCTTGGTTACTGAATGTGACCCCAAGATTGAGCAGAGTACCTCCAAGAACTGTATACATCGTCGCCATCTGCAATATGGTCGCCTTTCGAGCCGCTCTCTCAGACTGATCAAACAAAAAGATCGTAGCCGTAGTTTTTTCGAGTCATAATACTATGATTTAAGTCTCGAAAACCATAAGAAAACCTCTAAATCGGTTCTCTTATTTGCTTAGTGAAGTTCTCAGGTTAAATGCTCATGTTAATCATCACCTCTGTTACTCATTAGGGGTATAACGCATAATTTGAAGCATTTGGGTCCTAAGGTTAACGTTCAACTAAGGCAAAGAAGGAAAATAACAAAGTCTATTGTTTTTTGTGAAATAAATTCAAGCTTATGGTTCTTAAAACAGCTGCAGAAGTTCTTGATCATAATGTATTTTACTTCTATGTGCAGATATGTTTTGTAGTTCTTTGTAACTGTTTTTACCATTTCACACAATGTTTCAAGAATGTCTTAGATGAGCGTTTAATTCTCATATACCAAAGTTTAAATATTTCGATTATAAAAGAGTTTACCTCAAGAACCCGGACTCGGAGCTTCATATCGCCAGATTCGAGTTGTTTTACGAATTCTTCTATACGTTGAACTCGGTATGGCATCGATAGAGTGGAAGACCTCGCCTGAAAAGTTGGAAGCTTAGTTCAATCTATTCAATGTGAAATATGGAACGGTAAACGATTTGAACTGCGGATGAGCAAATTTATTACATCATCGGCTTGTTTCCTTATTTCTTGAACAAGCTGAGTTCCTGAAGGCCGCTTCGTCCTTAAATCCAGAAGTTCCTGTTCCGTGGACGTTTATGAGTTGCGTTGAAGCAAAGTCAAGGAACGGTTGAATAATATTAGAGTTTTCGAGTGAATAAAAAGAAGAATAAGAACCTGCGCATAAGGTGCTGCAACCTTCACGAAGGAAAAATCTGGATCGAGTGTGTATCCGATACCTGAAATAATGTCAACTTGTTCACTTTATCGACCATATTTTGGATATATTAGAAGACTATAGCAAGGCAGAAGAAAGAGTGAGCTACCCTCGAGTGTGGAAAATGCACGAATGACAAAGGTAAAAGTGGATGGGAAGCGAAATGGCTGATCTTGAGCAATTGCAAATAGGTCCTGTCATGGAAAAGAAAAACTTTCTCGATTCACGAATCACGTGGTAACTACCATAAACTGCCCAGGAATACGATACTGTTCTTCGATTTAGCCATAGACCAAGAACGGGACAATCTGTAAGTAGACATATCCCATCATTGACACAATCTTGATCAGTACCTCTCCTATAGCTGCCAATGTCTGCTGCTGATCCGGTGATTGGCTCAAGAGGTTGTCCAAGAAGAATTGAATAGATCTCCTTACCTAACAATGAGAATTAATTTTAGAACAATCCTTGAGCAAACATCACAGAAATCGTAATGTTATCAGATAAAGATGGGTACCGATGACAGATCTCCTGTGGGTTGAAGTGCTNAAATCGTAATGTTATCAGATAAAGATGGGTACCGATGACAGATCTCCTGTGGGTTGAAGTGCTTCGAGCTCTATAAGGTTTTGCATGACCTGCAGATGCATATAGATTTTTTCCCAAAGTATAAAGGATAACACAAGCCGACGAGAGAATAGAAGCGGGACACGATGAAATGGTCCACATACCTTTTTGGCATCTTTTTCATACACTGCATAGAAAAGATCGAGCAACCTCTTCTGAGTAAATGTTTTGATCTCTCCCATCATGCCAAAGTCATAATAGATGATCGTTTCATCCTGATCAATTGCGAGATTTCCAGGGTGGGGATCCGCATGAAAGAATCCAGTTTTGAGTATCTAGACCACCACAACATTTTAGTTAGTTTAGCCGGAAACAAACAAACACAAACGGTTTTGATAAATTCGCATTTACCTGGATAAGGTATGCTTCAATGGCCCGTGATGCAATTCTTGAACGGTCATAACCCCGTGCATCTAGAGTGTCTAACTTATTGATCTTGACACCTAAAACGAAATGCAAGAGTTATTCCATTTTACGATTGCATCATAAGATACTTCACGTTGAGATATTACTGATAAAAATGAACCAACATATCTTGTGGTTTCGAAACGAACCTGGTACATACTCCAACGTCAATACCTTTGAGGCAGTATAATCCCAGTAGACCAACTGCAATTGGAAACAAGCACCAAATGAGTTTATACATACAACGATAACATAGGACGAATGACCAAAATATAAGGTTAACCATATATCTCACAGTTTAGTTAGAAAAGACACATACAGGTACTCGGACCCACTTTATATTCCGAAAGTCTCTGCGGAACCTGTCGGCGTTCTTTGCTTCATTAATGTAATCGATCTCTTGGTATAAAATCCTGAGAGCAATGAAATCATAGCTTAGTTTTCCTAAGTTATTTTGAAAGAGTTTGATAGCGTAGCAAGTTTAGAAACTTACGTGGCGCACTCTTCATAAATACCAACCCAGTCATTATTTCCAAAGGTTTCGCTTTTCTGGAAATACTCTGCAATTAGCTTCAGATTTCCTGATACAGAAGTAGTCGAATCAGAAATCTTCGATTTTGTTTATAACGGTGCAACATTGTGACCCAATAAAGAGTGTAACGCGAGTCCAAATGTATTTGGATATGATATATCTCTATATATAAAAGAGTAACTAGAGATACATACGTAAATCAATATCGAACAGCTTCTTGAGACCGGGTCTTTGTACTTTCACTACAACTTTCTCTCCATTCTGCAACATGGCCCTGTGTACCTAAACTTGGATGCTTTCAGAATTAAAATCCAACACCGACGTAGAAATGAAAGGCAAAACCATATATAAAACATGCAGATGAGTGAATGATTGTCAAGTATCAAACACCTGACCAAGACTAGCTGCAGCGATGGGCTGCTCTTCGAACTCTTTGAATATTAGATTGATAGGAGCCCCGAGTTCAGTCTCGATGAAGCGCTTTGCTTTTTCTGGTGAAAAAGCTGGGACTCTGTCCTGAAACACCAAAATTGAAAGAAGGAAAAACCTTAACAAAACCAACTAGAATGAGATGTTTATATCAAAACCCGCAAAATGGATATAGCAAAGCACCTGCAACTTGGCAAGCTCGTCCACGAATTCTCGTGGAAACAAATCAGACCTTGTCGAGGACAACTGACCCAGCTTGATGAACGTTGGACCAAGCTGCAAGACACTCTCTCTCAGCCAAGATGCAGTTGCTCGTCTTCTATTTCTCTAATTATGTAAAAGGATAAACGTTGAAGCTCATAAGCACCAGGCCAGCAAAGAGTATCAAACAACATGGATTCCACGGAATCTAAGTTACCTGTTTTTCTTCAGTGAATCCTCCAATGTATGACCATTTTGCATTGTCCAACAGGACACGGACCCTCAACGAGATAACAAAGGACCAAACATCAGCGCTCCTTTTTAGTGAATTGTAATTTTCATCGCCCCAGCTGAAACCTTCATCTGAAGGAAGAACTCTAACTTCATCAAGCGGTGGAAGTCCCTCAGATTCCTTCTTCTTTGGCGCCTTAACTAAAGTTGATGCACCATTAATATCTCTACGAACCAAACTTGCTCCATTAACAACTCTCTCCGATCCATTCAATTTCTTTGCAGTATTAGTACCGTTTACACCTGGTGAATCTTTCCTTTTCACCACCTCACTTGTAGGAACCATTTTGACTGCCCGTCCATTGGCACCAAACCTGGAGGGAGATTCCGTCTGTCTCATTACGATGCGAAATCTTTTCGGCTTGCTGGAAAAATCTTGATAAACAGTTTCCCAGGCGAAAGGATTCTCCAAAGAGCTATTGAAACCAATGGTTTTGATAGTTCTCGTGGTGTCACAACCATAACAGCTATGCGAAGCTAACAGTGCCGCCATTTCACCAAATCTAAAAGAGACCTATCAAATAGAAAATTCAGAAAATAACTAAGATTATACAATTGAACTCATGCCATGAGTATATGTGTGTGTTTATATAATATAACTACAGTAGCAGCTTCAGAAGCTACGCGCCAATTCACCAAACAAACTACAAAGTTCCATATCAACACCAGTATGAAGATAATGATCTACTGTATGAAAGTTCTCAAATTAAGAAAGGATCCTCAATTGAAACACATCGAGATGGAATAACCCAACATGAGATGAACCCAGAAGAACAAATAGAGCATGTCATGAGAATCAGGAACATGATTGAGTAAACAATCTTTACCCAGATTCTTCCTAATTCCAACTGGTGCACAATCACCAAAAAAAAAAAAAAAAAAACAAAACGTTACAGGATCATGATATGTCTTACCTCAGTTGAGAACGGAAATGGCTTGGACTCTGACTGATTAGACGAAATTCAACCCACTAATCGTTACCGGATTCTGGAATCTGGGTCAGTGCTATCTCATAAAATTAATGATAGAAAATTAAGAATCTTCGACTAAAGAGGAATGAGAACACAGAAGGAAGAATGGAGATACGTAGCGTGGCGTGTCCTCCTTTCTTGCAGAACAAAACTCCCGTTGCTATTGCTGTTGCTCTCAGATGTTGTGCATTTTTTCATATATCTTTTTTTCCCTTCAAGTATCTTCTTTCATCTGCAACCGCTCAATGGTTTCATGGTGAGTGCGTGTCCTGCTTGGCTTTCTCACGTTGTGCTTGTGGACTGTGTACTAAATATTTCTTTTCTATTTTTTTGTTCTTTTATTTAAAAACAAAAACGAAATAGAATATTTAAATTTTAACAAATTTTAAAAATTAAACTTCAAAGAAACTTAAATTATCATACACATTGCAAGAAAAAAAAGGGTAAAGGATTGTTTATATTTTAAATATATTTTTTAATCTGATTAATTAGAAAAATATATTTGTTTAGGTGCATTTAGATACGATTGTTCCCTTCAATTGAAGTCCGAATATATAAGTAGGCACGTCGAGTGCGTGGCCATTTTTTAATGCGTGAATCAAGGTTTTACAGAATTCAGATTATTAATAAACCACCAAAAAAAATATCTAAATTTTATTTTATTATTTATTATAAATCAATAATTTAATCGCTTTACCTATTAAGTAATTATTGAAATTTTCGTAACCCATAAAAAGAAAAAACAAATCTAAGATTTTTTTATAACAATTAAAACGATAATATCAGCAGTACGAGTGCTCCATAATATATCAGAAAAGTAAAATAAAAATTGATAATATCAATACTAAATATAATTTTGTATTTCGTCACAAATAATGTTATAAACTTCAATGCATTTTTTTTGTACAGAAATTTGGAGATTTTGATAGCTTACGCCTTCGATTGATATAAAATAAAGCCCAATAGAGTTGTTTCATATTTTTAATGGGTTTAAAAGATAATCTTAATGAGCTTACACGATTAAAGCCCAGAAGTTCCATAAGAAACAATATATATAAATAAATTTTAATTTTTTTAACTAACATCTAAATTTAAATCCTTAATTCAAGACCTTATATGAATAACAACAATGACACATATTATATTATACACATAATTTTATTTCTATGAAGATTATTTTTTGAAAAATCATTTTTAATAATTGAAAATTTACTGAATTTAAATATCAATTTGTTATCTTGGTTCGCTGTTTAATTTTGACCCCTCATCCAATTTCTACGTTGAAATGTACCTCTAATCCTATTTCTTCCAAATTATTCAAATTCCTTCAAAATTTTCATATCCTAACTAAAAGTTAATAATCCATTAAATCATAATAAAATTCTAAAATTTTGATTTTTAAACTTGAAAATAATGAGTTCTAACCAAAAGTCATAAACTAAATAATTAAAATAATTCACAGTAAAAATAAAAAAATCCTATCATTATCTTGAAAAATATTCGATAATTTATATTATTCGATAATATTAAATTTTTGTAATTTTTAATTTTTGTTTTTTTAATTGTGTAGTTTAATAGGATTACAAACCATTTTTTTCGAGTTTTAAAATCAAACTTTTAGGATTTAATAAGATTTAATGGTTGTTAATATTAAGCTAACAAACGGAGATTTTGGAAAAAAATATGAATAGTTTTAGGGGTGGTGGGGAGAGATGAAAGATGATGCTAATTTTATTAGGGAAATCGGATGAGACACCAAAGTCAATGGAGTAATCGTATTAACGCAGATTTTCGAGGAAAATATTATTAATGTTAAAGTCAAAGGGGAAAACATATGAGAGCTAAAGCTGATGGGAGAATCAGAATTCTCGAGAGATAATAGACAATTTACCCATATTATCACATAATAGTTTTCTAATTTATCTCTAATTGAAAAAATAATACATGAATGCTTTTCATATATTAGTTTTCTAACTTTCTAATGCATCGTAACAATGCACGAATTTATAAATATGTTTTAATATCAATACACATTAGTTAACACTGCAAATTTTATCCGAATTTCTTTTAATTCACAATATTATGAATGTTACATATATAACTACACACCGAAATTCAACGTAAAAATAAAAATGTTTGACATTTATTAAATAAGTAATAAAATATTATTTTGACTTCTAAAACAAATAATAAAAAATATAAACACATATTTTCGAAACAAAATGTTATGAAATAGTGTCGAGAGTGGACATTTAAAAAATAAAACCAGATAATGCTCATTGGCGAGTGAATTATTGTTCGACGCCAATGATGGTTTCTTTCTCTATGGTGGGAAGTCGTGTAGTGATCATAGATGGCGGTTTAGTGATCATCGGTGGTAGTTTTTTCGTTTTGACTATTTGAGAGGTAATTTATTTAGGGTTTTATTTTTATGTAGGGGTTTGATTTGGGATGTAATGATTCCATTTAGGGTTTCATTTTAATTTGGGGTTCGATTTTAGTATGTCATTTGATATAATGGTCCGATTTAGGTTTCAAAATTGATTTAGGTTTGATTTAGTTTAACATATTTAGTAGGAAACCAAAATTTATGGTTAACATCATTATTAGCCTATGAAAAGGAATATTTACATACCTATAAAAAGGAATATTTACATATGTATAACTCTTACCTTATTAGGACTCTTCCTAGGGTTGTCTATACGTGTATATATTGATCACTTTGCATTTACATGAATAACACAGGAGAATACAGCCACTTTGGCAATCTTATGTCATGGTATCAGAGTTCTAATCGATCCTTCTTCGTTTAATCGATTCGGCTCATACTCTCGTTTTGCTTCCTCTGTTTCTTACTCACGAAACAGAGTTCTTTCTCTTGCTTCTCAAATATTTTGTGATTCTTCATCTCGTTCAACATCATGGTGGATCCGACCTCTACAAAACCCGTCGGCGCCGATGTTGCAGTGTCTCGTCGTACGATCTCACCGTACGACCTCACTCCCGGGGAACATCCCGGTTTGATCTTAACGCAGACAATTTTCAAAGGCGAAAGCAATTATGCGGAGTGGGCAAAGGACATGCGTATGGCTTTACGTTCTCGGAAAAAGTTCGGGTTTGTCGATGGGACTATACCAAAACCCGACAACAACTCCCCGAACCTTGAGGATTGGTGGACTAACAACTCCCTAATTGCGTCATGGATCTGCAATTCCATTGATTCCTCGCTTCGCTCTCAAATTGGCCAATTTGAGATCGCCAAGGATTTGTGGGACGACATACGGGACCACTATTCCGTTTCTAATGGTCCTCGAGAACAGCGTCTTTTGCTTGAGCTTTCTACTTTGAAGCAGCGCGGTTTGACGGTTTCCGACTACTACGCCAAATTGAAGAGACTTTGGGACGATCTCGCTTGCTATGATTCCATTCCAATATGTGATTGTGGTTGATAACACGCAATCCGTTATAGTTTTTATATCATTCTTAGGTCTAGTTTAGAGTAGATTATTCATATTTCATTCATTTATTGAGTATATTCGGAGACTTTATCCACATTTCGTGTTTTGTGTAGGAAATGAAGACACGAGAAGAAACACGAGTGA
>CM071871.1:23083513-23096202 GCA_036759665.1 Gynandropsis gynandra
AAAAAAATAATAAAAAAAAGAAAAGAATCAGAAAATAAGCTTCAATGACGCACCTCTTCACTCCTCTAAGGCCGCGCAACCTTATGAGTGTGCCATAGGCAGCCTGGGTCTAAGTAGAAAGCCAACCTCTTCGACTTCGACGTCCTAGGAACTAAGCGTGGAACCATAGAAAAGAAGAAAGAAAAAGAATAAAAAAAAGAGGAATAAGAACGAGAATGTAAATTCAATGATATCTCAAGCTTAGGAGAGTTGGTATGGAGAGCGCTTGGACGTTGTTTAGGAGCATGGACTAGCTAGGGTCATTGGTAGAATTGCATAGTTTAAGACTTTCGGTTGATCGAAGTCTGAACTTGGTACGCTTAGGCTTGCATTCATGTGACGCGTTGTTTTGCGTAATGGCTAATTCTTTGATAAGTTTATGTTAGTATCCATTGTTGTTTAATTCTTCTATGACTCGACTTTAGGTTTGCTCGAGGACGAGCAAAAGGTTAAGTCCGGGGGAGTTTGATAACACGCAATCCGTTATAGTTTTTATATCATTCTTAGGTCTCGTTTAGAGTAGATTATTCATATTTCATTCATTTATTGAGTATATTCGGAGACTTTATCCACATTTCGTGTTTTGCGTAGGAAACGAAGACACGAGAAGAAACACGAGTGCTTTTGGCAATCTAACCCCGGAAACGTAGGTTCAACTTGTGCGAGGCGACGGATGGAAGTGAGCACTCAAACACCGAGCGAAAGGAGCGGAAATAACACCTCAAGTCATGCCCGCTCGGGTGGATTGGGAGTGCCCGGTCGGGTTGATTGCTACCAAATATCCCCGTAGCTTTACACGACTCGGGCACTCAAGGAACACGACCTGGGAGGTGTGCCCGCTCGGGTCCATTTGGTGTGCCCGCTCGGGCTCATTCATGTCAAGAAAACCCCGTAGGTCTACACGACTCGGGCTGATGAAGCACACGGTCGGGCATGGTGCCCGCTCGGGCTCAAAGGTGTGCAACCCGGTCGGGTAGAGGTCTTGCACGAGCGGGTAAGGGACATGCCCGCTCGGGTCCTTGATTCTCAACAAACTTTCCTAAGATCTAGAACGGCCAAATTAAAAGATAAATCAGATCTGAAAGAGGGAATTCGAACCAGAAGAGATCAGAGGAGATAGAGAGACATTAGAGTAAGGAGAAGAAGGAAGATAAGACGGATCTACGGATCGGGAGCGAGGAGAATCTACCGAAGATATCGGTTTATGAATAGGGAGTTATCTCTTTCCATATCTATGTCGAATCTAGACTTCTCTTGTGTTTCCTTTTCTGTATCTATGTCTGAGTAGATCCTTTGCCATGGGTTAGAGTGATTTGCCATGTTGTAACGAAGTCTATGCTTAATGAATGGTGGTACTTAATGCTTTCATTACCTGTACGCCACTTGAATGAATGAATTTGGTATCTATCATGTTTTTAGATTTCATGGCTGTTCTTAATGCTTTCTCTACTTGTACGCCACTTGATTGAATGATCTTAGAAGCCTAATAAACCAACGCCAGGGCATTAGGTTTCGGAACTTAGCCATGACTTAGGGTTAGCCGGTTTAGAATCTACGCCAGGTCAATCGGTTTAATCTAGGGATTAGGATAGCGGCCATAATGCGTCTATGCATGTAAGATACGCAATGGATACATTGGTATATGCATGCTAGATAGTGGACAAGTCTACGCCAGTCAGTTCCTATAGGAGAGCTTGAATTCCCTAAATCCATGATAGTACCTAGACCAATTATCCTTTTGAAACTTCGTTACTTCATTAGGCAAATTCTCGACACCCATGGTACTTAGCCATAAGTTTATTCTCTTCGACTTAGTTAGCGAAGCTCGATCACAATCTAAACTTTCTAATGGTCCTCGAGAACAGCGTCTTTTTTTTGAGCTCTTTACTCTCAAGAAGTGCTTTTGGTCGGCTCTCGTTTCCTAAGGATCCGTAATCATACGTAAGCGTGATTCCAGGTTTTTTTTATTTGTTCTAACGCACATCAGTGGTGACTGCCATCTTCGGTGTGTTCGCAGCAAGCTCGAGTCTCGTCAAGAAAACTTAAAACTACACCAATATCTTCTTGGTCTTGATGATACAATCTATGGGACTGTTCGATCACAACTTCTTGCTCGTGATCCTCTACCTTCCGTAAAACAGGCTTTTAATGCCGTCACACAGGACGAAAGCTTAAAATTGGCTTCTCCTGATTCTAATCATACTGAGGTTGTTAGTTTTGCAGTCCAAACAGCTCCGGCCTCCCTTCGTCCTGATGTCGATCGCAAGAAACTCACCTGCACACATTGCGGTCGTCGTGGACATGATTTGGCTAGTTGTTTTGAGATTCACGGGTACCCTGACTGGTGGCCCAAGAAGTCTCGAATTTCTGGAGCTTCCGGAGGACGTGGGCGAGGCCAAGGCATCTCTGGAGGTCGTGGACGCGGTCGCAACTCTTCTTCTCCCGCGGCCCATCATGCTGTCGTGCATAATGCAGCCTCTGTTCCTGTTGGACCGTCCCCTGCTCTGCCGTCTACTGCCACTTCCGGTCTCACAGCTGAGCAAATTCAGTTGTTCCTAAGTCTTCTTGCCCCCCAGAAGGCTGCTCAGTTGACCGAGATTGAGGGTAAGACTCGAAATCTCCAATGGCTCTTTGACTCCGGTGCATCCAACCATATGACCGGTTCTCTTCACTCTCTTCTCAACTTGTGTGATATTCCACCTATTGCTGTTGGTCTTCCCAACGGAGTTACAGTATTTGCAACGAAGAAAGGGGATGTTGTTCTTACTTCTTCACTTCGTCTCTCTAACGTCCTATATGTGAAGGGCCTTTGTTGCATCCTTATTTCTCTCTCACAACTAAGTGATGATATGGGATGTGTTGTTGAGTTTACTAAGTATCTTTGCCTTGTTCAGGACCCTATCAAGATGAAGCAGATTGGGGCGGGTGAAAGACGAGGTGGACTCTATTATTTACGTGACACGGTATCGGCTGCAGCAATGACGACTGTGGATACTGTTTCGACTGATCTGTGGCATCAACACTTTGGCCATCCCTCTGCCACGGTTCTCAAGTTATTTCCGGGATTTTCTTCTTCACAGAGTAGTAGTTTTCAGCATTGTGATATTTGTTTACGTTCCAAACAGACTCGAGATTCTTTTCCTATCAGTGACAATAAAAGTACGGAGCTTTTTCAGCTTATACACTGTGATGTTTGGGGTCCGTATCGTGTTCCTAGCACTAACGGCTCGAAATATTTTCTCACAATTGTTGATGATTATTCCCGAGGGTTATGGATCTATTTACTCGGACACAAGAGCGATGCATCTTCCAAGATTCGAAATTTTCTTGCACTTGTTGAACGACAATTCTCCAAATCCGTGAAAACAGTACGGAGCGATAACGGGACTGAATTTATGTGTCTTAGTGATCATTTTCAGAATCTTGGCATCATCCACGAGACCTCGTGTGTTGGTACACCGCAACAAAATGGTCGGGTTGAGCGGAAACATCGTCACATTCTCAACGTTGCTCGTGCGCTTCGTTTTCAGGCTCATCTACCGCTGGAGTTCTGGGGAGAATGTGTCTTAACGGCAAGCTATCTCATAAATCGTACGCCCTCCTCCGTCCTCAACAAAAAAACACCTTTCGAGCTTCTTTACGGCCGTGTACCTCCACTTAATCACATCCGCGTTTTCGGGTGTATATGTTATGCTCATAATCAACATACCAACGGTGATAAATTTACGAGTCGGAGCCGCAAAAGCATCTTTATTGGCTATCCCCCGGGAAAGAAAGGTTGGAAACTTTTTGATTTGGACTCCAAGAAAGTCTTCACTTCGCGTGACGTTGTGTTCTGTGAAGACGAATTTGCTTATCCTACTGTTCCGGTTGCTTCTTCGACAAGCACGCCTCTGACCTCTCCGGTTTTGGCCCATGACGACGAGGTACCCTCTGCACCCTCAGATGAACCTTCCGCTGACTCAGTCTCCTCTGTTCCTCTGCCAACCGATTCAGTCTCGGCTTCCCCTAGTCCTCCTGGTTTCTCCTCTGTTCCGGACAGGGGGGGCCCTTCCGTTGGGTCTTCTCAGCTTGAATCTCTTTCGGACAGGGGGGGCGACTCTACTCTACAGCTTTCGAACCAACTGGGGCATGGGATGCGTCCAAAACTTCCCTCTACTCGCCTTCGTGATCACGTCTTGAATACCGTTCACGTATTGAGTCCATCACCTCGCCTATCCGCACCCATCTCTTCATCAGGTACTTCCTATCCCATTGACCATTATGTCAATTGTGTGCGTTTCTCTGATGCTCACAGGCAATTTTTGGCCGTGGTCACATCATCTCGCGAGCCCGACAGTTTCGCTGAAGCTGTTCAATCTCCCGAGTGGCGTTTAGCTATGCAGCAAGAGATCTTAGCACTGCAAAAGAACAACACTTGGACTCTTGAGACTTTACCTCCAAATAAGAAGTCTATCGGTTGCAAGTGGGTCTTTCGGATAAAGTACAAAGCTGATGGCTCCATTGATCGATACAAGGCTCGTCTTGTTATTTTGGGAAATCGACAGATCGAGGGGCTTGACTAGTCCGAGACCTTTGCACCGGTCGCCAAAATGGTTACTGTTAGGGTTTTTCTTGCTGTCGCTGCCTCACGACGTTGGGAAGTACATCAAATGGATGTTAATAATGCATTTCTACACGGTGTTTCTATGAAACTAGAATCACCACACATCTTATGTCAATCACAAATATATCTTTACGCAATCCGAATCGAAATTTTCGATCTGGGTATCCTCTCTTTCTATGAAACTAGAATCACCACACATCATTCTTCGTGAATATGAGTACTAGACGTTGCATACCATATGAAGAAAGGAAACATTATTATCGATGTGTTGAGCTGCAAAAGAGTTGTGGTTGTGGCTATGCAAGAGTTCAGTGATTTGATTAGTTAGATAAGTTCTTTGAGACTAGAGACAATGCATAGTAAGTTAAAGAGTGTGGGGTTGCAAGTAGTAGACAAGGTTGGTCTATCGAGTATAATTTGCACAACACAACTATTCGATGAAAAGTTGCAGAAGATTCATAGTAATCAGCAAGACCCAAGGTATAAGTTGTACCAGAGGATCCGATGATGATCAATGGTCGAGTTTGTGTACCGAAAGATTTTAGAGATCAAGGAAGAGATTCTAAGACAAGCTCACAAATCCAACTTTTCGATTCATTCGAGATCACGAAGATGTATTACGATGTTCACCAGCTTTATCAATGACTAGGGATAAAAAAGATATCGCTCGATGGGTAACGGAACCATCTGCGAAATTGTAAAGTCTTCCAAATCTTGAATGGAAGTGGGATTGTATTGCCATGGATTTTGTGATGGATCTTCAGAGGATACAGAGTGACAAGGATACCATTTTGGGTAGTCTTGGATCGATTAACTAAATCGGCTAATTTCATTCTGATAAAGAAGACTTTTAATGTGAATCAACTAGCAAAGATCTATATTGCATAGTTTATGAAGTTGCATGGGGTTCTGTCAAGCATTGTGTCAGATCGAGATGGGAGATTCACCTCACGTCTTTGGTAGACATTTCAAAACAAGTTCAGAACCAAATTGCACATGAGTACTGCATATCATCTATAGACAGACGAACAATCTGAGAGAACTATAAGGATACTTGAGGACTTATTATGACCATGTGCGTTCGAGTGGTCTGGTAGTTGGGAGAATCATTAGTCATATATCATGCTAGCATTTATTTCAAACTAAAACATTTATTTTGTTTTATAAATATGATTCAACGATAATATATGTGGTCATCTCTTGGAGGCGATGGTGGACACTTCTAGTTCCGAGGTTATTACGGGATTGAGGTGTTACACAACTGGATTTTATGAGAAATTTGGGTCAAGTTTTAGGACAAATAACTAATATATATATATATATATACACACACACACGATTGAGCTGATGCAAGAATTGCATTAAAAGGTTAGTTTTTCGAAGACTTTCAACGATGGGTGGTATCAGTAATAATACTCACTTTTCATGTTTTTAGCATAACGATTCACCAAAACACAGGATAATGTGAAACATCTTCCTCCGAATATCGTGTCTAAATTTAGTCAAACAAATTTAGTAAATAGATATATGGAGGATCAGTTAATAACATAACTGTTACACAATTTACATTAACATTATCGGCAATAATAACAAAAGTTAATTTAAAACATATTGAACATAAATATTCCTCGTTTAGTCTGTTACCTCCAACTCATCCAAATCTGTTGAGGTATTGTGGGCATGCGTCTGTACATCAAAGTAGGAGGGTGGAATAAGACTTCATGCTTAAAGTTGATTTCGACCATTTTCGCGAAAGGTGGATCCTATTTGGTGTTTGGTGTAAAATAAACCTCCTTCAATATATATTTGTCTTTGAAGCCTTGCAAAACGAACAATTGGATTTGGCGCGAACTTCTATAAATTTCTCTAATGCTCTATTAGTAATGATAAATAACGATTGCTTTTTCAAGTTTGACGCATGGAATTCTCTTCACCATCTCATTCTCCTTATTGGAGACAAAGAGCCGAGGGGCTTGGGACTTTGCCATTATGGACGGGTGGCGGATGCCACATGTGCATCAGAATGATAATTCCCTCCTTCTCCGATCCAGATCATGATCGACATCCAAGCAATAGATTCTCCCATCCCATCTATATGCATGAATGCAAGGAATCATATGTAAATACATGTGAATGTGTATATATAAATATACATGTATATTTGTGTATATGCTGTTAGGCAACAGAATATTCTCACAATATCTTCTGTATCCTCTATTAGTTATATTAGGAAAATGCCTATAACTACAAGATCTGATTGCATGTATTCCCAACTGTAATTCCTCCGTAATCCTCCATCACTTGATCATCTCGTTTTCATACGTATTTCTTGCACGATTTAGGAGACGTTTTTGATACATATGTGATGTTTTACGTATGATTCCGTATCCGTTTTACTTGCTTTCGTGCTTTTCATGTTCTTACAGGTTTTTACGCATATTTGGACTATTTTGGAGCTAAAGGAACATGCACGGAGCTAAGGAGCAACTTTGGGGATCATCACGGGACAAACGGGACGAGATTGAGCATGGAGAAGCCTCCACCCGGTCGGGTACAAGCCTTACACGATCGGGCAGAACCCACGGGGCTTTGGACAGGACAAACCACACGACTCGGGCAAGCACATGCCCGAGCTGTTGCCTAGCACCCGAGCGGGCACACACACATGCCATGCCCGATCGGGCACCATTCCAGCACCACAGGACGCGCACGAACTGCCCTAGCCGCACCCGAGCGGGTACACTCGCTACCCGAGCGGGTAGCGGCCCGAAACTGCTCAAAACTTAAGTAAACTTAACTTAAAACATAAGGGAACTCGTGGGGCAATTTAGGCAACAATTGGACCGATTTAGGAGGCTTAAAAGGAGGCAGAAGACGTCATTAGAGCAAGCTTACAGAGGAGAACAATTCAGCGAAGTTAGAGCAGATTCTTGCGAGGAGATAAGCGAGGAGCATTGGAGATCAAGCAGCACCACTTCGGTTTTGTTTGGTTTTTATGTTCCTTAGACTTTCTACTATGTTTATGTTTCTTTACAGACGCATGAGCGAGTAGTTTGTTTGTTCTAGGAGAAGGGATTAGCCCTTGGCTATCCCGAGACCTCTTTTGATCTATTTTGAATGCATCTTCCCGTTTTAGTTCATCTATTCTTTATCTGAGTGTTTAATTTACTTGTATTTGCGAACGGCCGCGTAGATACATGTGTTAGAGATTAGGAGAAGGACCGAAAGGAGAATTCTAGTCCTAGAAAGTCAGGTTTAGAACAACCGAGGTTAGGCCACGAAAGTAGGGTAGCAACGGTTGAGGGTGAACGGGCGAATCACAGAGTTTATGGGTTTAGTTCATGGTGTCAGCCACGAAAGTAGGGGGCAGCTTGTCTAGATCACGTGTCTATGCCTTGAGAGAGGGTAGATATCATGTTAGGATCGTCCGCCTTAGATAGCTTTAACTGGGATTGCATGATAGATAGGTTGATCGTGTGTTTCGGTAGTCTTGTGGTGAAACCGGTTTCCTAGGACGTTTATCTCATCGTTAGAACCCAAGTAGTTTAGTTACTTTCAGTATTTCATTCCTTATTCACATTCTTTCGTTAGCAAGTTTGATTCATAGTTCGGGTTTAGGTAGCGTTGCATAGTCTCTGTGGGATCGACACCTAAAATACTACACACGTGCCGTGCACTTGCGGGTAGATTAGGTTATATTTAACTCTGATACGCATCAAGTTTTTGGCGCCGTTGCCGGGGACTATTGTCAACGCGTCTTAGATTCGAACCTAGAGTCCTTCTTGCTTTGTTTTTATTTTTGTTTTCTTTTCTTTCGTTCCTTCTACGTAAATTGTTCTTTGTTTGTCCTTTGCAGAACTTTCAGGTCGACAAAAGATGGATAACCAGAACGGCAATGGACGTATGCAATTACAGGCTCCTCCACCACGTCGTCTAAGGGATTACGTGGTGCCGAACATGAACAACGTGCAAACGGCCATAAGGATGCCTGCTGTTGCAAGAGAGCAATTCGAGATTAAGCCAGCAATGATAAATATGCTTTATCAGAAGCAATTCATGGGTGGAAACCATGAGGATCCACATCAGCACCTCAGAGATTTCCTCGAACTTTCAGGTACGTTCAAAATTCATGGAGTCTCTGAGGATGCAATCTTGCTGCGTCTTTTCCCTTTTTCAATTGGGGGAAAAGCGAAAGCTTGGCTGCAATCACTCCCCGCGGGATCTATCACCACTTGGGATCAGCTCTGCACACTGTTCCTATCACGCTTCTTTCCTCCGAGCAAGACAATTCAGATGAGGGGGGAAATCACGACATTCAGGTGCAGAGATGGAGAAACGCTATTTGAGGCGTGGGGTAGATTCAAGGATCTTCTACAGTCATGTCCACACCATGGACTTGAGCAGTGGTACGTTATCCAAACTTTTTATAACGGAATTTCAGATGAGCACCGCATGAGGTTGGATAACGCTGCCAGAGGATCATTCATGGATCTGAGCGTCGAGGAGGCATTTGAGCTGATTGATAACCTCGCCATGAACCACACCATGTGGTCCACTCCAAGAGGTATGCCTAATAGCACTCGTCGTTTATATGAGCCTAACCAGAATAGAGCCATGGGTAATGCAGCGAATGCTATGTACTGTGCGAATTGCGGAGATACGGATCATGTAGCGTATCAATGCACAGTACATGAGGATTACGAACAGATGTATTATGCCCAGCAGCAAGGCAACACGCAATTCGGGAACACCTACAACCCGAATTGGAGGAATCACCCGAACTTGTCATATCGAACGACTCAACCGGTGAAGTATTCGGGGTTTCCACCAAGGCAGAATAATTTCCAGCAAAACAACCAGCAATTCCAGCAAGCTCCGCAAGCTCCTCAACCTCCTCAAGCCTCTTCATCAAACCTTGAGGCGGTATTGCTCGAATTCATGAAGGAGCAGAAGCAGCAACAATCGATTCGAACCAAATTCGACGCGGATGTTGGGACAGCGATTAGTGAGCTTAAAACTCAAATGGAGTCTCTGAGCACTCATGTGAAGATGTTGGAAAACTCCATAGCACAACAGGCCGCCTCATCTTCTCGGAATCCCGGACAGCTTCCCGGTAAGCCCGATCTTAACCCGAGAGAGCATGTGAATGCTATTTCTGTGTGCAGCGATGATGAGGATGAGAATCCGCCCTCAAATGTGCGAGGGGATGCTGCTGGTACGTCCATGGATAGAGGAAGAGGTAAGGTTGCGATTATGGAAGGAGTCGAACCAGATTTAGATAAGCCATACGTTGCTCCTCCGGCGTACATACCTCCAATACCGTATCCTCAACGATTGGTAAGCAGTAAGAACCAAGAGAAAGTGGGCAGATCTATAGAAGGTCTCAAGAAGCTAGACATCAACATGCCATACGTGGAAGCAGTCCAAAAGATGCCTAATCGTGAGGTAATGACCAAAGAGAAGCACACCGAAGAGAACGAGACTGTAGCACTTACCGAGGAATGCAGTGCAATTCTTCAGAACAAGCTGCCACCTAAGTTGAAGGACCCCGGAAGCTTTTCCATTCCATGCACAATAGGTAACCTCGATATCGATAATGCTTTGTGTGATTTAGGGGCAAGCGTGAGTATCATGCCACACACAGTTTTCAAGCGGATGGAGTTTGGGAACCTTAAACCGACGAAGATGTCTCTACGCCTCGCGGATCGTACGGTAAGACATCCGGTGGGAATCATTGAAAACGTTCCCACCATGGTAGGTAAGCTTTGCATTCCCACTGATTTTGTTGTACTTGAGATAACGGAAGACACTAGGACACCTATTATTCTTGGTAGGCCGTTCTTAGCTACTGCAGGTGCGACGATAGACGTACAACAAGGAAAGTTGTCCTTACGTGTCAAAGACGAAACGATCGAATTCGTCCTGCCCAGCCCCATGGACGAATCACCACTCAAGGAGTCTTGCTTTACAGTAGATTCGTTGGACGAGTTAGAGAAAGACACACACGATCAAGTAAGTCCATCCGATTCTCTTTTATGGTATTTGACACGAGTTGGCGACAATGCAGGATTTGCGGACGAAAGAGCTGAGATGTACACGAAATTCATGAGTGCAATTACAGCACTAGGAGACGTCCCATGGGAGGAGATACCACGTGATATGCATGCTGATTTCATAGCGGAGAAAGCATTCGAGCTTGAGCCCGACCTGCCGCCTTATTCTCGGTATGAGTACGTTGATTCCGATAACATATATCCTGCTGTTTTAAATGGTAACATGAGTGCAGATGAGATGAGAAAATAGCCCACACGCGTGAAGAAGCGTAAGAGGCTCAGCTCTTCAATATGTATGTACGGGAATTATAGGGAGGACAGCCACGAACCTTCACTCGAAATTCAAAGGAGGCTGCACCCGCACTTGCACGAGGTAATGGAAAAAGATGTCATTAAACTTTTCAACGCAGATACCCCTTATCCAACCTTGGACAGCAAGCAAGTGAACCCCGTGCATGATGTGCTTAAGGGATGGCACGACGAGAAGACCCTACCTCATGACTTCCAATCAGGTGATTTCGTTCCACTTTCTAATTCTCGACCTAAGTCTTTCTCGGGCGACCTACTGCCTTGTTGGTCAGATCCTTTTCAGGTACGAGATGTGGAACCATGGAGTCATGCGGGTGACACGTTCAACGCCAATGGACAGCGGCTTAAGCTCTACCAAGCCGCTCAACCGATCGAAAGTGGAAACTCCATTTCCCTTTCCGATCCACCCGTCGCGCACGCATGAGGAATGGAGACGTCAAAGCTTAATGACGTTAAATAAGCGCTTTCTGGGAGGCAACCCAGCTGTTTGTTTTTACTTTTCATGTTTAAGACTCGGTTATTTAATTTCCACAAAAAAAAACAAAAAAAAACACAAAAAAATAACACCACAAACGTACTTCACTTCCTTCATCCTCCATCGAAGCTTTACGTCGAGGACGCCGTTCAATTCAAGTCTGGGGGAGCAGCTCACGTTTGTCAGGTGATTTCGTTTCATTTTCCTTTGATTTTTAGTTTTTAGGTTATTTTTGCGATTTCTAGTTTGTTTTTGTTTTCATGAGTCAGAGTCGTCCCAAGGCACTTGTCCGGTGCCACGTTTTGAGATGAACCCCGAACCTAGGATGCTTAAAAAATTAACCTTTTCCGTGAGACTTTGCATGATTGAGCTAGGTTTCCCTATGCGTTAGAGCTTATTAGTCGGCTGAAAAACAATAGGTCGTAGTTCTAGGGAATCCTAGTGTTACTTGTGGGGAAGTTTAGACGAGGTTGCTAGGCTAGTTTATCGTTTATTCTTTCTACCCAGATGGTTATACTTCGTGTAGACGACACTTTACTTTTGTCATATTGAGGATTATTGGATCATATAAAATCGAGCTGTTTTGCAGATTTAAAAGCACACACTAACACTCCGCTGTCGTTAGAAATAGTGCCTAATAAGCATGATCAAAAATCGATATGAGTGCATCGACCTTGTTACTCTTTCGGTGGCTCGGGTCTAAGTGGTGGGTTGGCGATCATCTTTCTACGTCCTAAGGGCACGGCACCAAAAAGCCGCTACTCCGCTGCACTCTCACACGAGATGCATGAGTATACCGTCATCGGTAGTCTGGGTCTAAGTAGAGGCTGGATCCCTTCAAATCCGACGTCCTAGAAGCCTAGTGTGTATGCAAAGAAAAAGAAGAAAAAAAAGAAAAGAAAAATGGAAAAATAAAAGAAAACAAAAGAAAAAAAAAGAAAAAAAAAGTCATAAAAAGAAAATAAAAAGAAGAAAAAGAAAAAAAGAAAAGAAAAAGAAAGAAAGAAGCTCAGAAAGAAAGAAACAAGTATCCTCGGTTAACCTAGGTTTAGCATAGTCTGAAGTCTTGTCAGGTGGAGGGAGTTACGGTTGCGTGTCTAGTCTCCTTTGATTTACTTTCTCATGGGTAACCGTGGTGGACCTAGGATTAAGGCTGAAAACTCGAGTAGGCCGAATTTGCTCACAATATGCTAGTTGATCGGTTAGG
>CM071871.1:23097055-23109542 GCA_036759665.1 Gynandropsis gynandra
TTAGGATAAGGACCGAAAGGAGAATTCTAATCCTAGAAAGTCAGGTTTAGAACAACCGAGGTTAGGCCACGAAAGTAGGGTAACGACGGTTGAGGGTGAACGGGCGAATCACAGAGTTTATGGGTTTAGTTCATGGTGTCAGCCACGAAAGTAGGGGGCATCTTGTCTAGATCACGTGTCTATGCCTTGAGAGATGGTAGATATCATGTTAGGATCGTCCGCCTTAGATAGCTTTAACTGGGATTGCATGATAGATAGGTTGATCATTGGTTTTGGTAGTCTTGTGGTGAAACCGGTTTCCTAGGACGTTTATCTCATCGTTAGAACCCAAGTAGTTTAGTTACTTTCAGTATTTCATTCCTTATTCACCTTCTTTCGTTAGCAAGTTTGATTCGTAGTTCGGGTTTAGGTAGTGTTGCGTAGTCTCTATGGGATCGACACCTAAAATACTACACACGTGCCGTGCACTTGCGGGTAGATTAGGTTATATTTAACTCTGATACGCATCACTCTCCTGTATTCCTTTGAATATAAACCCTACTGTGCATGTTCTTGTCATAATATAGAGAGAAACGCTTTATATGGTATCAGAGCAGTAAAAAGTCTCACTTCAAAACTTCTTCTTCCTCTTTTTTCCCCACCGACCCCATCTCATCATGGCTACTCATGGATCTGCTTCTCAAACCCCAGAAACAACTGTCACTTTTGATGAACATGAACCCCAAAAAAACTTGCTCACGGTCAACATGACTCATGTTGCCAAACTCACAACCAACAATTACCTGACATGGAGTATTTAGGTGCGTGCTCTCCTTGAAGGCCATAACCTTCAATGTTTTATTGCTGATGATGCCACCTTTCCACCATCAACCATCACGGTTAATGGTACCACCAGTGAAACTCCAGCCTACACACCATGGAAACAACAGGACATGCTTCTTTTCAGTGCTCTACTAGGAGAAATTTCTGTTCCTCTTCAACCTCTCATTGCTCGTACCGCTTCTGTCAATGAGGCATGGGCAACACTTGCAAACACATATGGCAAAGCCACACATGGTCATGTTTTGCAACTTTGGGAGAAAATCAAAAGAAGCACCAAAGGTTCACTCTCCATTGATGAATATCTTCGTAGCATCACATCAACTGCAGATGAACTCGCACTTCTTGGAAAACCTCTAGATCATGAGGACGTACTTGAAGCCATCCTCGATGGCCTTCCCGAGGAATTCAAACCCATTGCTGATATGGTCCATGCCAAAGACACCCCAATATCAATCAAAGAACTCCATGAGAATCTGATTAATCATGAAGCTAGGCTTGCCTATGTTACTTCATCGCTGCAGACACCCTCATTCCCCATCACTGCAAACAATGCTCAATCTCGTCCTCAGCAAGAACAACAACGAAACATTCAAAATCAACACTGGAATCGCAATTACAGCAACAACAATAACAACTTTCAGCGTCAATCTAGAGGATATCAGGGTCGTTATCAAGCTTGTGGTGTCTTTGGCCACAGTGCTCAACGCTGTTCACAGTTTCGGTTGATCTCTGCTTCGAACAACAATAATGATTCTCCACATCAGCAGCAGTGGACCCCTTTTCCTCGACCATGGCAACCTCAAGCTCATATCACAAGTGTTTCTCCATATGATGCAGGCCAATGAATACTGGACAGTGGAGCTTCGCATCACATAACTTCTGATCTTCAGAACTTGGCTCTCCAAAGTCCTTATCAGGGCGTAGACAACGTTGTTGTTGGAGATGGTTCTAGTGTTCCAATCACTCACACGGGTTCCTTCTCTCTCTCTACTCCTACTCGCACTATGCATTTTGATGATGTTCTTTGTGCTCCTACCATGAACAAGAATATTGTTTCAGTTCACCAGCTCTGCAAATCTAATGGAGTATCTATTGAATTTCTTCCTGATGTTTTTTAGGTGAATGATCTCAGCACGGGGGCGCCAATCCTACAAGGAAAACTTAAGGATGGTGTGTATGAGTGGCCTGCTTCTCCTTTGTCTTCTAAGTTTTCTGCCTTGACGAGTATAAAGTCCACTTTGTCCGAGTGGCACTCGCGTCTAGGACACCCATCTTTACCTATTTTGCATTGAGTTGTTTCTCAGTTTGGGTTATCGTTGTGTAAGGATTCCCCTTCCATGTTCTGCAATTCTTGAAAGCCATAAACTTCCATTTTCTACATCAACTATCACATCTTCTTGACCTCTTCAGCTTATTTACTCAGATGTTTGGATGTCTCCCATTGTCTCTATTGATGGTTTTAAGTACTATGTTCTGTTTGTCGACCATTATACACGATACTCTTGGCTCAATCCTCTTAAACGCAAGTCTCAAGTCCTAGATAAATTCACCAAATTCAAATTCATAGTTGAAAACAAATTCAACCGTAAAATCACTTCTCTATACACTAATAATGGCAGTGAATTCATTGCCATGGCGTCTTTTCTAGCTTCTCATGGCATTTCACATTACACCACTCCTCCTCATACCCCCGAACACAATGGTATCTCAGAACGTCATCATAGACATATAGTAGAAACCGGTCTATCACTCCTCATGCATGCCAACTTGCCAGTCTAATTTTGGTCTTTTGCCTTCACTACAACCATTTATCTGTTCAATAGACTCCCAACACCAGTTCTTAACATGCGTAGTCCTTTTGAATGTTTGTTTCAAGAGTCACCGAATTACATTAAAATTAGGGTCTTTGGCTGTCTTTGTTTTCCTTGGCTTCATCCCTATTCCTCTCACAAACTAGACCCCCATTCACGTCCCTGCAACTTTCTTGGTTACTCTGCTACTGAGAATGCTTATATTTGTTTTGATCCTACTACAAATCGCATATTTGTGTCCCGTCATGTCCAATTCCATGAGTCACTCTTCCCATACACTGACCAAGCCAAATTCTTTCCGAGAATGTCCTCTTCTGTTTCCCCAGTTTCTGATAATGAGTCTCCTCCAAGTACATTGGTTCACAAACCTCATTATTCCATCTGCCTCTCATCACACCATCCTCCATGGTTCAGCCCTGGTTCTCAGAGCCCTGTCCAAACATCACTGAAGTACTCGCTGCACCTCTAGCAATTGCAGAAACTACAGATTCGTCTGCCTCTCTAGTAGCTGTTTCTGCTGCTTGCTTGTCTCAGAAGAGGCTCCTCCACCTGTGCCTTCACATTCATCAAGCAACACTCATTCCATGCAAACAAGGTCAAAGAACAACATCGTGAAGCCAAATCCTAAAGTCTCTCTTGTAGCAGTTAGTTCAGCCCATACTACTGAACCTGTCACTGCTGGTCAAGCCCTTAAAGATCCCCTTTGGAGAGCTACTATGACAGAAGAATTCAATGCTCTTGTAAAACATAGAACCTGGGAACTCGTTCCTCCTTCTGAAGCTTCAAATGTTGTTGGTTGCAAGTGGGTATTTCGTGTTAAGCAGCTTCCCGATGGCTCAATTGATAGACCCAAAGCTCGTCTTGTGGCTACGGGATTCCACCGGCTTCCAGGAGTGTATTTCTATGAAACATTCAGTCCCGTTCATAAAACCAGTCACCATTCGTGTAGTTCTCAGTCTTGCCATCTCCAAAGGGTGGTCCTTGCGTAAAGTGGATGTTAACAATACCTTCCTTCAAGGCACTCTTTCTGAAGAAGTGTTCATGTCACAACCCCATTCATCGACAGAGATCACCCTCATCATGTTTGCACACTTCACAAGACTATCTGTGGTCTAAAACAAGCACCTCGTGCTTGGTACATGGAAATGAAAAAGTTCCTTCTTGCTAATGGCTTCAAGAACTCACTTGCAGACACTTCTCTTTTCATTCTGCATCATGGTGACATGACACTGTTGGTTTTTATTTATGTGGACGAAATTATTGTCACAAGTAACTCAAGAACTCGGGTTCAAGAATTCATTACATCATTGGCTGCTCGATTTTCTTTAAAAGATCTTGGTGATCTATCCTTCTTTCTCGAGGTTGAAGCAACCAGAACAGCCTCTGGCCTTCTTCTCTTACAGCGAAAATACATTAGTGATCTGCTCACTCGCCAAAATCTTCAAGACGCCAAACCTATCAACACACCTATGGATTCCTCCTCTCGACTTACAACAATCAGTCCTGATCCAACTATGTTTCGAAAAGTAGTTGGGGGCCTTCAGTATTTGTCGCTTACGCGACTTGATATCTCATTTGCTGTGAAAAACTATCACAATTTTTGAATCAACCAACAGATGAACATTGGACAGCTGCCAAAAGGGTGCTATGCTATCTTGGAGGCACAAGCGGTGCACTTTCTTTCAGCATAAAATCCGCTCTCACTCCATGCTTATAGCGATGCAAATTGGGCTAGGGATCACCTTAACTTCAAATCTACAGGAGCATATGTTGTGTTCATTGGTAAACACCTCATCTCTTGATCTTCCAAGAAGCAAAATGTTCACTCCAATCATATACTGAAGCGGAATACATGTCTGTGGCTAACACTACAGCAGAACTATGTTGGCTTGTCTCCTTACTTAGCGAAATTGGTGTCTTCTTGGCTGCCCCACCTATGATTTACTATGACAATGTTGGGGCTACGTATCTTAGTGCCAACCCGATTTTCCACTCTCGGATGAAGCATCTTGCATTGGATTTTCTTTTTGTTCGAGATCAAGTTTCCTCAGGTGCACTTTGGGTCACACGTGTTACTTCTGTAGACCAGCTAGCTGATGTTCTTACAAAGCCATTGCCGAGAGCTTCTTTTTTCCGATCTTTGCGTCAAGATTGGACTCACCCCATGTGCTCCATCTTGAGGGGGCGTGTTAGGAATCTCAATATTCTCATAATATCTTCTGTATCCTCTGTTAGTTATATTAGGAAAATGCCTATAACTACAAGATCTGATTGCCTGTATTCCCTCCCTGTAATTCTTCCGTAATCCTCCATCACTCTCCTGTATTCCTCAGAATATAAACCCTACTGTACATGTTCTTGTGATAATATAGAGAGAAACACTTTATATATGAAAATATATGCACGTGTATATATACATGTGTATGCATAAATACACGTATATATGATGATGATTTAGCGAGAAGGTGGTAAGTTAGTTTTCATCTTTATTTATTTTATCAACCAAACGAACATCCTTTAATCTCACCGTCAATTAAAATTGGCGATATGTTTTTCCTAAGATATTTGGGTCAAAAATAAGGAAAAGGAAATCTCATGGTGGTTCATATAGTTCTATACAAAACAGGTAAATTTAATGAGGTATGCAGAACACATATGACTTTTCTACCAAAACTAATTGATATGTTTAACTTATTATCCATGAGCGAGCTGATTTAAGTCTTGCACTAAAAAGTTAGATTTACAAGGACTTCGACGTTGGGTTGTAGTCGAACTTAGGTTTTTAAGTTTTGGCATAAAGCATCCCCAATGCACATGACAATGTGAAACATGTTTTAGGGTTACCATTGTAATGATTTTAGGGTCATACATGTTTAATTTAAATAATTTCGTAATTTCTGATTCATTGAGGGATCAAATTATAAATAATAAAAAATATATTTATTATAAATATATGAGTGACGTGATCCCGATTGGAACAACGCCGCGACTCACTTTCTTCTACCTAATTATTGACCCGAGGCTCCAAGACAAGTCCGCTTAACGAACACACTTTACGATCTTGTCTATTTAAGGCTTTGGTTATTTTCTAGGCTATTTATGAATAGCCTTGCATGGCTACTTAACATTTAATGGCATTTATGGTCTTGCATGGCCACCTTTGACTACATATGGCCGGCCATGAACACCTTGTAGAACAACTTTTGAATTTTTCGATTGAATCTTGATTTTCCTTTGTGAAATCATCCTTGTTGGTGTGTCATATCCAGCAAAACCCGTTGGTAAGTAACATCCATCATTCATTCATTCATCGTTGGTGCATAATATCCTTCGAAGATGAGCCGGTGAATCGAGAGCTATTCCACAACTCTCGTGTGACCATTCGCTCCACTTGCCTTGTGCGAATAGTCGTGTGACTCGGCTGCAGCAAGGCCTATCCATCTAACCTACGTCTAGAGTGTCGTTCCAGTTGAATCGCGTCACAAAGCAAATTAAAATCAATAAGATGCTGATTTGGATCCTCAGTGGGGCTCTCTCTGAATGCTGTGTCACCGAGCATTTGAATGAATGCTGGTTGTAGATCAACGCGGGCATCCCTTCTAACGATGTGATGCGTTATCAAAGTTAAATAAATAACCTAAACTGCCAGCAAATGCACGACACGTGTGTAGTACTTCAGGTGTCAATCCCACAGGGACCACGCAACACAACCTAAACTCAAACTACGAATCAAACTTGCTAACGAAGGAAATACGATTTTAAGAATGAAATACTAAAAACAAATAAACAAACTAATTCTTAAGAATGAGACAAACGTTCCAAAAAACCGGTTTCACCACAAGACTACCGAAACCAACAATCAACCTTTCTATCATGCAATCCCAGTCAAGTTATCTAAGACAGATGATCCTTATATGATATCTACCCTCTCTCAAGGCATAGACACGTGATCTAGTCAAGTTATCCCCTACTTTCATGGCTAACACCTTGAACTAAACCCATAAGATCTGTGATTCACGTTTTACCTTCAACCGCTGCTACCCTACTTTCGTGGCCTAACCTCGGTTGTTCTAAACCTGATCTTCTAGGACTAGAATTCTCCTTTCGGTCCTTCTCCTAATCCCTAACACATGCATCTACGTGGCCATCGCAAATACAAGTAAATTAAGCACTCAGATAAAGAATAGATAAACGAAAATGGGAAGATGCATTCAAAGATAAATCAAAAGTGGTTCCGAGATAGCCATGGGCTAATCCCTTCTCCTAGAACAAACAAATTACCCGCTCATGCGTCCGTAAACAATCATAAACGAAATAGAAGGTCTAAGGAACATGAAAACCAAACGAAACCGAAGTGTGGGTTGATCTCCAATGCTCCTTGTAAGTCTCCTTCGCAAGAACCTTCTTCTTCTCTCTACTCTCTCTCCTCGATCAAGAACTCAAAACTGAGTGAATGCGCTCGACCTCTCACTCCTCTCCTTTTCTTTCCTTCCTCTTTTCTTTCCTTTCCTCCCTGTTTTTCCTTCTGGACGTTCAGTTATTCCTTATGTTGCAGCAGCCACCGATTGTTGTCTTTTTATGAGTTTCCATTCTTGAATAAGTTGGGTGACGTTTCCATTACTTTCTCCAGCAAAATATCACTTATTCCTCTTCTCTAAAGTCGTTTTCCTTATTGTATAAGTCCCCAACAAACTCCCATTTGTTTTAATTCAAATTAACTTATGTGGAGTTGCAGGTGACGGATGCGACCCGCGCGGGCTGGGTAAGTGACCCGCTCGGGTGCGGTGCGGAAGATCGCACAAGAACGCGATGGAGAATGAGGCAGCCCGCTCGGGCTTGAAGGTGCCCTGGTCAGGCTGTGCTGCTGCCCGCTCAGGCTGTGGTGTTGCCCGATCGGGCTGAGGCCCCGGGCGTGGTAGTTCTTGCCCGACTCGTGCTCAATTTGCTGGCAAAATCACCGTAACAAATGCCCGCTCGGGCTAGGGACTTACCCGCGCTGGTAGTGGCTATTCCTTGCCAATTTTCGTCCCATTTGTCCCGTGATGATCCTCAATGTTGGTACTTTGTCTCGTGCACGTTCTTTAGCTCCGAAATGAACCAAATACGCTAAAAACCTGTAAGAACATGAAAACACGAAAACAAGTAAAACATATATGGAATCATACATAAAGCATCCCATCTATATCATAAACATCTCTAAAATTGTGCAAGAAATACGTATGAAAACGAGATGATCAAAATCCCCCAGACTTGAATGTTTGCTTGTCCCTAAGTGATAACACGTAGTGTGTATCACTTTTATGCTAGGTATTCGCATTATTTTCGGATAGATTTCATAGCACGAGTTACAAAATCCGATACGAATGTTCTTTATATACGCCTTTTTTGGTTGTTTTCAGGTTTTAAGGCGACAAGGCCTAAACGAGCGTTAAAATGGAAATTCTTGGATTAAACCGCATATATTGGAAGATACAAATCACTTGGAGCCAAATTCAAGCCACGGAACCTAATGGAATACCCGAGCATCGAGCGGAAAGAGCAAAGCATGGAATGAAAAGTGCCCGCTCAGGTAAGGAGGCTACCCGCTTAGGCAAAAGCTATGGGGATAATAACAGAAGATTTCACACGACCCGGGCACAAGGTGAACATGGTCGGGTGACCATGCTCGCTCCGGCTGCAACAGGGAGCCCGCTCGGGCTGAAATTAGGATTGAAAATCCCCGAGAGTGAACACGACTCGGGCTGGTAGACCATGCGGTCGGGTAACGATGCCCGCTCGGGCTGGACAATGTATACGATCGGGCTGCCTTTAGCACGACAGGGTGAAATGTGTGCCCGAACGGGCCGCCTTTCTCACAACAACCTGTTTTTAGAGTTTGAACGAGCAAAAGAGAAAAAGAAAGGAGTTCCAGAGAGGATAGGGCGACGGCTAGGGCAAGGAAAGGCTTGGAATTCATCAGGAAAGGCTCGGGAGAAGCTGGAGAAGGAGAGAAGCATCAATCCGAACTTCGGTAACACGATAGGGAAGATCACAACATCGTATTTCCTAGGTTTTATCATGTCTAGGGTTGTGTTATCTTCATTGACAGTAAATTCGATGAGTGAGTAGATTCCCAACTATGGGCTAGAGATATCGGTTTTGTAATGGATATGCGAATTATGCGTTAATGCTTAGATCTATTGAACTTTTCTTGATATTCGGTTTTACAATCAACATCCTAAACGCTCATACTAGTGCTACCCGCTCAGTAACTTAGGAATTCGTGTTTTGCTGGAAGGTTAAAATATGAATCCGGAACTGTTGATTGTAGGTTAAGTTTGATTAATGAGAATCTGACCGGTTGGTTAATCAGTTTAGGAATTAGGATTGCGCGCTTAACGCTACCGTAGTTACGAGTTAATCGCTACTGGAAGGTAGGATTACACGTAATTATGGTTAGGAGGTTTAGGCTCGGTAGAAGCAGTCCTCACTTTAGAGCATGAATTCCCCGTTTTCAAGATAGTTCGATAGGTTTATGATCCTTCGTAGTTACATCCTTGCGATTCCCGGTATCCCGAAACCCGTAGTGTTCTTAATTGTCAAGCCTTCCTTATCTTTCCATCGCTGTCATTACTTACCTTAGAGTTTTTAGATATTTACATCACGTCACCATCTATTTCACACTGTCTTAGTTTAGTTATATTCTTAGAACGGGCTGCATTAGTCCCTAGGGTTCGACCCTCGTACTACACGAACCGTATACTTGCGGTAGAGTGGTCTAGGAAATATTTTAGCTTGAATTTCCAATCATCAAGTTTTTGGCGCCGTTTCCGGGGACTAATTACGGTCTAGACTAGGAATTAGCTAGATTAAGATCTAGTCCTTTCCGGAGTGTTAGTCATTTTCCGCATTTTCTTTTCTTTTTGTTTTATCGAGTCTATTTTATCTACTTTAGATCTGCACTTTGGTAGTTCGTCTCTTGTTGTGCAGGCACCTTTGTATGAGAAGCTCCACACAAAAGCTACTCGTATACGATCCCGAGGTCAAGCGGACACTACGAAGTCTGCAACAAAAGAGGAGGATTGGACTAGCGGATTCTGAGTCCGAAGTAGATAAAGAGCGCAGTCAACAGACATATGCCTCCGAAGAGGAAGGAACCGACAGCGCAAGAAGCGAAGAAGGTCACGCAAATAACCCCGGAATGGCTGCTGCTGATGAAACTTACAGAGGCTACACCGCTCCAAAGCACACTCAGTTGCTTTCGTGCATGGCCCGCACCGTTGAGAATCAAGTTGAGCTACAACCCGCCTTCATCCAAAAGCTCAACAACTCTGCTTTCAGAGGAATGGAGAATGAAGATCCGAACTCCCACCTCATGGACTTCAAGATGCTCTGCAGCACCACCAAAGTTGGCACGAGATGCAACAATTCTTTCCGGATCCCAGGATGCTACTCGCCAAGAATCACATAAATTCTTTCCTACAAGTAAGAGGCGAGACTCTACACGATGCATGGGAGCGCTTTAAGAACTATCAGCGAATATGCCAACATCATGGAATGGATAAGAAGTACCTGATCACGAGCTTTATACAAGGTCTCCAAGAGACCACACGCTTCATGATCGTGGCAGCGGGCGGTGGTTCCCTCAGCAACCTCACTTTCAATCAACTCGAAAACTTGATCGAGAGCATGGCGAGGGAAGGAGGCAAGAAGGTCGGTGACTACAACCGTGATTACCCGTCCAAAGTGGCAGTAAATGAGTTAGGCATAGCCAACCCAGCGGATTTGAAGCAGCAAGTTGGCGAGATATACAGGATGATAGCAGGCCTTCATGTCGACCGACAAGATGTATCCGTAGGTCAAGGGATCGAGGAAGTGAATTATGTCAGCAATCGGGCCTACTAGCAAAACTACATCAAGAGCCATCCCATCCTGTCTTATGGAAACACGAGCAATGTAGCAAATCCGCATGATTTCCAACCGCGGATGATGGAAAGAAACCAAAACCAAGGTTTCCAGCCGAGAGGGAGTGGCCAAGACTACGGCTATCAGCCTCGCGCATAATCTTCAGGTGACTCCAAAATTCTTTTTATGCTCAAACTGATGTATCAAGAACAGAAAAGTGCGCTTGGAGGAATTAGGGCTGAACAAGAGGACATGAGGAAGAGAATGGACAGTTTCCAGACGCACTTAAGGCTTCTGGAGACGCAAGTGGCACAGCTAGCCCAAGGGTCTAGCAGACAACCCGGACAGCTCCCTGGGAAACCCGAGACAAACCCCCGGGAGAAAGTAAATGCCATTTTCCTAAAGAGCGGGAGCACGGTAGAGCAACCCATGCCTTCCACAGCTGCATGAGGAGAGCCTTTGAGTAATAAGATCGAACAACCCATCACTCAAGCCGTGGAAGAGAAGAAGACCGAGGAAGAAGAGAGGGAGTTGCCCTACGTAGCACCTCCCCCGAGGGTACCACCCTTATCCTTTCCACAGCGCCAAAGGAAGCAGAGCGACGATGCTCAATTTGCCCAATTCGTGGAACTCTTGAGGAAGCTGCAAGTCACCATCCCGTTCTACGACGCGCTCATGAAGATCCCATCCTATGCCAAATTCCTCAAAGACATCATAATGAGGAAAAGAACCATAGACAATGAGATGGTAATGGTCACGAACTCACTCATACAACCCCCTACCATGGCCGAGAAGATGCCCGATCCAGGTAACTTTGTCATTCCTTGTAAGATCTACGATTATGAGATCGAGCATGCACTAATCGATATCGGAGCGAGTGTAAGCTTGCTACCATTGTCTCTTGTTGAGAAGCTTAATCGAGTAGGAGATCTTCAGCCCACGCGCATGCAAATCACCTTAGCCGATCAATCCATACGGAGTCCCGTAGGTATATTGACAAATGTAGCTGTACAAGTGGAAGAATTCTTGTTCCCCGCGGATTTTGTAGTTGTGGACATGGAGATCAATCCGAAGATCCCCGTCATTTTTGGAAGACCATTCCTCAACACGGCAAAAATGGTCATTTATTGCGCTAAAGGCAGGCTGGTAATGAAATTTGGAGACGAGTCTATCGAGTTCAAGCTCGACGATGCACTCAAGAAGCCATATACGACTGAACCCGTAATGCATGTTACCACAATGGATGCACGAACGGAGAAAATTCAACGTGAACATCGCGACGTCCATGCCGTGGAGATACCACTTTCCAAATGCATCGGGAGCCAATTTCAGTCACCACATTACGTCGATGCATACACGCATATCAGGGAGAAGCCAAATATCCCTCAGTCGAGAATAAGCCCGCGCGGGCAGCACCAATTTTAGGAGACCCGCCCGGGCGGTTACACAGCCCGACTCGGGCACCCATCACGGGGATAAATGGTGAAATTGGTAATCCGAGTGGGTTGATCGATGAGCCCGATCGAGCAGAACAAATGGACAAGAACCCGCCCAGGCGACCTCTCAGCCCGACTCGGGCACCACTCACGGGGGTAAATGACACATTATGGAACCCGAGCAAGGCAAAGAACAAGCCGGATCGGGCACTTGATTTGAACCAAAATCCGCACGGTTTAATCGAGACTTCAACGCGAGCTGCGGTTCTTTGACCATACATCTCATCTCCCACACCCTCGATGGCCCGCATGCACACTTATTGATGCGTATCAGAGTTAAATATAACCTAATCTACCCGCAAGTGCACGGCACGTGTGTAGTATTTTAGGTGTCGATCCCACAGAGACTACGCAACACTACCTAAACCCGAACTACGAATCAAACTTGCTAACGAAAGAAGGTGAATAAGGAATGAAATACTGAAAGTAACTAAACTACTTGGGTTCTAACGATGAGATAAACGTCCCAGGAAA
>CM071871.1:23176639-23201558 GCA_036759665.1 Gynandropsis gynandra
TGAGGAGCCCGAGCTGAACCTTCAGAACTTGCGCAACCGAAGGGCGATAACGATCGAGAGGTACAGAGTAATATGAAGCTACAAGGACGAGCACGGTCGAAACTTGGAAGTCGACCTACACGAGATCCAGATGCCCGGATTGGACGAGGAGGGCTCTCGATTCAGGATTGACCCAGCCATCGGACACATCGGCCCGGGTCTAGGTGAGGTAGATCCACCTCCAGCAGCTGCACTAGGACCTTCGATGTCTCGACAACGCAAACGACGCGCCACTCACTCTCGCGCCCGACCAGAGTACCCTTATCGTCGCTCTGACTTCCCTTGCATGGAAGGTGTCTCCGAAGTTGTCAGGTATGTTGCGGAGGAGACTAGATATCAGTCTTACATGGCAGAGCAGAGGTACGACCTCGAGGCGGCGAGGCACGACATTGAGGCTGCGAGATATGCGGAGCAGCAACAGTTTCAAGAGCAGTCGATTCAGCACACGTACTACCTAACAGAGTCCGTTCGCAGATTCCAGCAGCTCAGAATGCAGCACTAACAGGAGCCATACGTGCCGATCCCGCAGGACTACCACAGTGGCGCCATTCTGTACCGGCCGTACATTCTATACGAGCTACAGTCTTTCTACTTCCCACCTGGGGAAGGGGCACCCGCGGAGCCAGCAGACCCTCCGGCCACCCGCGGTGGAGAGGAAGAGGATTAGACCATTCTTCATTTTTCCTTTTTTTCTTTCTTTTTCTATTTCTTGTTTTACGAACTATTTTTTCTTATTTCTTTTTAGTTTTCGCGCTTATGTACGCTCTTTGAGAATTATTGATTTAGTATCTTTTGCGTTGCATGATTCACATCACACGTCCTTCACGATAACACCCGCATTAGAGCAATAAAGTATCACAAATTCGGATGTATCATAGATTCGATAAAGCTAAAAACACCAGGTGTATTCGCTCTTATTCTTTCATATATTTCTCGGATTTATTTTTTTGGCATGTGGGTATCCCTCATAGATCTCGAACACCGGGACTGTGTTCCGTTCAAGGGTGTCTCTCACAGATATCTCACACCCGGAGTGTGTGTCGTTCAGGTCTGGGGGGGGGGTACTCTTCGTTTTGAGTGATACGATTTTTTTAGAGTGACATATTTGCGATTAGGATTAGGATTAGGAATAATTGATGGATACCTAGTACAAATTTACGAGCTTTAGTCAATTCTTGCGACATTGTCGAATCGTGAACAATAGTCTAGGTTTGCTTAGAAGCCTTTTGGATACCAATTAGTTGAGTAGTTGTGTTTGAAGCCATGATCTATAGTTGAATTCACCTCCTAGGTTTCGGTACCAAGTAGCCATATCTCCATGTATACCGTCTAGCCTTTGCTTGTTTGATATATCTTTACCGTTCATAGTCATTAGATGCCACACGCTTATACTCCGCTTTCATCTACGATAAATTTCTGACTATTCCGAGTTAGGATTGACATGAGTACATCGATGATTGATGGTTCGGGTCTAAGTGGTGGGTAGAGGCGCTGTTCTACGTCGTAAGGGTTAGAGTGATGCGTAATCTAGAAAAAATAAAAAGCGAAAAAATAAAAAATAAAAATATATTCAATAACGCTCCTCTTCACTCCGATAAGGTCACACGATCTTGTGAGTGTGCCATAGGCAGCCTGGGTCTAAGTAGAAAGCCATTCCTCTTCGACTTCGACGTCCTAGGAACAAAGCGTGGATCTAAGTATCGGAAAAATAATAAGATCGAGAAAAAACGAGTTTAATGATATCAAAAGCTTAGGGGAATTAGTATGGAGATCGCTTGGACGTTATCTAGGGTTGTGAAATAGACTTAGATTTTTGGTAGGATTTCATGGCTCGAACTAGGAATCAAACTTGCTAACGAAAGAATGTGGATGAGGAATGAAATACTGAAAGTAAATAAAGTACTCGGGTTCTAACGATAAGACAAACGTCCTAGGAAACCGGTTTCACCGCAAGACTACCGAAACCAACGATCAACCTATCTGTCATGCAATCCCAGTTAAAGCTATCTAAGGCGGATGATCCTAATATGATATCTACCCTCTCTCGAGGCATAGACATGTGATCTAGACAAGCTGGCCCCTACTTTCGTGGCTGACACCTTGAACTAAACCCATAGACTCTATGATTCACCCGATCACCCTCAACCGTTGCTACCCTACTTTCGTGGCCTAACCTCGGTTGTTCTAAACCTGATCTTCCAAGACTAGAATTCTCCTTTCGGTCCTTCTCCTAATCTCTAACACATGTATCTACGCAGCCGTTCGCAAATACAAGTAATTTAAGCACTCAGATAAATAATAGATGAACTAAAACGGGAAGATGCATTCAAAATAGATCAAAAGTGGTTCCGGGATAGCCAAGGGCTAATCCCTTCTCCTAGAACAAACAAACTACTCGCTCATGCGTCTGTAAAGAAACATAAACATAGTAGAAAGTCTAAGGAACATAAAAACCAAACAAAACCGAAGTGGTAGTGCTCGATCTCCAATGCTCCTCGCTTGTCTCCTCGCAAGAATCTCCTTAATCTTCTACTGAACTAATCTCCAATGTAAGCTTGCTTCAATGACGTCGTTTGCCTCCTTTTAAGCCTCCTGAGTCGGTCTAGATGTTGCCTAAATTGCCCCACCGACTTCCTTTTTTTTTAAGTTAAGTTTACTTAACTTAATAAGTGATTTCGGGCCGCCATCCGATCGGGCATTGAGTGTGCCCGCTCGGGTGCGGCTAGGGCGAGTCGTGCGGATGTGTGGGCTGGAATGCATGCCCGATCGGGCATGGTATGTGTGCCCGCTCGGGCACAAGGCAAATGGTCGGGCAAGTCATGCCCGAGTCGTGCAAATGGTGCACAAGTTTGGCCGAAGGTCTTGCCCGGTCGTGCAAGAGTTGTGCCCGATTTGGTGGAGGCTTTTCTTGCTCAATCTCGTTCCGTTTGTCCCGTGATGATCCTTGAAGTTGCTCCTTAGCTCCGTGCATGTCCTTTTAGCTCCAAAATGATCCAAATACGCGTAGAGACCTGTAAGAACATGAAAACACGGAAACAAGTAAAACGGAAACGGAATCATACGTAAAACATCACATATATATTATGACTAAATCTTCGAATTTTTCGTGCTAGTATCCATCGTTATTAGATTCTTCCTACGCTTGGATTTAGTTTTGTTTAAGGACAAACAAAGGTTCAGGTCTGGGGGAGTTTGATAACACGTAAAAATGTATTAGTTTTAGGCTAGGTATTCGTCTCGTTTTCGCATAGATTTGATAGCACGAGTTACATTTCCGATACGATTAATCTTTACATACGCCCATTTTATTGGTTTTCAGGTTTTAAGGCGACAAGGCCTAAACGAGCATAAAAAGGCAAATTTCTTAACCAAACCACTGAAATTGAAGATACAATTCACTCGGAGCCAAAATCAAGCCACATAACTCAAAGGAACACCCGAGCATAGAGCGGATGAAGTAAAAGCATGAAATCAAGAGTGTCCGCTCGGGCACTGAAGTCTAACGGCTCAGGCAAAACCTACGGGGTTAATTGCAACACTTTGCACGACCCGGGCACGAAGACAACAGATCGGGTGACCACACCCGATCGGTCGCAACATGGTACCCGGTCGGGCATTAATTAGTCCTGAAAATCCCCGAGAGTTTACACGACTCGGGCTGTTCAACCACGCGATCAGGAAGTATTGCCCAATCGGGCTTAGCACTCTACACGATCGGGCGCGCCTCTGCACGACCGGGTAAAATGTGTACCCGAGCGGGCCGCCTTTCACGCAACAACCTTAATTTAGAGTTTGAACGAGCAAATTAAAGGAACAGAACAGATCCAGAGGCAAGGGGGCGACGCCTAGGGCAAGGAAAGGCTTGGAAATCATCAGGAAAGGCTCGGGAGACGCTGGAGAAGGAGAGAAGCATCAATCCATACATCGGTAACACAATAGGGAAGATCGAGGCATCGTGTTTCCTAGAGTTTCTCATGTTTAGGGTTATGTCATCTTCATTGTCAGTAAACTCCATGAGTGAGTAGATTCCCAACTATGGGTTAGGGATATCGGTTTTGTAACGGATGTACAAATTTATGCTTTAATGCTTAGATCTATCGTATTTGTCTTGATATTCGGTCCTATAATCAACATCGTAATGCCTATACTAGTGCTGCCCGCTCAGTAACATAGGAATTCGTATTTTGCTGGAAGGTAAAAGTATGAATCCAGAACTGTTGAATTGTAGGTTAAGTTCGATTAATGAGAATCTAACCGGTCGGTTAATCGACTTAGGAATTAGGATTACGCTCGTAACGCTGCCATAGTACGGGTTAATCGCTGCTGGAAGGTAGGATTGCACGTACGTATGTTTAGGAGGTTTAGGCTCGGGAGAATCACTCCTCACCTTAGAGCATGAATTTCCCGTTATCAAGATAATTTGATAGGTTTATGATCTTTAGTTGTTACATCCATACGATTCTCGGTGTCCTGACAACCGTAGTGTTCTTTATCGTCTAGTCTTCCACAACCTTCTATCCATGCCACCATTTAGTTTAGTCTTTTAGATATTTCGCACCACGACATCATCTACTTCTCACCTTCTTAGTTTAGTTACATTCTTAGAATTGGCTGCATTAGTCCCTAGAGTCCGACCCTGGTACTACACAAACCGTATACTTGCGGTGAAGTGGTCTAGGAAATATTACTACTTGAATTTCACCACATCATTCTACATTCTCTTGCAACGTGCATTGATAAGCCACGTGTTCTGTATCTCCATAATTTACGCAGTACATGGCATTCGCTGCATTACCCGTCGCTCTGCTCTGATTCGGGTCGTATAGGCGACGAGTTCTGTTAGGCATACCTCTCGGTGTTGACCACATGGTGTGGTTCATGGCAAGGTTATCGATCAGCTCGTATGCCTCCTCGACGCTCAGATCCATAAATGATCCTCTGGCAGCGTTATCCAACGTCGTTCGGTGTTCATGTTCCCTTTGTAAAAGGTTCGGATAACATACTGCTGCCCAAGACCATGGTGTGGACACATCTCTAGAAGATCCTTAAATCTTCCCTACGCTTCAAACAAAGTTTCTCCATCTCTGCATCTAAACGTTGTGATTTCCTCCCTCATCTGAATCGTCTTGCTCAGAGGAAAGAAGCGTGATAAGAACAATGTGCAGAGCTGATCCCAAGTAGTGATAGATCCAGCAGGGAGCGATTGCAGCCAAGTTTTCGCTCTTCCCCAAATTGAGAAGGGGAAGAGATGCAATAAGATCGCGTCTACGTGGCTGATAACACGTAATTTGTTATAGTTTTTATATCATTCTTAGGTCTAGTTTAGAGTAGATTATTTATATTTCATTCATCTATTGAGCATATTCGAAGACTTTATCCACATTTCGTGTTTTGTGTAGGAAACGAAGGATTGAAGAGAAACACGAGTGATTATGCAATCTAAACCCGAAAACGAAGCTGTGTAACAAGGTTCGGCTTATGCAAGGCCACGGATGGAAGCGAGCACTCAAACACCAAGCGAAAGGAGCGGAAACTACACTTCAAGACATGCCCGCTCGGGTGACTAGGGAGTGCCCGGTCGGGCTATTTCATGCCAATCAACCCCGTAGCCTTACACGACTCGGGTGCTCAAAGGATATGCTCGGGCATAGGTGCCCGCTCGGGTGCATTTGGAGTGCCCGCTCGGGCTGATTCATGGCAGAAAACCCCGTAAGTTTGCACGACTCGGGCTGATGAAGTACACGGTCGGGCATGGTGCCCGATCGGGCTCATTTGTGTGTGCACGATCGGGTAGGTCACCTGCACGATCGGGTAAAGAGAATGCCCGCTCGGGTCCAGCGCTCCAACAAACTTTCCTAAGATCTAGATCGGCAAAATTAAAAGGGAAAAATCAGATCTAAAAAGAGGGGGACGAACCAGAACACATCAGAGGAGATTGGGAGACATTAGGGCAAGGAGAAGAAGGAAGAAAACGACGGATCTACGGATCGGGAGCGAGAAGAATCTACCGAAGGCATCGGTTTATGAATAGGGAGTCATCTCTTTCTACATCTATGTCGAATCTAGACTTCTCTTGTGTTTCCTTGTCTGTATTTATGTCTGAGTAGATTCCTTGCCATGGGTTAGAGAGATTTGCTACGTTGTAATGAAGTCTTACGCTTAATGAATGGTGATGCTTAATGCTTTCATTACCTGTACGCCACTTGAATGAATGAATTTGGTTTCTATCATGTTTTCAGATTTCATGGTTGTTCTTAATGCTTTCTCTACCTGTACGCCACTTGATTGAATGATCTTAGAAATCTAATAAACCAACGCCAGGGCATTAGGTTTCGGAACAAAGCCATGATTTAGGGTTTAGCCGGTTTAGAATCTACGCCAGGTCAATCGGTTAAATCTAGGGATTAGGATAGCAGACGTAATGCGTCTATGCATGTAAGATGCGCAATGGATACATTGGCATATGCATGCTAGATAGTGGACAAGTCTACGCCAGTCAGTTCCTATAGGAGAGCTTGAATTCCCTGAATCCATGATAGTGCCTTAGACCAATTATCCTTTTAGAACTTCATTACATTTTTATGCAAACTCTCGACACCCATGGTGCCTAGTCATAAAGTCTATTCTCTTCGATTTAGTTTAGTTCAGCTCAATCAAAATCACAACTTTAGTCACCTCACACGTCTAATTCAATTAGTTCAATAGCTACGAAGTCGCATCAATTCCTTGTGTTCGACCCTAGTTACTACACGATCCGTATTCTTGCGGAAGCGTTAGTCTAGGTTTTATAACTCGATATAACGCATATCAAGTTTTTGGCGCCGTTGCCGGGGAATTGATTACGGCTTAGGAGTTAGGAAACTTTTAGATTAGACATTAGGTTTTTAGGAGTCTTGTTTGTTTCTTGCTTTTTCGTGTTTTTGTTTGTCATTTCGTTTAGAGTCAAGTTCTTTTGCTTCTCGTATCTCACGTGATCTTTGTGTTTGTCTTCTTTTTCTTGTGCAGCTTAATTGTGCATGAGAAACACCGGAAAAGCGGATCTAGTTTTCGACCCCGACATCGATAGAACGCTCCGAAAACTACGGAAAGAATCGAAAGCTAGTGCAAGCAATTCAGTTGATAACACGCAAGCACATTTGGATTTTCAAACCGAGGAAGTGATTGAACAACCGTTTGTTGAAGAGCTAATGGCCGAACGTCAAGATATGAACGTTCAAAACGCGCAACGAGTGCAACCGGCACTGACCTATGGATCATACACGGTCCCTAGGCACACGCAGCTCTTATCTTGCATTGCAAGAAGAAACGCCCGCGTAGAGCTTCAACCGGCATTTATTCAAATGCTTGGTAACGCGGCGTTTAGAGGGAGACCAACCGAGGACCCAAACCAGCATCTCACTGATTTCAAGATGCTATGTCGAACCATAAGGGCTGGAGATGGGGTATCGGATGAGGATATAATGCTAGCTGCTTTCCCGTTCTCGGTGAAAGATAGAGCACAAGATTGGCTATATTCGCAACCAGCGAATTCTATTGCGTCATGGGATCAGCTAGAGGAAAAATTTATGACGAGATTCTTCCCTCAAAACAAAGCTCAGCTAGCCAAGAACAACATCAACACATTTGTGCAAGGGGCAGCCGAGAGTTTGTATGAAGCGTGGGAGCGATTTAAAGGCTACCAACGCCTTTGCCCACATCACGGTATGGATCAAAGTTACCTCATATGCAACTTCATGCAAGGTTTATCGGACAATACGAGGATTTTGATCGTAGCCGCTGCTGGAGGTTCCTTAAGCAACCTCACCTTCCCACAAGTCGAGGATCTCATAGATCGTATGGCTTACGAAGGAAATCAAACCGCCGGAGAGTATAATCGCAACACTCCAGCGAGAGTAGCTAACGTGGATAATACGCGATCCATATATGCCGAGTTAGCGGAAATGAGAGCTGAAATGAGAGCTGAGATGAAAAGTGAATTCAATGAGCTCCGCAATATGATGTCCGGAATGAATCAGCAAGAATATTATGAGCAGCCGGATGAGCAAGGAATTCAAGGGTACGAAGGGGTGAACTATGTGAGCAACGCCCAACCTTTGGGTAATACCTACACACCCGAGTGGAGGAATCACCCCAATCTCTCGTACAAGAATTCCGACGGTGCATTCAATGCACAACGAGCATCGGGAAACTTTCAACCGCGTTTGATGCAACGCAATCAGAATTTCCAGCCGAGGACGCAGCCCCAAAATCAGAATTTTCAACCACGTGCGCTTGCTCCTCCGCAACAAGAAGTTAGACCCGATATCACATCAATGCTAGCTCAAATCATACAAGAGCAAAAGAACCAAGCCAATGATATAAGAGCGTTGAGAACAAGTCATGAAGAGATGAGAGCAGAAAATCAAGAGATGAAAAATGAGTTTGTGGAGGTGAAAACGCATCTTAAGATCTTGGATACTCAAGTCTCACAACTCGCTGCACAATCATCACGACCGCAAGGAATTCTACCGGCGCGGCCGGAAGTAAATCCTCGTGAACACGTCAATGCCATATATCTTCGGAGTGGCAAAGTGGTGGATCAGCCCACTCATTTGATGTTTGAGAAGGATGAAGTGACTAGCACAGCAGTGGAAAATGGCAGCTACGTTGAGAAGCGAAAAATGAAAACCGAGGAAGAGGAAGAGCCGAAATACGTGAAACCGGAACCAAGACCGCCTCCTCTCCCATTCCCACAACGTCAACGTAAGAGACTGATTGATCAAACCATTCCCTCGACATTCGACGAAGGTGAATCATCCAACAAAGCAATGAAAAATGGCAGTGGCAGCAAAGAGTACAAAAGTAAACCCGAGGAGGAGGGAGAGCCGAAATACGTGAAATTGGAACCGAGATCACCTCCTTTGCCATTTCCTCAACGTCAACGCAAAAAGGATGATGACGCTCAATTTGCGAAATTTGCTGAGATGTTGAAAAAGATGGACATCACGATACCATTCCATGAGGCGTTGAAGAAGATGCCTTCATACGCCAAGTTCCTCAAAGAGATACTTGCGAACAAGCGAGACGTGGAGATGGAATCCGTTATGGTAACGAATTCAATGCTGCAGCCTAATCTACCCAAAAAGATGCCGGATCCAGGTATATTCGTAATCCCTTGTAAAATTGGAGATTATGAAATAAACCATGCACTAATCGATGTCGGAGCAAGCGTAAGCGTGCTACCATTGTCTTTGTATAAGAAATTGGATCTTAGGGGTAAGATGGATCTTCGACCGACGAGAATGGCGTTAACCATGGCTGATAGGAGTGTTAGGATACCCGAGGGAAGGCTGGAAGACGTGCCTTTGCAGATAGGAAAATTTTTCGTCCCGGTTGACTTCGTTGTACTAGATATGGAGGAGGACGAGAAAATTCCAATCATCCTTGGTAGGCCGTTTCTCAATACGGCAAAGACGATCATACATTGCGCTGAGGGTAGACTCACACTTAAATTCGGGGATGAAGAAGTGGAGTTCAATCTGAACGACACACTTAAGCAACCATGTATGGTGGATTCGGTATTCCACATCGACGTCCTAGAGGAGTTAGCCAATGAAGTCTTCGAGAAGTTTGGGATATTAGATCCTTTTGAGATGACTCTTCCAGCAGCTAGAGAGGGGTTTTGTAAGTACATTAACGGAGTGAAGCTTTGTACAAAGCTACTGGATGAAAAGGATATAGAAGAAATCCCAAACCCCGAGTTAGACGAACCCCGAGCAGAATTCTGCGCGACCCGAGCAAAGCGGATCGCAACCTCAGATAAGGATGGATTCTCGGGTAATCCTCATCAAGGCAATTTCTCAACTCATAACCACATGAGTACAGATCAGTTGGGGAAGGTTTCGAGCCAAGAAGACGTTGCAAACCAGTGCACAACCCTCCGACAAATCCAGGCAGATAACCTCTTCGACTTCGACGTCCTAGGAACCGAGCGTGGAATTATAAAAAAAAAGAAAAGAATAAAAAAAAAGAGAATAAGAACGAGAGTATGAGCTTAATGATATCTCAAGTTTAGAAGAATTTGGTATGGAGATCGCTTGGACATTGTTTAGGAGTACGGATTTTTTTTCACTTAGGTCATTGGTGGGATTGCATGGTTCAAGACTTTCGGTGGATAGAGGTCTGAACTAGGTACGCTTAGGCTTGCGTTCATGTGACGCGTTGATTTGTATGATGGCTAAATTCTTCGACGTATTTGTATTGGTATCCATGGTTGTTTAGCTCTTCTAGTACTCGACTCTAGGTTTGCTCGAGGACGAGCAAAAGGTTAAGTCTGGGGGAGTTTGATAACACGTAATTTGTTATAGTTTTTATATCATTCTTAGGTCTAGTTTAGAGTAGATTATTTATATTTCATTCATCTATTGAGCATATTCGAAGACTTTATCCACATTTCGTGTTTTGTGTAGGAAACGAAGGATTGAAGAGAAACACGAGTGATTATGCAATCTAACCCCGAAAACGAAGTTGTGCAACAAGGTTCGACTTGTGCAAGGCCACGGATGGAAGTGAGCACTCAAACACCGAGCGAAAGGAGCGGAAACTACACTTCAAGACATGCCCGCTCGGGTGGATTGAGAGTGCCCGGTCGGGCTGAATCATTCAAGAAAACCCCGTAGCCTTACACGACTCGGGTGCTCAAGGGATATGCTCGGGCATAGGTGCCCGCTCGGGTGCATTTGGAGTGCCCGCTCGGGCTGATTCATGGCAGAAAACCCCGTAGGTTTGCACGACTCGGGCTGATGAAGTACACGGTCGGGCATGGTGCCCGATCGGGCTCATTTGTGTGTGCACGATCGGGTAGGTCACCTGCACGATCGGGTAAAGAGCATGCCCGCTCGGGTCCAGCGTTCCAACAAACTTTCCTAAGATCTAGATCGGCAAAATTAAAAGGGAAAATCAGATCTAAAAAGAGGGGGGACGAACCAGAACACATCAGAGGAGATTGGGAGACATTAGGGCAAGGAGAAGAAGGAAGAAAACGACGGATCTACGGATCGGGAGCGAGAAGAATCTACCGAAGGCATCGGTTTATGAATAGGGAGTCATCTCTTTCTACATCTATGTCGAATCTAGACTTCTCTTGTGTTTCCTTGTCTGTATTTATGTCTGAGTAGATTCCTTGCCATGGGTTAGAGAGATTTGCTACGTTGTAATGAAGTCTTACGCTTAATGAATGGTGATGCTTAATGCTTTCATTACCTGTACGCCACTTGAATGAATGAATTTGGTTTCTATCATGTTTTCAGATTTCATGGTTGCTCTTCATGCTTTCTCTACCTGTACGCCACTTGATTGAATGATCTTAGAAATCTAATAAACCAACGCCAGGGCATTAGGTTTCGGAACATAGCCATGATTTAGGGTTTAGCCGGTTTAGAATCTACGCCAGGTCAATCGGTTAAATCTAGGGATTAGGATAGCGGACGTAATGCGTCTATGCATGTAAGATGCGCAATGGATACATTGGCATATGCATGCTAGATAGTGGACAAGTCTACGCCAGTCAGTTCCTATAGGAGAGCTTGAATTCCCTGAATTCATGATAGTACCTTAGACCAATTATCCTTTTAGAACTTCATTACATCGTTATGCAAACTCTCGACACCCATGGTGCCTAGCCATAAAGTCTATTCTCTTCGATTTAGTTTAGTTCAGCTCAATCACAATCACAACCTTAGTCACCTCGTACGTCTAATTCAATTAGTTTAATAGCTACGAAGTCGCATCAATTCCTTGTGTTCGACCCTAGTTGCTACACGATCCGTATTCTTGCGGAAGCGTTAGTCTAGGTTTTATAACTCGATATAACGCATATCAGTGGCCATCGCAAATACAATTCTTGGACTAGAATTCTCGTTCCGGTCCTTCTCCTAATCCGTAACATATGCATCTACGTGGCCATCGTAAATACAAGTAAATTAAGCACTCAGATAAAGAATAGATAAACGAAAACAGGAAGATGTATTCAAAGATAAATCAAAAGTGGTTCCGGGATAGCCATGGGCTAATCCCTTCTCCTAAAACAAACAAACTACTCGCTCATGCGTCCGTAAACAATCATAAACGAAATAGAAGGTCTAAGGAACATGAAAACCAAATGAAACCGAAGTGTGGGTTGATCTCCAATGCTCCTTGTAAGTCTCCTTCGCAAGAACCTTCTTCTTCTTCTTCTTCTCTCTACTCTCTCTCCTCGATCAAGAACTCAAAACTGAGTGAATGCGCTCGTCCTCTCACTCCTCTCCTCTTCTTTCCTTCATCTTTTCTTTCCTTTTCTCCTTCTTTTTCCTTCTGCACGTTCAGTTATTCCTTATGTTGCAGCAGCCATCGATTGTTGTCTTTTTATGAGTTTCCATTCTTGAATAAGTTGGGTGACAATTCCATTACTTTCTCCAGCGAAATATCACTTATTCCTCTTCTCTAAAGTCGTTTTCATTATTGTATAAGTCCCCAACAAACTCCCATTTGTTTTAAGTCAAATTAACTTATTTGGAGTTGCAGGTGACGAACGCAACCTGTGCGGGCTGGGTAAGTGACCCGCTTGGGTGCGGCGCGGAAGATCGCGCATGCGATGGAGAATGAGGCAGCCTGCTTGGGCTGGAAGGTGCCCCGGTCGGGTTGTGCTGCTGCCCGCTCGGGCTGTGGTGTTGCCTGTTTGGACTGAGGCCCCGTGCGTGGTAGTTCTTACCCAACTCGTGCTCAATTTTCTAGACAAAATCACCGTAAAAAATGCCCGCTCGGGCTAGGGAGTTACCCACGCAGGTAGTGGCTATTCCTTGCCGATTCTCGTCCCGTTTTTCCCGTGATGATCCTCGATGTTGGTACTTTTTCTGGTGCACGTCCTTTAGCTCCAAAATGAACCGAATACGCATAAAAACTTGTAAGAACATGAAAACACAAAACAAGTAAAACGTATATGGAATTATACGTAAAGTATCGCATGTATATCATAAACATCTCTAAAACGTGCAAGAAATATGTATGCCTAGGAGCCTTGTATGTTCCATAGGTTAACGCGGCTGGAATTTTTGGCATGTTTAGGATGCGATGTTTTGCCATTTGTTCTTCTTCAATCTCGCGCCATAAAGTACCTCACACAATAGAAACACAAGAAACGATTAGGTTCCGAGAGGTAGAAATAGAAGAATAAAAAAAGATTTGACTAAAAAAAAGAAAATATAACAAAAACACGAAAAACGAATAAGTCTCCGGAAAGGACTGTGTCCTAATCCAAAAGTATCCTAACTCTACAGCCGTAATCAATTCCCCGGCAACGGTGCCAAAAACTTGATGTGGTTAATCTCAAGTAATAAAATAGTATAGTAACGCTTCCGCAAGAATACGGATCGTATGATACCAGGGTCAAACACACGGAATTGATACAACTCTAAAGTTAGTTAACTAAAAAATAGGATGGTAAATATCATTAAGCGTTTTAAATATGAATGAATCTGAACTAACTAATTAACTGGATAAACTCAATAAACTAAATATTATAGGTTTCAAGAGATGCACGATAATGTAATGAAGTGCTAACAAAGATCATGGTTATGAATATTATCACGTATTCAAGCTCTTTCCTAGGGAATGACTTTTCCTATGCCTAATCCCACTATTTAGCGTGCATACTAACAATCTTCAAATTGCGTAATCTCACACGATAAATGTATTGAGTCCTTGGCTAGAAGTTTTGATTTCGTTGCAGTACCCGCAGTTAAAAATTCCTCGATAGTTGTTGCGCATTAAAGGCACCGTTGGAGTTCTTGTAGGAGAGGTTAGGGTAATTCCTCCATCCGGGATTGTATGTGTTTCCCAAAGGTTGGTTGTAGCTTACATAATTCACTTCCTCGTACCCTTGAACCCCTTGTTCGTCTGATTGCTTTGAATAATGAGGACAATGCAACTCAGATTGGAGATTGTAGATCCCTGCGACTTGGTGTTTCACCTCGGCTAGACCGGCGTATAAAGCATGAGTCTCGTTCAAGTTAGCCAATCTTACTAGAGCGTTGCGATTATATTCTGCAGCAGCATTGCTGCCTTGATCAGCCATACGATCGATAAGGTCATCGATATGTGGAAACGTGAGGTTGCTCAAAGAATCTCCAGCTGCGGCTATGATCAGAATTCTCATGTTATCCATGAGTCCTTGCAGAAAGTTGTGTATAAAAAAACTTTGATCCATACCGTGATGTGGCAAAGGTGTTGGTAGCCTTTGAAACGTTCCCACGCGTCATATAAACTCTCAGCTGCTCCTTGGACGAACGTGTTGATTTGATTCTTAGCTAGCTGAGCTGTACTTTGAGGGAAGAACCGTGTCATGAACTTTTCTTCTAGCTGCCCTACGATCGTATAGAGTTTGTTAGTTGGAAATACAACCAGTCTTGCGCTTTATCCTTCACAAAGAATGGGAAGGCAGTGAGCATGACGTCCTCGTTCTAGACTCCTTCTCTAGTTCTGATGGTTTGGCAAAGCATCTTAAAATCAGTAAGATGCCGATTTGGATCCTCAGTGGGTCTCCCTCTGAATGCTACTTTACCGAGCATTTAAATGAATGCTGGTTGTAATTCGACGTGGGCATCCCTTCTAATGATGCCAGACAAGAGTTGCGTATGCCTAGGAGCCATGTATGTTCCCTAGGCTAACGCGGCTGGAATTTGTGGCGCGTTTAGGATGCAACATTCTGCATTTGTTCTTCTTCGGTCTCGCATGATAAAGTACCTCACACAATAGAAACACAAGAAACGGTTAGGCTCCGAGAGGTAGAAAGTGAAGAAGAAAAAAAGATTTGACTCAAGAAAAAAAAGAAACTAAAACAAAAACACGAAAAAACGAATAAGACTCCGGAAAGGACTATGTCCTAATCCAAAAGTATCCTAACTCTAAAGCCGTAATCAATTCCCCAACAACGGTGCCAAAAACTTGATGTGGTTAATCTCAAGAAATAAAATACCTAGACTAATGCTTCCGCAAAAATACGGATCATATAGTACCAGGGTCAAACACAAAGAATTGATGCAACTCTAAAAACAGTTAACTAATGAATAGGATGGTAAAAATCTATAAGTGTTTTAATTTCTAATGAATCTAAACTAACTAATTAACTGGATAAACTTAATAAACTAAACATTACAGGTTTCGAGAGATGCACGATAACGTAATGAAGTGCTAACAAAGATCATGGTTATGAATATTATCACATTTTCGGGGAATTCCAATTCTTTCCTAGGTTCCGATACCTAATCCCACTATTTAGCTTGCGCATACTAATCTTCCAATTGTGTTATCTCACACGATAAATGCATTGAGTCCACTATCCTAATTCCTAAGTCCAATTAACCGACCGGTTAAGGTTCTAAACTAATTGAGACCTCATATCATGGCTACATTCCAAAGTTCAATTCATCTTCCAATGCAACCAAACTTTTATAATCATTCGTTCAAACGGTCAATAAGAACAAAAGCGTTAAGAACATCCAACCAATCCATAAATGATCAAACATCATAACCAATCACTAAGCATGAAACTTCATTACGTATCGCAAAACTCTAACCCGTAGCTACTAAACTACTCGGACATGGATTTCAAAAACAAAGCACGAAAGAAAACTATTGTAAACATAAATATAGAATGAGATTCCTCCCTATCCTAATACCATAGTCTTCAACGACTCCTCTGCATCCCGAGTTTGTCATCCCATCTCCAGCCTTCCGGTGTATTGCTCTCTCTCTCTACTGTCTCTCCTCTATTACGTCTTTGCCCTCTGTCCATTTCTCTGCGTTTTCAGTCCGAATGCCTTTTGCTTTGCTCCCCTCTCTTCCCTTTCCTCTTCTCCTTTCTTTCCTTTTCCTCTTTTACCGAGTGTTTGCCATTCTTCTATCATGAGTTTACATTTGTTTCCATGGCTAAATCTTTCCTTTTCTTCTTCGGCAGCGTGCAGGTTCAACATGCCCAACCGAGCACAAGAATGAGCTCGGTTGGCTACTTCAACTAATCCTAGCTTAATTGGGCTCCATGCACGCCCGAGTCGTGCAACACGTTCAGGTCCTTTGCTGGTTTCGTGAGCCCGGTTGGGCTGGAATGGCTACACGGTTAGGCTAGTTGCCATCATCAGGAGCATGGGCGGGCTGGAATGGCTGCACGGTTGGGCTGGTGCCATTTTCAGGAGCACGGTCAGGCTTTATGTGCTGCACAGTCGGGCACTTCACCTCCCTTGTGTGCCCGGTCGTGCTGGTGAAGGTGGTGTAGGGCAATTGCTCGTATTTGCTCGTGTTTGTGTTCGATGTATTCTTTTCTTGCAAATACACGAGAAAAGGATGAGAGAGGGCTATGTGATGCTTAATGCTTGGTAAACTAACTACGAAAATGAACTAAAATACTATAACAAAATAGACGTTATCAAATTTCAATTCTAAAATTTGTATCATAGCATGTAGAATAAAACAAAATTCTGTTAAAAAAAAAACAAGAGGATGATTGAAACTTTGGTTTATTCTTCAAACCATTGGTCTTGTGCATTGTTGTCCTCGCCGTCGACACTTTATACGAACTAGTCTTCCCACACACAACCTCCGTGACAATCGTGTCATTTTGCTGGCTGAGATTGGACATCAACGAAATGATGCCACAAATGTGACGACGTTTCATCAGTGATGATTAATTCTCTGATTGGGTTACGTTCAAAAGGGGAAATACACAATATCTCTATATGTATATGTTAAAAAACGTTTGGAATTCACCCTTAGGAAATCGCACATCAACTAGGCCAAACATATATTTCATGTAATTCACGTTGTAGTCTTTTAATTTAATATATTAAATTAAAAGACTACAACGTGAATTACTTGAAATATGGTGCTTTAGTAATCCTTTGGTATTGTAGTTTCAATCAATATTTATGTGCATAATTTTGAGTTATGTGATTTAATTGAAGCAAGATGACACCAAAGTGTGCTCTCTTATCACTATTTTCCATGAAAAGTATTGATTGTTAAATATATGAATACCTAAGTGAGTATTAGTCGGTCCAAAGGTAGATTCATATTTGGTCGAATTTCATATATATTTGTGATTGTAAATATACAACAAATATATGGTTTTACATGTAATAGTGAGCCGATTCAAAGATAGATTCATTATCCATATTTTATTATCATTGTTTGATCATCAAATCAAGAGAATACCATTGTAGTTAAAATTACTGTCTAAACACTTGATATTAAAGTTGCACTTGGTATCTCGATTTATATTTGTACAATTTCTTGATTGTAATAGTTGACTGATATTCATTAACCATGTTATAATATATTCTCTTTTCATTTAATCTTGATGCAGTATCTACTAACATATGTACGATTCTAGTCCTTAATGGATCTAAATTTAAGGGATGGAAATATAAGCTAAAGATAGGTTTGGGGTGCATGGATTTGGAATTTGCATTAAGGATTAAGCCACCTATTTATCCTTTAGATTCAAGTTCTTCTGAAGAGAAGAAAACTTATGAAAATTGGAATGCTCAAATTGCGTAGGTCCTCAGATCATTACGTGTACCATGCCAAAAAAACTTTTAAAGGTATTGAAGAGCTCAGTCTCAAAGATTTCGTTATGGAGCTTGAAAAGCGTTTTGTACAAAGGAAAAATGTTGGAATAATACGCTATTGTACAACTTTAGAATCATGAGGTATCATGGTAAAGAAAATATAAGGGAATTCATTTTGGAGATGACCAATATTGTTTTTAAGCTCAAGACTCTTAAGCTCATTTTCTCGAAAGATGTCCTTGTTGATTTTGTCTTGAACACTCTCCCTATACAATTTAACCAAATCAAAATTAGTTATAACTGCCAAAAGGAGTCATGATCTCTAAATGGGCTCATCTCCTATTGTGTATAGGAGGAAGAGAGGATGAAACAACAAAAGATAGAAAGTTCCCATATCCTTCATACCTTTAAAGAAAGGAAAAAAAAAAGAACTTTGAAAATCCTATGAATAAAGCTGAAAAGGGTTAAGAGAAAAAGAATAAAATGATGATCTCAATTGTTTCTTCTACAAAAAATCTGGTCATGTCAAGATGGATTATACAAATTATCATGCTTGGCATGTGAAAAAGGGTATGTTCCTTACTTTGGTATGTTCAAGTCCTTAAAAGGTTGTTGTGATTACACCATCTTGAAATTTGTCTCTGATGAAATAACAATCTACATCAATGTGTCTGAATTTTTTTGGAAGATCAGCTTGCTACAATATTAAGAACTCCTTGATTGTCATAATGGTGAACCATTGTCATATCTGGACTAGTTTTTAAGTCGTGTTTTCATGGATCTATACTCAGCTTCCGTGCTCAATCCGACCATGAAATTTTCTTGATACTCTTGCATGTAACCACATTGCTTCTTAAAAACATGTAAAATCCTATGGAGAACTTTATGTGATCCTTATCCCCAAATGATGCGACTTAGCTGGAACGATACTCTAGAACGAAGGTATGATGGATAACCCTTGCTGCATCCGAGCCGGAAGACTCCTCTACACAAGGCGTGTGGAATAATAGGTCACACGAGAGCTGCGGAAGGCTCTTGATTTACCGAAATCGTCTTTGAGGATATGACACACTTACGAAGAACGAACTAGTGTTGAATGTTACACACCAATAATTGTTGGATATGACACACCAACAATGGATAAATTCTTAAAGAGAAATTCAAAATTCAAATTGAAGAAAAGGTGATTTTTACAAGGGCATGGCCGGCCATATGAAGAAGAAGAAGTCATGCAAGACTTCAATGCTACAATAAATGCATGCAAGCCATGCAAGGCTTGTAATTTAAATGTGCAACCAGTAAAAGTGGTCTTGTAATATCTTAAGTGTTTTCGCAATCCCGAAATGACCCATAAGACCACCTCCATGACCTTCTCTAACAAACAATTCTCGCATGGAACAGTTAGGCATACACAATCGATTATCATAGAAAAGAATGTCGTCTTGCCTAAAGTAACAACCTGATGCAAAATTTTCACTTGTTTTGTACACTTCTCTGAAGTCCAAATCAGATGCATATATTTCTTTAAGTTGCTCAAATCCTGTAGCTTAGCATACAAAGTAGTTAGCAAAGAATACCTTCGCGATAGTGCATCCGCTACGACATTTTTCTTACCTTGCCTGTACATAATGACATAAGGAAATGTTTCGATGAATTTGAACCACCTCTCGTGTCGTTTTGCTGAGTTTATTCTGATCTTTTAAGTACTTGGGCGATTCGTAGTTGGTATATATAAAAAACTCCTTCGGCCACAAGTAATGCTGCCATGTTTGCAATGCTCTCACAAGCGCGTACAACTCCTTGGTCTCCACTTGGTTGGTACAGTAAGCTGGTTTATTTGAAAGTGCGGCTCCGGGGATGAAGTCGATTTTATGTTCGATTCTGCGTATAGGAGGTAATCTCGTAGGATTTTTTTTAGGAAAAACTTCTTCATAAATCTGCAATAAAAATTTGATCTAACTCGACAACACCGGTGCAAGGTTAGTCAAGCTCGAAAGTGCTTCCTTAAACATAAATAATGAAACCGATTGACTAGAGTGAAGAGATTTCTTGATCTCACCCGATTTAGTGTAGAAGTTTGACGCCTTTAGTACGCATTTTTCTTCATACTTCTCGGCCATAGATTAAGATTCTTCGGCCTTGGATTCAATCTTGCCATCCTCACGAATAATCACAGCTCTATTGTTAGTACATTCATTAGCATGTTGACCCCTTCCTTGACCCTCAAAGCACTTCACGTCCCGAGCTCTCGATGTAGTGGCCTCGGCTTGTCCTTTGTCTCCTTTAACCGTTGGAACCACTTTTACCTTGTCTTGTGCTGTTGGGATAGACTTGTCATTCCTAAGATAAGTCTTTTCATCCCGGTGAAAACTGAATTTTCTAGCGCCAAAGTTAGAACGAGAGTTTATTTTCCTTTTGAGGTGTTGCTCGATTAGAATCGCTTTATGTAGCTCTTGATGATTGCGATTCGGAACAAACTGCTTACGCCTTATAGATTTCATGTCCAGCAACATATCTATCGGTTTCTCTCCATTATGTCGCCTAGAAGTCACTAACTGATCCCACCAACTCAAAGCGTATTCATATAACTCCGTTGCAGCAGCCATAACCTTCTTGGTCTCGGTGTAGTGTTGGCAACAAAACACGAGTTCGATTTTCTTCTCCCATTCCAAATAAGCATCCAGATCAGACTTTCTGTGGAATGGAGGAATCTTGAGTTTAAGACCAGCAAGGTCGTACCTCGAGTCGTCCCTGTGTTCCCACACCCCTCAACATCGTCTTTGACTACTTTGAGAAGAACATGAACTGCCTACTTCATAAAAGTTATTGTCTTCTTCTTGCTGAGTCCTTTCTTGTTGATTAAGAGTAGGATTTTCTCTTGGTTGGGCCTGAATTCCTTGCCAAATCTCCTGCCGAAACTCCTCCATTTTGGTGTTAAGAATTAGCTCCAATCGAGCCGCAAGAGCTTCAACCACCAGCTTGTTTACTCGGCTGGTTTTTGGACTGCTATCTTCCATTGCGCTTTGATGAATTTACGCACAACAACCACAACGGACAGCCTAAACACGTAACACACAAGAGCAACCCACAAGCAGTACATGTAGCACACGAGTAGCCAATACTCGTAGCACAAACGATATGTAACAATCAACAAAAAGTACGCACAGTTCAATCACTTGCTACTGGGTTATGAACAACCAAACAACCAAAAAGATGAACCAACCTTTTCTAGAGCGAGGTTTGATACCACTTGATGCGAACCTCGCTGGAATGACACTCTAGAACGAAGTTATGATAGATAACCCTTGCTGCAGCCAAGCTAGAATACTCCTCTACACAAGGCGTGTGGAACGATAGGTCACACGAGAATTGCGGAAAGCTCTCGATTTACCGAGATCGTCTTCGAGAATATGACACACCTACGAAGAACGGACTAGTGTTGGATATTACACACCAACAGTTGCTGGATATGACACACCAACAATGGAGAAATTCTCAAAGAGAAATTCTACAAGGGCATGGCCGACCATATGAAGAAGAAGAAGTCATGCAAGACTTAAATGCTCCAATAAATGCATGCAAGCCATGCAAGGCTTGTAATTTAAATGAACAAAAAATTAAAAATTAAAAATTAAAAATAAGCGAAAGATAAAATACTTCAATACGATCGACGTATGAAGTCTCGGGTCAACAATTATAGAAACAGAAGTGAGTCGTGGTCTCGTTAAAAACCCGCCGTTGGAAAACCACGTGGGACAAAACCAACGGTGGGAAAAGTGCACACACGAAACACTTACCCTAATTACCGATCGTTGCGAATGTGCTTCGGCTTGTAGTATGAGTCCGACGTTGGAGCTTCCTTGTGGACTCGAGCACTCGTCTTGAACTTGCACGTCCGTGAGAATTCCGACGATAGCTTGAATTACAAACCACCCCCACCAGAAGAGCTTGACACCCTCGTCAAGAACTCCGGACTTTGTCCTCGAATTGCCACAACGTGGTGTCACGTTCCCACGAGGCCTCAACTTCGTGACTTCCTTTCCAGTGCACCAAGAACTCGACACTACGGTTCTTTTGGGTCTGGCCCTTGACTCTCCGATCAAGGATTTTCTCCACCTCACGGTCAAACTCCGTCCGAACCGTCGGTGGATTCCGCAAGACATGCGGATGGATCGCTCCCAGATCCTGCACGAAAGGCTTAGGATAACTCACATGAAATGTTGTGTGTACCTTTCGCCTCTCCGGCAACTCTAGCCGATACGCCACGGGCCCAACCTTTTGCTTTACCAGGAAAGGTCCGTCATACCTTGGGACCACTGCTCGCTGAGTGTTCTTGGCGCTGATCCGCTTCCCCATTTGAGGCGTTAGCTTCAGCAACACTTGGTCTCCCACATTAACCACGAGTGGTCGGCGACCCTTATCGGCGTACTTTTTCATCCTTCGCCTCGCCTTCTCTAAGCTGTCACTGGCCTCCGCCAGCATTTCTTGTCGATCTCTCACAAACCGATCAACAACAGGACAATTAGAGTTTTCTACCTTGCAAAAGTATCTACTGTGGGGTTAGAGGTTGCCATCCCATCGCAACTTCAAAGGGACTGAATCCCGTGGCGTTTGACTTCGGAACGTTATTGACGTGTGGAAACGCGAGTTATAATTAACCTAGTCCACTTCACCGCAAGTATACGGATCTTGTAGTACCAGGGTCGATCTCAGGGACTAATACAGCTAAACTAAGAATAAAACTAAACTAGGAAGAAAGGTGATATGAGGGGATATGGTTCTAATGGTCCTAAATCTAACCTAATGGAGACAACGAAACGAAGGTAAAGATGAACTAGATATGATGAATACTACGGGTGTACGGGATACCGGATATTGCATACATGAACGACTAAAGATCATAGATCTACAACCTACTCTTGACAACGGGAAATTCATGCTCTACGGTTGAGGAGTGATTCTTCCGAGCCTAAACCTCCTAACCATGGATACATGCAACCCTGCCTTCCGACAGCCGGAATCACTATCCCTAAGTTGGCTAACCGACCGGTCAGATTCTCATTAGCCAAGACTTAATCTACTACTTAGCGGACCGGATTCGTTCCTTAACCTTCCAGCAAGGTTCGATATCCATTGTTGTTGAGCGGTCAGCACTAACATATGATTGATATTGCTAAGCATAGAACCGTAAATCAAGAGTAAAAATCATAGAACTAAGCATTAAAGAAAATCATCGTTCATACAAACAATTCCGATAACCCTACCCGCAGTAGGGACTCTACTCACTCATGGAATACATGAAAACAGAAGATAACACAACCCAATACATGACAAAACCCTAAGGAACTCGATGCCTCGACCTTCCCTAATGCGTTACCGGTGTACGGGACGGTGCTTCTCTTCTTCTCCGATGCTTCCCGAGCTTTCCCAGATGTTCTCCAGTGTTTTCTTTCCCTGTTCGTCGCCCCCTTTTGCCCTAGATCCATTCTCTCCCATTTATTAGCTCGTTTGAAACTTAGATCTAGGTTGTTACGGATTACGCGGCCCGCTCGGGCAGTGGTGTTGCCCGGTCGGGTAAAGGCTTGCCCGACCGTGTTGAGCGTTGCGCCCGATCGGGTAGTGGTCACCCGATCGTGTGGTTGAGGAGCCCGAGTCGCGTAAACTTTCGGGGCAAAATGGGAGACTGATTGCCCGAGCGGGTATCCAGAACACGCCCGATCGGGTAGTGATCACCCGATCTCCTTGTTCATGTGCCCGGTCGTGTATTCTTGCATGGACAAACCCCGTAGACTTTACCCGAACGGGTGGAGAATAGTGCCCGGTCGGGCACCCTTGTATCCTTGAAATCTCTCTTTTCCGCTCGTTACTCGGGTGTTCCTTTGGGTTCTGGAGCTCGGTCTCGGCTCTGAGTAGATTTTCCTTCAAATCTTGTGGTTTTTAACAGGAATCCTTCATTTTGATCTCATTTAGGCCTTGTCGCCTAGAAACCTGAAAACCAATAAAACGGGCGTGTGAAGCTCAAAATAGAATTGGATAAGTATGTAGACGATGTAAGAATCATGCGAAAATGATGTAAAAACCTATCCTAATAATGATACACTTTCAGTGTTATCAAACTCCCCCAGACCTAAACCTTTGTTTGTCCTCAAACAAAACTAGAGTCTAGCCTTAGAAGAATCTAATAACAATGGATACTAGCTCAAAATTTCCGAAGTATTAGCCACTTTTGCATTTCAGCGCGTCACATGGATAAAAGCCTAAGCGTACCGAGTATAGCCCTATATCTACCGAAAGTGCTGAGCCATGAAATCTTTCCTAAAATCTAAGTCTACTTCACTACCCTAGATAACGTCCAAGCAATCTCCATACCGATTTTTCTAAGCTCTTGATATCATTTGAATTTTCTTTTCTCGTTCTTATTCATTTTCATTTTTTTCGCACTTAGATACACGCTTTGTTCCTAGGACGTCGAAGTCGAAGAGGGTAGCTTTCTACTTAGACCCAGGCTGCCTATGGCACACTCATAAGGTTGCGCGACCTTAGAGGAGTGAAGAGTTGCGTTTTTGACTTTTTGTTCTTTATTTTCTTTTCTTTTTCTTGATTACGCAACACTCTAACCCTTAGGACGTAGAATAGCTTCTCTACCCACCACTTAGACCCGAACCATCGAATGTCGATGTACTCATGTCATTCTTAACTCGGAAAAGCGTAAAACTTATCCTAGATGACAGCGGAGTATAAGCGTGTGGTCTAACTCTAGAACGCTAAAATATATCAATGAAGCATAGCTAAATGGTATCTACGGAGATATGTCTACTTGGTATCGAGATCTAAAGGGTGAATTCAACTAGACATAGGGTTTCAAACATAACTACTCGACTAAACGGTATCTAAAAGGGCTTCTAAGCAAACCTAAACTATTATCCACGATTCAACAAAGTAGCAAAAATATGACTAAATTCGAAAAAATTTTCGCTAGATCCATTTTATTTCTAAATCCTAATCCTAATCTAATCATGCCGCTCTAAAAATGCATCCAAATATCAATGAATGTAAGAAACCCCCCCCCGATCTGAACGGAACACAGTCCCGGTGTTCTAGACCTAAAAGGGACCTCTACATGTAAAAAGATCGAGAAATCGTAAAAGTGGTAGCGAATACACCTGGTGTGTGCGTATGTCTTTCTCGGATCGTGATATGCTCGGATGTAGTGACTCTTGCGCTCTAATGCATTGGGAACGTGAAAGACCTGAGGGCTGGGTGGCGAATATGACTCGCCTTCGACCTTGTCGAGTACTCACCAA
>CM071871.1:23208435-23219935 GCA_036759665.1 Gynandropsis gynandra
GCCCGAGTCGCGTAAACTTACGGGGCAGAATGGATGGCTGAATGCCCGAGCGGGTAGTCAGAACACGCCCGATCGGGTAGTGATCACCCGATCTCCTTGTTCATGTGCCCGGTCGTGTAATCTTGCATGGACAAACCCCGTAGACTTTACCCGAGCGGGTGGGGAATAGTGCCCGGTCGGGCACCCTTGTGTCCTTGAAATCTCTCTTTTCCGCTCGTTGCTCGGGTGTCCTTTTGGGTTCTGGAGCTCGGTCTCGGCTCTGAGTAGAGTTTCCTTCAAATCTTGTGGTTTTTAACAGGAATCCTTCATTTTGATCTCATTTAGGCCTTGTCGCCTATAAACCTGAAAACCAACAAAACGGGTGTGTGAAGCTCAAAATAGAATCGGATAAGTATGTAGACGATGTAAGAATCATGCGAAAATGATGTAAAAACCTATCCTAATAATGATACACTTTCAGTGTTATCAGTTATACACGAACTGCGCCGTATCCAAGAGATCCACCCAATGTTTCTACGACAGACTCACATAGTGCCGAGGGAATTCTTCTAGTACCGCATTGATCCATTCCGTTTGCCCGTCCGTCTGAGGATGGTTGGCCATTGAAAACTTCAACTCCGAACCCATTGTATTGAACAAGCTTGTCCTGAATCTTCCTGTAAAGCGCGCGTCCCAGTTGCTCACAATGTCCCGCGGTAAGTCAAAGTACTTCACCACGTGATCATGGAACAACCTTGTGGCTTCCTGGGCAGGACAAGCACTCGGGGCGGAGATAACACCGCACATTTGGAATAAGGGTCCCACCAACCATAACTGACCCCTTTCCATTAACCATAGGGAATCCGGTTATGAAGTTCATGGACGTGAGAGCCCATGGGTTTTTAGCTCTGACGGCATTCTGTCCGTAAACTCCGCCAGCACGCCCCGAGTTCGTCGAGGACCTTAGTCGTTTTCCTCATCTCCGGAGGAACTTTCGGCTTCCAACGCAACCTGTAGTGCTGCGAGCCTTTGCTTCTACGGATAGTCCCTCATGAGGTGAGGTCCTTTGCATATGAAGCAACCGCCTTCTTTTGCTTTTCCGGAAGCACTAGTTTCACCTTTCACGGATTTCCTTCCGGCGTACTTATCCGACTACTCGTACTCTTGGTAGTGCTTTCTTTTCTTCCCGCTTTCCTTCTTGTTCGGGTCACCGGACAGCGATACAGCCTTGAAATCCGCCAAGGCCTCTGCCGCAGTTGTTGCCGCATCTAAGGTGTTAACCCTTTGACGTCGCAGTTCAATCTGCGCCCAAGGCTTCAGCCCCCAGGAGAAATAGAACAGCTTGTCCTCCTCCGACATATTCTTCACGTCCAGAAGATGTGACATGAACGAGTGAACATACTCCCGCGGATTACCGGTTTGCTAAAGATTTTTCAAATTCTCCCGCGCCATGAACGAGACATTGGTCGGCAGAAACTGTTTCCTCAGATCTCCTTTCATTTTCTCCCAAGACACATTCAGGACAGAATTTCCCCCAGAATGGTCGCTAGAAGAGAGGAGCGTGCACGACCACAGTTTGGCATCACCAATAAGGAAAGTCGCAGCGACATCCACCTTGTGCTACTCGGGGACATTCGCGGTCTTGAAGTAATGCTCCACGTCTCACAAAAAGTTCTCCACGACCCTTGTGTCCTGAACACCCTCGAAGGACTTCGGACTTGGGATGTGGACTCGTTGGGATAAGTTTTCCTTATCCTTTGCTGCTAGTGCCGCCTTCAGCGCACTAATCTCCTCCCAGAGGACCTCGACGATCCCCTCGTTTTGAACAGCCCCGTTCGACGAACTGGGATCAGTAGGGGGAGTGTTCTTGGGTCCGCTTCCGACTTCTAACAATCTTTGGAGAGTCCGACTTATGTCGGTCACCTTCTCAGCAAAGCTTCCGAGAGACCGAACAACCGTATCTTCGGGATCGATGGGGTGATCACCATTGATACCCAGGAAACTTTCAATCCGATCAATGCTTTGGTAAGTCCTCATTCTCGGTATGTAGGATTCTTCACGACGTTATTACCCAGAAAACTTTCAATCCGATCAATGCTTTGGTAAGTCCTCATTCTCGGTATGTAGGATTCTTCACGACTGAGCCACAACCAGGCTCTGATACCAAGTTGTCACGGCACTGTAAATCACTATGAACCGCGACCGTCAGTAAGTGTAACCACTTACTCAGTCTTTTTGTAAATGAACACACACAAGACTCTTTTCGACAAAACACTTGGAACTTTTTATTGATTTCGCAAGTCAGAACAACATGCATACCTTCCGTCCGTCCCAAGGACCTTATGAGGTCTATATATATACGGCAGGGACAAGCCCCCACTGCCTGGGCGTTTATAAAGCCCATTACTCCAGCATTTATTGTCCATTACTCGGGCAGTTACAAGACTCCAGCATTGATGGTCCATTACTCGGGCCGTTACAGAATCCAACATTTACGGTCATTTACTCAGCTGTTACGAGACTTCAGCATTTACAGTCCATTACTTGGTCCGTTACGAGACTTCAGCATGGTCCATTACTCGGGCCGTTGCGAGGCTCCCACGTTCGCCTCACGTGCTAAGCTCCGCAACTGTCCGTCCAGCTCCGCAACCGTTCGTCTAGCTCAGCAACTGTTCGTCCAACTCAGCAACCGTCCGTCCAGCTTCGGAACCATCCATCCAGCTCTGCAACTGCCATCCGTCTCGAACCTGCGCTTGAACCACGAACCGCCCGGGTCCAGCATCACGTTCCATGAAGTATCGTCCCGGGCCAACCCGATGGCCACGGTCTCGGGCCGTACCACCCCCACGATACGTCCACCGGTCACCTTGTCATACACCCCCGCGTATGTGATTACTCATTGTGACGCAAGGCATGCCCATCACTACGACCGTCTCTATGGACGCTCACCGGTCACCTTGTCATATGCCCCCGCATACGTGAATACTCATTTTGACACAAGGCATGCCCATCACAACAGTCGTCCCTCCAGACGCGGTCCACCATAGGATCCGAGGTATCACGGTCTCGGCCTGTACCGCCCCCACAGTACGCCCACCCGGTCACCTTGTCATACGCCCCCGCATACGTGATTACTCGTTGTGATGCAAGGTACGCCCATCACAACGATCGTCCATCCGGACGCGGTCCACCCTAGGACCCAGGGTGTTACAGCTACCTATAAAAAAGTAAATTAAAGACGAACTAAGTGAGAAACCTCAAATCTCTCTACCAGACGAGACTTCAAATAAATGCTGATCACATAATCAAAGAGGTTACTTGTTTTATTCTCGAGCTTCTTTATTATTTCATTCCATTTTTTTCTTTATGATTTCGCAAACACACTAGGCTTCTAGGACGTTGCATTTGATGGGATTCAACTTCTACAGAGACCCAAGCTACCGATGACGGTATACTCTTGCACCTCGTTGAAGAGTACAACGGAGTAGATGGCATTTTTATGCGCCTTGCTCTTAGGACATATAAAGATGATTGCCACCCCACCACTTAGACCCGAACCATCGAAACTGTATCAAGGTCGATGCACTCATATCGGTTTTAGATCATGCCTTGAGGCATTACTTCTATTGTTAACGGAGTATTGGTGTGCGCTCTTATTTTCTTCAAAACAAGCTCAACTTATGCAATCAAATCATCCTCGTGAAAAATAAATAAAGCATCGTTAATATGAAGTATAATCCCTTGGATAGAGAGAATGAACAAGAAACTAACTTAGCAAAATCGTCTAAACTTCTCAAAAATAAAACTAGGATTCCCAAAGATTTACACCCACTCGTTCCTCAACCAGCTAATAAGCTCTAACATGCAAGATATCACGGAAAAAGCCAACTTCGTAAGTATCGTAGGTCCAAGGTTCATCTCAAAATGTGACACCGGACAAGTGCCTGGGACGACTCTAACTAAAAAAACAACTAAACTAACCTAAGAACTACAAAAAAAAAATGAAATGACATCCCTTGCAAAATGTGAGCTACTTCCCCAAGACTTGAATTGAACGGCATCCTCGACGTGTAGCTACGATGGAGGATAGGAAGGTGAAGTCACGGTTGAAGGTGTTCTTTTTTTCCCTAGTTTTTATGTTTTTCAAATCAACCATGTCCAAAATATGAAACGAAAGAAAACAAATGCTAGGTTGCCTCCCAGAAAGCGCTTGTTTAAAGTCGTTAAGCTTGATGTCTCAATGATTCATGTGTGCGCAATGTGTGGATCGAATATGGAGATGGAGTTTCCACTTTCGATCGATGGAGCGGCTTGATGTAGCTTAAGGTGTTGCCTATTTGATGTGAATGTCCCGCTCGACTCGCTCCTTAGTTCTACATCTCCATTTGTGAAGACTTCTCATACCTGAAATGGACCATCACAATGGGAATGTAATCTGCCTGTGAAAGAATTAAACCGAGAATCACACAGTAGAACAATAGCACCTGGCCGAAAGTCATGAGGTATGGTCTTTGTATCGTGTCATCTTTCAGCTCGGTTGCCTTTCTCATTGCGCATTGCCTTTAATGCTCCTTTCTCTTCAAAACATTGGGGCAGCCTTCTTTTATCATTGATTGAGGGTTCACGGCTGTCCTCCTTAGGTATCCATCGCATACATGTTGAAGGGCTCACTCTCCTACGCTTCTTGAGACGAATTGGTGGCCTTCGCGTCTCATGCCGAATAGAGGAAGGAAGATGTTCAAACTGCAGCTTAGACGCCTTTTCTACCGCAAAATCAGTCAATGTTCCGTGCGGCGTCTTCTCATGTGGAGCATCTTGAAGTGCCTCAATGGCACTTACGAATTTTTTGCAGACCTTTGCCCCTTCATTGGTAAGTCCTGTAGCATTGTAAACATGCGTTAGACATCTCTCTAAAGGATCAGAAGTATTTACTCGATTAAACGTGTCATTCACCGACTTGTCCAGCATATCAACACTTTGGCATGTTCCTTGGGGCTGGACAAATGTAATTAATCTTCTTGTCACCGACACGTAGAGAGATCTTCCCTTGTTGTACATCTATCTTTGCACCTGCAGTAGCTAAAAATGGTCTTCCAAGAATTATAGGCACGTTACCATCTTCCTCGATATCGAGTACAACAAATTTAGTGGCAATGCAAATACTAACTACCATGGTGGGAATGTTTTCAACAATTCCCACCGGATACCTTACCGAATGATCAGCAAGCCGTAGACACATCTTCGTAGGCTTGATATTCTCGAAATTTACCTACTTATAAACCGAGTTTGGCATTAGGCTCCCGATTGCTCCCAAATCGCACATAGCTTTGTCGATGTCAAATTCTCCTATGGTGCATGGGATGGAAAAGCTTTTGGGATCCTTCAACTTTGGTGGCAGCTTGTTTTGTAGAATGGCACTGCATTCCTCGGTGAGTGCTACTGTCTCACTCTCTTTGATGCGCTTCTCCTTGGAAAGAACCTCCTTAAGGTAATTTGCTCGCCTACGCATCTTTTGGAGCGCTTCCACGAATTGCGTGTTGATGTCAAGTTGCTTGAGGTAATGGAAGAATTTGGTCACGCTCTCTCGATTCTTGCTGCTCACCGAGCGTCCAGGAAATGGTATAGGAGGTTCATATGCCGGTGGAGCAACATCTGGCTTCTCTAAATCACGCTCATACCCTTCCATGATTGCAATTCTACCCTGTCTTTTGTCTACCGAATGTCCAGCAACATTCTCTTGCGCTTTTTAGGGTAGATTCTCGATTGTATCCTTGCTGCACAAAGTGATGCCGTTTACGTGCTCTCTTAGGTTAAGATCGGGCTTTCCGGGTAGCATCCCGAGATTCTGAGAGGATGGTGCAGACTGCTGCGCAATGGAGTTTTTGATGATCTACACATGTGCGCTCAAGGAGTCCATTTGATTCTTCAGCTCATTGATTGCTGCTGCCATATCCGCATTGAATTTTTCTTGAGTCGATTGATGCGTGTTTAAGGAGTCCATTTGAGTTTTAAGCTCGTTGACCGTAATCCCCATTTCCTTATTGAATTTCGATCGGAGTGATTGTTGCTCCTTGATGCTGTGTTGATATTGCCTTTGCTCTTTGATGAATTCAAGCATCACCGCCTCAAGGCTTGATGAAGGTGGTTGAGGAGGTTGAGGAGCTTGCTGGAGTGGCTGCGGTCGCTGATATGGCTACTGCCTTTGCTGATAACTCGAATATTTCACTGATTGGTTTATGTGATACGAGAGATTCGGGTGATTCCTACAATTCGGATTGTATGTGTTCCAGAATTTCGTATTGCCTTGCTGTTGGGCATAGCTCACTTGCTCCATGCCTTCTTGCATTTTGCATTGGTAAGCCATATGATCTGTTTCTCCACAATTTGCATAATAGATGGCATTCACCGCATTCCCCATCACGCTTCTTTGATCCACTTCATAAAGAACTCGTGTCTTGTTTGGCATACTTGTTGGTTGAGACCACATGGTATCGTTCATGGCAAGATTATCAATAAGCTCTTATGCCTCTTCAACGTTTAAGTCCATGAATGATCCTCGAGCAGCGTCTTCTAATGTCGTTCTATGCTCATACGTGATCCCGTTGTAGAATATTTAAATCACGTACCACTGCTCTAGACCATGATGAGGACACATTTGTAAAAGATCCTTGAATCTTCCCCATGGGACCTGCTTGTATGATCAAGGCTTCCTCCTCTCTAGCCCTAGCACGGGTCACGGGACCAACGTCCTTCTTTCGGGTGGTGTACATCCTCGATCGTTTCAGTTCAGCTTAGGTCGCCTCTTCTGCAGCGCGGGTCATGTCCTTTGTGACACGAGTTGCATCATCGGCAACACGGGGCACATCCTTGGCATCATAGGTCGCATCCTCCTCAGCATGGGTCGCATCCTCCTCAGCATGGGTCGTGTCCTTCTCAGCACAGGCTGCATCCTCTTCAGCACGAGTCACGTGCTCTTCAGCACGGGTCGCGTCCTCCTCAGCGTAGGTCGCATCTTCCTCATCATTGGTCACATCCTCATCATTCACCACGGCTCGGGTTGTGTCCTCAACGTTGTTCATGATTATATCATACCCTCCCACTTCAAAAGGATTTGTCCTCAAGTCTGTTTGATCTGCGACATAACGAACCAATTCAATAACATGAAAGATGGGACTCACGTGATACTTACATTGCAAGTCGAGTTGGTAGGCATTGTTGATGATTCTCTTGGTCACTATGAAGGGACCGTCAATCCGAGGCATTAACTTCAATTTCCGCTGGTTCGGGAATCGTTCTTTTCGTAGATGAACCCAAACTTGGTCACCGGGCTTGAAAATGATTCGCCTCCGGGCTAGAAAACGCCATAAGTAATGCTGCCACGTTTGCAACGCTCTTACAAGCACGTAAAGCTCCTTATCGCATGGGCATTGTTGAGGGTTGCACCTCCGAGTTTCTTGCTTAAGTAGGAAATTGGCTTCCATTCCTGCATATAAATTGAATCTATACCAATTCTTTCACTGGATGCATCAATTTCAAATGTTTTAAGGAAATCCAGTAAAATTAATGGAGGGGCTTGAGTAAGCTTTTTATTTAGCGTTTGGAACGCTTCTTCTTGTGCTTTTTCCCACCCAATGTTTTCCTTGAGAACATCAGTGAGAGGGGATGTTGATAACGACTACTTTATTCTAGTATTGATAACGACTACTTTATCATCACGGGACAAACGGGACGAGAATCGGCAAGGAATAGCCACTACCCGCGCCGGTAATTCCCTAGCCCGAGCGGGCATTTGTTACGGAAAATTGTGCACGAGTCGGACAAGAAATACCACGCCCTAGCCCACAGCCCGAGCGGGTAGCAAGTCAGCCTGAGCGGGCAGCAACTCAGCCTGAGCGGGCAGCAGTTCAGCCCGAGCGGGCTGCCTCTTTTCCATCGCGTTCTTGCGCGATCTTCCGTGCCATACTCGAGCGGGTCACTTACCCTGGCCACGCGGATCGCGTCCGTCACCTGCAACTCCAAATAAGTTAATTTGACTTAAAACAAATGGGTGTTTATGGGGGACTTATACAATAAGGAAAATGCCTTTAGAGAAGAGGTATAAGTGATATTTCACTGTAGGAAGTAATGGAAATGTTGCCAACTTAATCAAGTAATGGAAAAACTCAAAAAAAGGCAAGAAAAGAGGGATGGCTGCTGTAACGAACAAAGGGAGAGCTGGAAGGATGAAGTAAGACAGAAACAAGGAGAGAAAAGAGAGGACACAAAGAGAGAGAGAAGGAGAGCCACGAACGCACACACAAGGGCAAGGACGGAGCGACGAAGCCGTAGCGCGGAGGAGCTGTTGAAGACGTCGGTAATAGAATAGGGAGTAATCTCATTCGTTATCAATGTTGAATATATTTGTCTTTTGTGTTTCGTTTTCTAAGTTCATGTCCGAGTAGGTCCCTAGCAATAGGTTAGAGAGCTTGGCCGATATGTAACGAAGTCTTGTTCTTAATGCTTGGTGATTCTTAATGCTTTTGTTCTTGAACGCCACTTGAATTAATGATTTTGGTATTTGATCGTTTCCAGATTGATTGGTTGTTTTTAATGATTCGTTCTTGTACGCCACTCGAATGAATGATCATAGAAGTTTAATGAATCTACGCCAGGTGATTAGACTTTGGAACTTAGCCATGATTTAGGATTTAATCGGTTTAGAATCTACGCCAGGTCGATCGATTGAATCTAGGGGAATTTTTAGACATGGACGCAACCCCAAACTCAGAACTATCAATCATATGTGCCTCAGCCACAGACAAACCAATCCGAAGCTGCCCCCGACTTTGCCGTCATGTTCGTCTGCCTCCTTGAAGTATATGAGAATCAAAACAACTTGTTGATGGGAGTGAAAGCGGAACAAGAAAGCACCAATGAGCAGATGGATGACGTCCTTAGACAATTGGACACGCAAGCTGCAGAACTTGCACAAGGGGCATCACGACCACAAGAGGTTCTATTGGGAAGTTTAGAAACAAATCTTCGTGAGCATGTCAACGAAATTTGTCTAAGGGATTGTAAGATGGTGGAACAGCCTACTACAATGTCTGAAAGGGGTGAAGCATCTATCACAGTAGCGGAAACGACTGTTAACAAGCTAAAGGAGAAGCTCGAGGAGGAAGAGGAGCCAAAGTACGTAAAACCAGATCCGAAGCACCTCCATTGCCATTCCCACGACGTCAATGCATGAAGACGGTAGATCAGCCAAATCCCTCGATATCTGTGATCATCTCGTTTTCATACGTATTTCTTGCACGATTTAGGAGATGTTTTTGATACATATGTGATGTTTTACATATGATTCCGTTTCTATTTTACTTGTTTTCGTGTTTTCATGTTCTTACAGGTCTTTACGCGTATTTGGATCATTTTGGAGCTAAAAGGACATGCACGGAGCTAAGGAGCAACATCGAGGATCATCACGGGACAAACAAGACGAGATTGAGCATGGAAAGCCTCCACCCGGTCGGGCACAACTCTTGCACGACCGGGCAAAACCTACGGCCAAGTTTGTGCGCATTTCTGCATGCCTTTGTGCCCGAGGGGCTCACATACCATGCCCGATCGGGCATGCATTCCAGCCACACAACTTGCGTGACTCACCCTAGCCGCACCCGAGCGGGCACAATGACCGCCCAGAGCGGGTCGCGGCCCGTAACTGCCTATTAAGTTAAGAAAACTTAACTTAAAACAAGGGGAAGTCGGTGGGGCAATTTAGGCAACATCTAGATCGACTTAGGAGGCTTAAAAGGAGGTAGAAGACGTCATTAGAGGGAGCTTACATTGGAGATCAATTCAGTTCGTGATTTTGGAGATTCTAGCGAGGAGACAAGCGAGGAGCATTGGAGATCAAGCACTGACACTTCGGTTTTGTTTGGTTTTCATGTTCCTTAGACTTTCTACTTTGTTTATGTTTGTTTACAGACGCATGAACGAGTAGTTTGTTTGTTCTAAGAGAAGGGATTAGCCCTTGGCTATCCCGGAACCACTTTTGATCTATTTTGAATGCATCTTCCCGTTTTAGTTCATCTATTCTTTATCTGAGTGCTTAATTTACTTATATTTGCGAACGGCCGCGTAGATGCATGTGTTAGAGATTAGGAGAAGGACCGAAAGGAGAATTCTAGTCTTGGAAGATCAGGTTTAGAACAACCGAGGTTAGGCCACGAAAGTAGGGTAGCAACGGTTGAGGGTGAAACGGGCGAATCACAGAGCCTATGGGTTTAGTTCCAGGTGTCAGCCACGAATGTAGGGGCCAACTTATCTAGATCACGTGTCTATATCATGTTAGGATCGTCTGCCTTAGATAGCTTTAACTGGGATTGCATGATAGATAGATTGATTGTCGGTTTCGGTAGTCTCGTGGTGAAACTGGATTCCTAAGACGTTTGTCTTATCGTTAGAACCCAAGTAGTTTATTTACTTTCAGTATTTCATTCTTCATCCACATTATTTCGTTACCAAGTTTGATTCCTAGTTCGAGTTTAGGTAGTGTTGCGTAGTCTCTGTGGGATCGACACCTAAAATACTACACAAGTGCTATGCACTTCCGGGTAGTTTAGGTTATTTTATTTAACTCTGATAACGCATCAATCTAAAAAAGGAAAAGAATCTAACACGGCAGCAGATAAGGCTACGGACATTGATAAGCATGAGAAGAAACCCGAGATGGAAGTAGAGTTCAGCTTAATCGACACACTTGAGCAGCCGTGCGCTATCGAGTTCGTGTTCCCCGACGGCATCTTTGATAATTTAGCCGAGGAAGTTTGTGAGGAATTTCGGAATACGGATTCCCTAGATATGAATTTCATAGCAGCTGGAGAAGGATTATATAAGGCACCAAACGAGCTGCTTGACAATAAAAAGAAGAAGGAATCCCCCGACCGGGACTTCCACACAATCCGAGCTAAATGCGGTGCAAATCAGTGCATAAACGACCCTGAGATGACGAGAAGCTACACCAAACGTCCAGTTCACAATTGGAGCATTGACAAGGCACCCAAGGTGAAGATGAAACCTTCACCACAAAGGCTTACGCACCAAAAATTTCTGGAGATGCTGAAGGAAACACTCGATGAACGTAGACGCACTCCAAAAGATGCCTAATCATGCCAAATTCATCAGAGAGGTACTGTCCAAAGAGAACATTTCGAAGAGAACGAGACTGTAGCACTCACCGAGGAATGCAGTGCAATTCTTCAGAACAAGCTGCCACCAAAGTTGAAGGATCCCGGAAGCTTCTCCATTCCATGCACAATAGGTAACCTCGATATCGATAATGCTTTGTGTGATATAGGGGCAAGCGTGAGTATCATGCCACACTCAGTTTTCAAGCGGATGGAGTTTGGGAACCTTAAACCTACAAAGATGTCTCTACGCCTCGCGGATCGTACGGTAAGACATCCGGTGGGAATCGTTGAAAACGTTCCCACCATGGTAGGTAAACTTTGCATTCCCACTGATTTTGTTGTACTTGAGATAA
>CM071871.1:23231295-23242813 GCA_036759665.1 Gynandropsis gynandra
AAGAAAGAAAAAGAATAAAAAAAAAGAATAAGAACGAGAATGTGAGCTCAATGATATTTCAAGCTTAGGAGAGTTGGTATGGAGATCGCTTGGACGATGTTTAGGAGTATGGACTAACTTAGGTCATTGGTAGGATTGCATAGTTTAAGACTTTCGGTTGATAGAAGTCTGAACTTGGTACGCTTAGGCTTGCGTTCATGTGACGCGTTGTTTTGCATAATGGCTAATTCTTTGATATGTTTGTGTTAGTATCCATTGTTGTTTAATTATTCTATGATTCGACTCTAGGTTTGCTCGAGGACGAGCAAAAGGTTATGTCTGGGGGAGTTTGATAACACGTAATCCGTTGTAGTTTTTATATCATTCCTAGGTCTAGTTTAGAGTAGATTATTTAGATTTCATTCACTTACCGTGTTTATTCGAGGACTTCATCTACATTTCGTGTTTTGTGTAAGAAATGAAGACATGAGGAGAAACACGAGAGATTACGACAATCTAACCCCGAAAACGTAGTTGAAGGACAAAGTTCAACTTGTGCAAGGCCACGGATGGAAGTGAGCACTCAAACACCGAGCAAAAGGAGCGGAAACAACACCTCAAGTCATGCACGCTCGGGTGGATTGGGAGTACCCGGTCGGGCTAATCGCTACCAAACATCCCCGAAGCTTTGCACGACTTGGGCACTAAAGGAACACGACCAGGGAGGTGTGCCCGCTCGGGTGCATTTGGTGTGCCCGCTCGGGCTATTTCATGGCAAGAAGTCACCGTGGGTTGTACACGATCGGGCTGAAGATCTACACGATCGGACATTGTGCCCGCTCGGGCTCAATTGTGTGTACACGATCGGGCAAGTGACCTGCACGAGTGGGTAGAGGACAATGCCCGCTCGGGTCCTTCATTCTCAACAAACTCCTAAAATTTAGAACGGCCAAATCAAGGGAAGTTTAGATCTGAAAAAGGGAGTTTCGAAGCAGATTTGGAGAGGAGAACATTGAGAGACATTAGGGCAGAGGGAAGAAGGAAGAAAAAGACGGATCTACGGATCGGGAGCAAGGAGAATCTACCGAAGACATCGGTTTATGAATAGGGAGTCATCTCTTTCTCTATCTATGTCGAACTCAGACTTCTCTTGTGTTTCTTTTTCTGTATTTATGTCTGAGTAGATCCTTTGCCATGGGTTAGAGAGATTTGCTATGTTGTAACGATGTCTTACGCTTAATGAATGGTGGAACTTAATGCTTTCATTACTTGTACGCCACTCGAATGAATGAAATTGGTATTTAATCATGTTTTCAGATTTCATGGTTGATCTTAATGCTTTCATAAGTTTTATCTCTTCGATTTAGTTTAGTTTAGCTCAATCACAATTCCATCTTTAGTCACCTTACACGTCTATTCCATTAGTTTATTAGCTTATAAGTCGCATCAATTCCTTGTGTTCGACCCTAGTTACTACACGATCCGTATTCTTGCGGAAGCGTTAGTCTAGGTTTTATCACTTGATATAACGCACATCACTTCCACACAATCTGAGCTAAATGCGGTGCAAATCAGTGCATAAACGACCCTGAGATGACGAGAAGCTACACCAAACGTCCAGTTCACAATTGGAGCATTGACAAGGCACCCAAGGTGAAGATGAAACCTTCACCACAAAGGCTCACGCACCAAAAATTTCTGGAGATGCTGAAGGAAACAAGCGATGAACGCCTAACCGGTTTCATAGAGTACACAACCGGACTTATGGACAGCTTGACCAGAATTTTTGAACAGCACGATCTAGCCCCCAAAGAGAACATCATGACCAATCTTAGGGAAGACATGACTGATCGTGCAAGGAACTCAACTGATCCGCGTGCTACGCCTTATCGAGCACACTATGCACGCAAGACGCTACACACAAGACGATGTCGACGATGTCCACCTGATGAGTAACATCGTGGTCAGGCTCGTGACCTTAAACAAGCGCTTCTCGCGAGGAAACCCGAGCCCCATGTCCTTTAGTTATTTCGTTTTAGTTTTTTTTAGAATTCAACTCTTATTCTTTTCACAAGCATGCTCCTTACCAACAATCCCAATGTATCGTAATGTCTCCTTTGGATTGTGTGACTTTTGTTACAGGTTTTCCACTTTGAAAACATCCACAACATAAAGAAAGACGCGTACACCCAGCTACATCAACTCGGGACAGCAAGCACGCTTCAGGTGCACACGTTCCTATTTATAGTATTTTCCCCGAGTTTTTGCGTGTTAGTCCTCTTAGGTATTGAACAACGAGATGGTGTTCCGTTCAAGTTTGGGGGGTGTTCTTTGAATTTCATGATTGTGATTAGGATGTAGATATTGAGTTCTTTGTTTTGTTTTTTTAGGATTAGGCGGATGGATATCTAGTACGAAAAAAAATTTCGAACTTTAGTCACCTTGTGCAACTTTGTCGAATCGGGAACAAAAGCCTAGGTTTGTTGAAACATACCTTTAGATATCGATTTGTTAGGCTTCAATCCCATGCACTTAGTTCTCCGAGTGTACCTTTCATTCCTTGTTTTGTTTCGATCATTATATTTCCACGCACTTACACTCTGCTGTCAATAGACTAAGTTCTTTAACTTTTCAGCCCTACATTGACATGAGTGCATCAATATTGATGGTTCGGGTCTAAGTGGTGGGTCGAGGCGGTTTTTATACGTCCTAAGGGATTGAGTCGATGCGTATTCACACTAGTTGATAAAAAAAGAAAAAAAAAGAAAGAAAAAAAAATCATCAGCAAAAAACGCAACCTCTTCACTCCGCTAAGGTTACGAGACCTTATGAGTGTGCCAATTGGCAACCTGGGTCTAAGTGGAAGGCTGTCCTCTTCAACTTCGACGTCCTAGAAACCGAGTGCGAATTTTCAAATAAAAAAATGTGTGGAAACCGAAAAAAAAGAGAAGAAGAAAAAGAGAACCGATAAAGAAGAAAATTAGTTGTCTTAAGAATGGTATCTGATCATCTCATTTTCATACGTATTTCTTGCACGATTTTAGAGATGTTTTTGATATATATGCGATGCTTTGCGTATGATTCCGTATCCGTTTTACTTGTTTTCGTGTTTTCATGTTCTTACAAGTTTTTATGCGTATTCGGTTCATTTTGGAGCTAAAGAACGTGCATGAGACAAAGTACCAACATCGAGGAGCATCACGGGACAAACGTGACGAGAATTAGCATGAAGAGCGACCACCCGATCGGGCACAACTCACACCCGAGCGGGCAAAAGCCACGACAGTTTTGGGCAGCAATCCACCTCCAAGCGGGGCCTCATACCCAAGCGGGCACACCTCCAGCCCGATCGGGCACTCCATGCGCATCGCGATTCTACGCGTTCGACCTTGCCGTACCCGAGCGGGTAAATTGTACCGCCCGCTCGGGTCGCGACCCTTTTCTGCAACTTCAATTAAGTTAATTTGACTTAAAACAAATGGAAGTTTGTGGAGGACTGATAACACTGAAAGTGTATCAATATTAGGATAGGTTTTAGAGTCATTTTCGCTTATATTCTATGTGTACATTTACTTATCCGATATGATTTCGAGCTTCACACACCCGTTTTGTTGGTTTTCAGGTTTTTAGGCGACAAGGCCTAAATGAGCATAAAATGAAGGATTCCTGTTCAAAACCACCTGAATTGAAGACATATCTACTCAGAGCCAAGAATGAGCTTCAGTACCCAAAGGAACACCCGAGCAAAGAGCGGAAAAGAGAAATTTCAAGGAGACAAGGGTGCCCGGTCGGGCACTATTAATCCATCCGCTTGGGTAAAACTTACGGGGTTTTATCCGCACACCCAGTACGACCCGGGCACAAAGGCAATGAGATCGGGTAGCCTTACCCGATCGGGCGCAAGAAGAATACCCGCTCGGGCGTTGATCCATCCAGTTTGCCCCGAAAGTTTACACGACTCGGGCCGCTCAACCAAGCGCATCAATCCTTGCACCGGTAACACGATAGGGAAGGTCGAGGCATCGAATTCCTTAGAGTCTATCATGTATATGATTATGTTATCTTTGTCTTTTAATTTCCTCATGAGTGAGTAGAGTCCCTACTGCGGGTAGGGATATCGGATTTGTATTGGATGAACAATGATTTGCGTTAATGCTTAGTTTTATTAATTTATTCTTGATTTACGGTTCTACGCTTAGCATTATCATTCTTACGCTAGTGCTGACCGCTCAGCGACATAAGATTTCGGACTTTGCTGGAAGGTTAAAGAACGAATCCGGACCTACTAAGTTGTAGATTAAGTTTGGTTAATGAGAATCTGACCGGTCGGTTAGTCATCTTAGGGATAATGATTGCGTACGTAATGCTGCCATGATATGTGTTAATCACTGCTGGAAGGTAGGGTTGCACGTATCTATGGTTAGGAGGTTTAGGCTCGGAAGAATCACTCCTCACCCTAGGGCATGAATTTCCCGTTGTCAAGAATAGTTGATAGATCTATGAATCTTAGTTGTTTCATCTATGCGAATTCCGGTATCCCGTACACCCGTAGTGTTTGCCATATCTAGTTTTATCCCCAACCTAGTTTCGTTGTCACCATTAGGATTAGTTTTAGGAATTTAGGATCACATCCCCTACTATCTTTTCCCATCTTAGTTTAGTTTTGTTCTTAGTTTAGCTGCTTTAGTCCCTAGAGATCGACCCTGGTACTACACGATCCGTATACTTGCGGTGAAGTGGTCTAGGAATAATTAAAATCGTGTTCACAGACACACCAAGGACTCATAGAATAGAGAAAACGACTTTAGAGGGATAAAAAGGGGCCAGAAGACGACATTGAAGGGGGCGATTATTCAGTTCTTGATCGAGGGAGAGAGGAGGAGGTTCTTGCGAAGGAGACTTACAGGGAGCATTGGAGATCAACTCAAGACTTCGGATTCGTTTGGTTTTCATGTTCCTTAGACTTTCTATTTCGTTTATGATTGTTTACAGACGCATGAGAGAGTAGTGTGTTTGTTCTAGGAGAAGGGATTACCCCTTGGCTATCCCGGAACAACTTTTGATTTATCTTTAAATGCATCTTCTCGTTTTCGTTTATCTATTCTTCATCTGAGTGCTTAAATGACTTTTGTTTGCGACGGCCGTGTAGATGAATGTGTTAGGGGTTAGGAGAAGGACCGAAAGGAGAATTCTAGTCCTAGAAGATCAGGTTAAGTTAACCGAGGTTAGGCCACGAAAGTAGGGTAGCAACGGTTGAGGGTAAAACGGATGAATCACAGGTCTTATGGGTTTAGTTCAAGGTGTCAGCCACGAAAGTAGGGGGCACCTTGACTAGATCACGTGTCTATGCCTCGAGAGATAGTAGATATCATATTAGGATCGTCTGTCTTAGATAGCTTGACAGGGATTGCATGATAGATAGATTGATTGTTGGTTTCGGTAGTCTTGTGGTGAAACCGGTTTCCTTGAACGTTTGTCTCATTCATAAGAACTAGTTTGTTTATTTGCTTTTAGTATTTCATTCCTTAAACCATATTTCGTTCATTAGCAAGTTTGATTCGTAGTTTGAGTTTAAGTTGCGTTGCATAGTCTCTGTCGGATCGACACCTGAAGTACTACACACGTGTCGTGCACTTGCGGGTAGTTTAGGTTATTTATTTAACTTTGAGAACGCATCAAGTTTTTGGCGTCATTGCCGGGGACTATTGTCAACACGTCTTAGATTCTAGCCTAGAGTCTTTCTTGTTTGTTTTTGTTTTTGTTTTCTTTTCTTTCGTTCTTTCTACCTAAGTCGTTCTTTATTTGTCCTTCGCAGAGCTTTCAGATCAACGAGAGATGGATAATCAGAACGGCAATGGACAGATGCAGCAACAGCAACTCGTGCCTCAANNNTGCCAAGAGATGGCATGATAAGAAGATCCTACCTCATGATTTCGTTGACTCAGAGTTTACGTGGTGCCAAACATGAACAACGTGCAAACAGCCATAAGGATGCCTGCTGTTGCGAGAGAACAGTTTGAGATTAAGCCAGCAATGATCAACATGCTTTATCAGAAGCAATTCATGGGTGGAAATCACGAGGATCCGCATCAGCACCTCAGAGACTTCCTTGAGCTTGCCGGTATATTCAAGATACACGGAGTTTCAGAGGATGCGATCTTGCTGCGTCTCTTCCCCTTCTCAATAGGGGGGAGAGCGAAAACTTGGCTGCAATCGCTCCCCGCTGGATCTATCACTTCTTGGGATCAGCTCTGCACATTGTTCTTATCACGCTTCTTTCCTCCGAGCAAGACGATTCAGATAAGGCGGGAAATCACAACGTTCAGATGCAGAGATGGAGTAACTTTGTTTGAGGCATGGAGCAGATTCAAGGATCTTCTACAATTGTGTCCACACCATGGTCTCGAGCAGTGGTACATTATCCAAACCTTTTACAACGGAATTTCAGATGAGCACCGAACAACGTTGGATAACGCTGCTAGAGGATCATTTATGGATCTGAGCGTCGAAGAGGCATACGAGCTGATCGATAACCTTGCCATGAACCACACCATGTGGTCAACATCGAGAGGTATGCCTAACAGCACTCGTCGTTTATATGAGCCAAATCAGAACAGGGCTGCGGGTAATGCAGCGAATGCCATGTACTGTGCGAATTGCGGAGATACGGAGCATGTAGCGTATCAATGCACGGTACATGAGGATTTCGAACAGGTGAATTATGCCCTGTAGCAAGGCAACACTCAATTCAGGAATACCTACAACCCGAGTTGGAGGAATCACCCGAATCTATCGTATCGAACGACTCAACCGGTAAAGTATTCGGGGTTTCCGCAAAGGCAGCATACTTTTCAGCAAAACAACCAGCAATTCCAGCAAGTTCCGCAAGCTCCTCAACCTCCTCAAGCCTCTTTGTCAAACCTTGAAGGAGTGTTGCTCGAATTTATTAAGGAGCAAAGGCAGCAACAATCGACTCAAACCAAATTCAACGCGGATGTGGGGACATCGATTAGTGAGCTTAAATCTCATATGGAATCTTTGAGTACACATGTGAAGATGTTGGAAAACTCTATAGCACAACAGGCTACCTCATCCTCTCAGAATCCCGGACAGCTTCCCGGTAAACCCGATCTTAACCCGAGAGAGCATGTGAACGCCATCACCTTGCGCAGCGGTAATGTGCTCGAGAATCTGCCCCCGAAGAGAAAGAGGGAGTTGCTGGAAAATCAGTGGATAAGGGAAAGGGCATTGTGAATGAGGGAGGAGCTGAATCAGAATTGGAGAAACCGTATGTTGCTCCACCGGCGTACAAGTCTCCAATACCGTTTCCTCAACCATTGGTGAGCAGCAAAAACGAGCTAAGGTATGGACGGTTTGTAGAGTTACTTAAGAAACTTCAAATTAACATACCTTTTGTAGAAGCTGATAACACGTAATTTGTTATAGTTTTTATATCATTCTTAGGTCTAGTTTAGAGTAGATTATTTATATTTCATTCATCTATTGAGCATATTCGAAGACTTTATCCACATTTCGTGTTTTGTGTAGGAAACGAAGGATTGAAGAGAAACACGAGTGATTATGCAATCTAAACCCGAAAACGAAGCTGTGTAACAAGGTTCGGCTTATGCAAGGCCACGGATGGAAGCGAGCACTCAAACACCAAGCGAAAGGAGCGGAAACTACACTTCAAGACATGCCCGCTCGGGTGACTAGGGAGTGCCCGGTCGGGCTATTTCATGCCAATCAACCCCGTAGCCTTACACGACTCGGGTACTCAAGGGATATGCTCGGGCATAGGTGCCCGCTCGGGTGCATTTGGAGTGCCCGCTCGGGCTGATTCATGGCAGAAAACCCCGTAAGTTTGCACGACTCGGGCTGATGAAGTACACGGTCGGGCATGGTGCCCGATCGGGCTCATTTGTGTGTGCACGATCGGGTAGGTCACCTGCACGATCGGGTAAAGAGAATGCCCGCTCGGGTCCAGCGCTCCAACAAACTTTCCTAAGATCTAGATCGGCAAAATTAAAAGGGAAAAATCAGATCTAAAAAGAGGGGGACGAACCAGAACACATCAGAGGAGATTGGGAGACATTAGGGCAAGGAGAAGAAGGAAGAAAACGACGGATCTACGGATCGGGAGCGAGAAGAATCTACCGAAGGCATCGGTTTATGAATAGGGAGTCATCTCTTTCTACATCTATGTCGAATCTAGACTTCTCTTGTGTTTCCTTGTCTGTATTTATGTCTGAGTAGATTCCTTGCCATGGGTTAGAGAGATTTGCTACGTTGTAATGAAGTCTTACGCTTAATGAATGGTGATGCTTAATGCTTTCATTACCTGTACGCCACTTGAATGAATGAATTTGGTTTCTATCATGTTTTCAGATTTCATGGTTGTTCTTAATGCTTTCTCTACCTGTACGCCACTTGATTGAATGATCTTAGAAATCTAATAAACCAACGCCAGGGCATTAGGTTTCGGAACATAGCCATGATTTAGGGTTTAGCCGGTTTAGAATCTACGCCAGGTCAATCGGTTAAATCTAGGGATTAGGATAGCGGACGTAATGCGTCTATGCATGTAAGATGCGCAATGGATACATTGGCATATGCATGCTAGATAGTGGACAAGTCTACGCCAGTCAGTTCCTATAGGAGAGCTTGAATTCCCTGAATCCATGATAGTGCCTTAGACCAATTATCCTTTTAGAACTTCATTACATCGTTATGCAAACTCTCGACACCCATGGTGCCTAGCCATAAAGTCTATTCTCTTCGATTTAGTTTAGTTCAGCTCAATCACAATCACAACTTTAGTCACCTCGTACGTCTAATTCAATTAGTTTAATAGCTACGAAGTCGCATCAATTCCTTGTGTTCGACCCTAGTTGCTACACGATCCGTATTCTTGCGGAAGCGTTAGTCTAGGTTTTATAACTCGATATAACGCATATCAGAAGCCCTCCAACAAATGCCCACGTACGCCAAATTCCTCAAAGAATTCTGTCCAACAAACGGCATATGGAAGAAAGTGAGACGGTAGCACTCACCGAGGAATGCAGCGCCATTCTTCAAAACAAGCTACCCCCGAAGTTGAAGGACCCCGGAAGCTTCTCCAATCCATGCACAATAGGTAATCTCGATATTGATAAAGCGTTGTGTGATTTAGGAGCAAGCGTGAGTCTCTTGCCACATTCAGTCTTCAAGCAAATGAACTTCAGCGACCTCAAACCTACCAAGATGTCTCTCCAACTTGCTGACCGTTCGGTAAGATATCCGGTGGGGATTGTTGAAAACATTCCCACCAAGGTAGGTAATTTATGCATACCCGCTGACTTTGTTGTACTTGATATTGAAGAGGATGCTAGGATACCTATTATACTTGGTAGACCGTTCTTAGCTACTACAAGTGCGATGATAGACGTACAACAAGGAAAACTTTCCCTCCGTGTCGGAGCCGAACCGGCTTGAGTGTTTGGTTTGGATCTGTGGTCGTGCACATGTCGTATCTTTTCATTCAATCGTGTTTTCGGGGTGGAATTGCCGTAATCACTCGTGTTTTACTTCATGTCTTCGTTTCCTATACAAAACACGAAATGGTAGATGAATTCCTAGAATAAACCTAAGAAATCTAATCAAAACTAAACCTAAGAATCATGTAAATACTACGACGGATTACATATTATCAATTATGCAAAACAACGCGTCACATGAATATAAGCCTAAGCGTACCGAGTTCAGACTTATATCAACCGAAAGTCACGAGCCATGCAATTCTAACAGTAATCTAAGTCTATTTCACACCCTTAGACAATGTCCAAACGATCTTCATACCAATTCCCATAAGCTTGAGATATCATTGGACTCCTATTCTCGTTCATATTCTATTTTCTTTTTTTCTTATTTAGATCCGCGCTTGGTTTCTGATCATCTCGTTTTCATACGTATTTCTTGCACGATTTAGGAGACATTTTTGATATATATGTGATGTTTTACGTATGATTTCGTTTCCGTTTTACTTGTTTTCGTGTTTTCATGTTCTTACAGGTTTTTACGTGTATTTTGATCATTTTGGAGCTAAAGGACATGCATGGAGCTAAGGAGCAACTTAGAGGATCATCACGGGACAAACGGGACAAGATTTAGCATGGAAAGTCTCCACCCGGTCGGGCACAACTCATGCACAATCAGGCAAAACCTACGGCCAATTTTGTGCACAATTCATGCACGACTCGGGCATGAATATGCCCGACCAGCTGCCTTGTACCCGATCTCCTGTGGCAAAAATGACATAAGTTGGTCTGTTTCTAGCAGTTGCAATGGCTCAACGATGGGAACTTCATCAAGCGTTCTTGCCTAGCCGCACCCAAGCGGGCACATTGTGTGCCCGAGCGGGTCGCGACCCGAGTAATCAGCAAAATTAAGTTAAATTAGCTTAAAAAAAGGGAACTCGTGGGGGCAATTAAGGCAACAATTAGACCGAATTAGGAGGCATAAAAGAGGCTAGAAGACGTCATTACAAGCAGCTTACATTGGACATTCATTCAGTCCGTGATTGAGGAGATTCTTGCGAGGAGGCAAGCGAGGAGAATTGGAGATCAAGCCCCGACACTTCGGTTTTGTTTGGTTTTCATGTTCCTTAGACTTTCTACTTTGTTTATGTTTGTTTACAGATGCATGAGCGAGTAGTTTGTTTGTTCTAGGAGAAGAGATTAGCCCTAGGCTATCCTGGAACCACTTTCTATTTTTCTTTGAATGCATCTTCCCGTTTTAGTTTATCTATTCTCTATCTGAGCGCTTAATTGACTTGTGTTTACAAAGGCCACGTAGATGCATGTGTTAGGGATTAGGAGAAGGATCGAAAGGAGAATTCTATTCCTAGAAGATCAGGTTTAGAACAACCGAGGTTAGGCCACGAAAGTAGGGTAGCAACGGTTGAGGGTAAAACGGATGAATCACAGTTCTTATGGGTTTAGTTCAAGGTGTCAGCCATGAATGTAGGGGGCAACTTGTCTAGATCACGTGTCTATGCCTTAAGAGAGGGTAGATATCATATTAGGATCGTCTGTCTTAGATAGCTTAAACAAGGGATTGCATGATAGATAGAATGATTGTCGGTTTCGGTAGTCTTGTGGTGAAACTGGATTCCTAGAACGTTTGTCCTATCGTTAAGAGTCAATTCACTTATTTACTTTCAGTATTTCATTCTTTATCCATATTCGTTTGTTAGCAAATTTGATTAATAGTTCGAGTTTAGATAGTGTTGCGTAGTCTCTGTGGGATCGATGCCTAAAATACTACACACGTGTCGTGCACTTGCGGGTAGTTTAGGTTATTTATTTAACTTTGAGAACGCATCAACTTTTTGGCGCCGTTGCCGGGGACTATTGTCAACCCGTTTTAGATTCGAACCTAGAAGTCTTTCTTGCTTTGTTTTTTGTTTTTGTTTTTTTTCTTTTCTTTTGTTCCTTCTACGTAAATTGTTCTTTGTTTGTCCTTTGCAGAGCTTTCAGATCGACAAGAGATGGATAATCAG